>JALHBZ010000212.1:11906-44789 GCA_024340015.1 Tolypocladium ovalisporum | reverse complement strand
GCCCCCCCCCCCCCCCCCTCCTTTGGCAAGGTAGTTACCCACGGAAGGTCTGGAGGCATGCAATGAGCCATTGGCAACACAGTCTGTCAGCGCCGAGACGCCCGAGCCTATGCAAGTGAGATGTTGCCACGAAATAACCATAGGAGGTCGCCACACGCAAGAAGCGCAACGACAGCCTCCCTCAAACAAGGGCAGTAGTCCGTCTGGCAACGCGAGCGTCCTCGGAAAGGCGACGATTCTATGGGGGAAGAAGGCCTGGTCGGTGAGGACGGATGTTGCGTGGTGAAGAGGGGAAGAAAAGCCCAGCCAGGGAAATTTCCCGAGACGAGGTTTTGGGCTGTGTCTTGTGCTCCACATTAACGGGGCCCGCTACCACCCGCCAGTCCGTTGAATTTCTAACACGACGTCAACACTGACAACAGAGCAGTTGAGCAAGGAAGAGAGAAGATGGCAGATGGATTCGTCCGGCGACGAGTTGCAGTCGAAACAGCTCCTGCGAGGTCGGTCATGCGTAGGCGCACACCTACTCAAGGTCCCTTTGTTTGACGGGCAGACGATGGATACTTGTCATTATACCTCTCCCATAGTCTACTGGACGGCGAGTGTCTACCGGAGACGTACTCTAGCCGAACGTGAGGCAGATGATCACATGATTGAAGATTCAACTCCCAGGACAGAGTCACTCCCAAAGTGCCTAAGGGTCTCGAGATGCAGCAGCAACTTTTTCGTTCTCAAGGCCCCAACAAATCGTTGGCGGAGGAGTCATGTCTATAGGGTAACGTGGAAGTTTCGATGCTTGAGAATCCCGCCTTGCCAACAGCATCACGCAAAAGCCCTTGCAAAAGCACTTGGCCAACAAAAAGGTATCCAGATACATTGATACGGCACGGGACGGCTCGCTTCGTTCAGTCCAACCGGCTCGTTTCGAGGCAGCCATGCGCACGCAATCATCGTAGTCGTAGTCCTACTCTGTGCAGTCGCGTCAGCTGCGCCCAGCAGCGCTCGTCAGGTGAGACAGGCAGATGCGCCCAAGGCGCCCCTTTGCGCCGCCGACAGCTGAGGGCTGCGATCTGCGAATGCCCATCAGGGTGGCACGGGAGACGCAGCGAGTCGCGTGCTCTGTCGCTGCTGCGCCGTCGAGCGAGGCCGTCTCGTTGTCGCACGTGTGAGCAGAGATTGGCTGGCGACCGAGTCCTCAGCACCGCCATTCAAGCCTCACTGTCTCTGACTTTTGTCCAGAGCGGGAGTCGAGAGCCCCCCCCCGCAGTCAGCTTGTCCTATTTAGAGACAAGATGCCCAAATGCCGTTTGCGAACTCGCAAGCTGGCATCTGCACTTCATCAACAGAGCCGCGGTGCGCCTACGGAGTACACGCAATTGCATCACGAGCGCCGACTTGCAGGTTCCCGTCACTGCCGTCTCGTTGCAGCGCTGCACCCGCTGCCGCAGTCGCTGTGGGCCCTGCTGCGTTTTAATCTACGGCGTTACGTCAGGGCTGCCCACGCGCCAAATCGACCCAGCCCGCCGTTCCCCAGGGATGCCAGGCAGAGCGCGCCAGGGCCTGCATGACCTCACTGCCGGACCCTGAATCATCCCATCCCCTATCACATTCAGCTGGCCACGAGCCGCTATCTTTATGCTTTTTCCCATGCCTGTGCAACCACGCGGTCTCATGGGCGTCCGACGGCAGACATACTTGTACACGTACAGACCGACAGACTCGCGAATAACATACATACCTGTACAGGCGCCGCGTCCAGGCCTCTGCTGGCCCATGAGCCACCCGACTTGACCTCATCTCCTCAGCTCTCCCCCTTCGCCAGGTTTCCCAGCCACTGGAAAAGGCCCGTGCTCACGATGCCTCGCGTGGCCGACGTCTGGCTCCGGCTGCAGCTGCTGCTGGCATTGAGCAGCTGCAGCAGTGTCACCGCATCGCCAGCTGGCGCGCCTGCCGATGGCCTGCAGGCGCTGCTTCAGCAACCGCCCGAAGCGCAGGCGCTGCCGCAGCAGCAGCAGCGCAAGTTGCATGGCCGCTTCCTGCATATCACAGGTGCGTAGATTGACTGCCCACCCCAGTACCCTCCCCACCCCGGCCGCGTCTGCAGCCTGGCCTCAATTGCCTGCAGCCGCTGATAGCTTCGCATCCAGATTTCCATCCCGATGAGTTCTACGCGGTGCATTCGTCCCCTCGCGCGGGCGTCGCCTGCCACCGCGGCAAGGGCATGGCTGGCGCGTACGGCGCCGAGACGACCGACTGCGACTCGCCCTTTTCCCTCGTAAACGCCACGTTTGACTGGATCGAGGCCAACATCCGCGATGACATTGACTTTGTCGTCTGGACCGGCGACTCGGCGAGGCACGACAGCGATGAGAGGCACCCGCGAAGCACAGCCCATGTCCTCGACGCCAACCGTGCTGTCGCCGCCAAGTTCCGTGACACGTTTGGCTCGTCGCGCGACAAGAAGCCCGCCATCCCCGTCATCCCGACCTTTGGCAACAACGATTTCCTGCCCCACAACATCATGGGCCCCGGGCCCAACATGTGGTTCCAGGAGTACAGTGACATCTGGGAGCCCTTCATCCCCGAAGAGCAGCGCCACTCGTTCGAGTTTGGCGGCTGGTTCTATGTCGAGGTCGTCCCCGCCAAGCTCGCCGTCTTCAGCCTCAACACCATGTACTTCTTCGACCGCAATGCCGCCGTCGATGGCTGCGCCGAGCCCTCGGAGCCTGGGTACAAGCACATGGAATGGCTGCGCATCCAGCTGCAGCACATGCGCGACACGGGCATGAAGGCTATTCTCATGGGCCATGTCCCCCCCGCTAGGACCGGCAGCAAGCAGAATTGGGACGAGACGTGCTGGCAGCGGTACACCCTGTGGCTGCAGCAGTACCGTGACGTGGTCACCGCGTCCCTGTACGGGCACATGAACATCGACCACTTTCTGCTACAGGATACCAGAGAAGTCGACTTGGCCCTGGACGCCGGGCCGGTAAATGTGCGAAGCTCCTTGGGAGACGACTTTTCGGTTCAATCAAAGGGCGACTACCTCCAAGAGCTACGGGATGCGTGGTCTGACCTGCCTGGCTCGGCGATCCGCGTGCTGGGTGCGGACACGGACGAGGAAGAGGCCCTGGACGGCGATCACGACAGTGACAATGTCGACTCTTCCCTGCAAGAGAAGAAAAAGAAGCACAGTTACAGGAAGATTGGCGGCAAATATGCCGAGCGATACCACGTGTCGCTCATCAGCCCCAGCGTGGTACCCAATTACCTACCGACGCTCCGTGTCTTCGAGTACAACATAACCGGCTTGGACCAATCGACTATCTGGAACGACTCATCTGACGTCGAAGCGGCGTCTTCGTCAGAGATGCAGGAATTCGAGGACGAGGAGGAAGAGAACGCACATCAGGAGCTCAGACGCAATGCCACTGCGGAGAGGAAGAAGCACAAGAAGGGCCGCAAGGGAAGGAAGGGCAAGAAGAAGCGCAGGGACCCCAGCCTCATTGTCCCCGATGGTCCACCAGAGGATGCCCTCCCCGGCCCGGCTTACTACCCGCAGCCCTTCACCCTCACCGGCTATGTGCAATACTTTGCCAACCTCACCTACATCAACAATGACATGTCCGAGTCGGACGTCGACGAATCCAGGTGGCGCGGCGGAAACCCCAAGGACAGAAGCCCAAAGCGTAAGCCGCCGCAGCCACGCACCTTCCAGTACGAGGTGGAATACAGCACCTTTGACGACAAGGTCTACAAAATGCCAGACTTGACCGTCAAAAGCTACTTGAACCTGGCATACCGCATGGGAGAGAAGGGGACAGGGCAGAAGCTGGCAGCATGGGACGACGGCAATGACGACGATGACGACGTTGCCGAAGACGACCAGTCGGAGAATGGCGACGACGACGTTGATGGCCAGGCAAGAAAGGGCAGAAAGGGAAGGAAGGGCAGGAAGAATCGTGGACGGGAGAAGAACAAGACGTGGCTGCACTTTCTCGGCCACGCATTCGTCAAGACGGTTCCCCCAAAGGAACTAGAGAAGATGTGAAGCGGAAGTGGCTTTGTCATTTGGTTTTGTTGCATTTGGGTATCATCATGGTCGAGCGTGCGAAGGCGTCTGGCGCGAGTCACGGATTGGGGAGGCATTGGTCCGTAGCAGGAATATCACCGCATATTGACTTGGACATTCGAGTCAGGCTCACATATAGAAGCCCCTTTATTGCATGGAAATTGATCATCTTTTTTTGCATATTGAGAGTATCGACCGAGCCTCGCCCGGCATGCACATATGTTATCTGTACATATATGTGTCGTGATTATATCCTCCCACTGGTATCTGTCGTTCATATTGCTGTGTCTCGTACACAAGAGTCCCCCTCCGGGATTAGGTATTGGTTTGCAAATATTTTAGATGCCGCCCCCGTCTTGACGCCTTTGCATGTCGTGCCCTTTGAAATGCGTACCCCGCATGTAAAAGAAAAGGAAGCTCGGTCTGTTCCCAGCCGCCCAGCAGCTGGCCCGTTGTGCAAGCATTGGTGCCGCCAAGATGTTGCACAGGCCGTCCACGAATGGGGAGACGATGCCATCACGTGCGCGAGCAGGGGCCGCCGGGGAGGTTCTGGTCGACGGGCGACGCCGACGACAGGCAGCCCTGGCCGTGCTGCTCGTCGAGGCCCATCTCCTTGAAGACGGACGTGCGGCCCTTGCGGATGTTGCTGCTCGTCCGGAAGAGCGGCGGCAGGTAGAGGCCTGCGCCCTCGCGTAAGCGATCCGAAGTGACGCGCGAGTTGAACTTGGGCCGCGCGGGCACGGACGTGAGCAGGGTGCCGGCGGCGGCGGCGGCGGCGGGGGAGAGTGTGGCCATGGACATGGTGAGGCGTGGTGGTGGTGGTGGTGCTGGGGGGATGAGGAATAAATAGCCGTATAAGCAAGTCGAGTACACAGTACAGGTCGGGCAAGAGAACCGAAATCCGGACAAGCACACAATGCCGGAAAGATGACAGACACCCAGCGTCACAGCGCGTCCGTTCAAGTAGACGACGAGGAAGCAGGGTGACAACGAAGAAGAGGGGGGACGTGAGCGCACACCCGCGATTAGGGGGTCCGCATCAGCTATATAGACAAGACTATACGGACAGCGACCCCTCCCCAGTCCCAGTGGCAGCAACAGCCAACACGAGCACAGGGAAGGGCGCTAGAATGGTCGATGGGACGGGCGTGGGGAGCCAAGGCAAGCACAGGCTCGCTTGCATGGCTCTCCTTGGCCCGCAGATCGCTGGCCGCAAATCCCCTGCAGTGGTGGCCGCCAAGGAGGCGGATGGGGTTGCATTGGATGCGAGGCCGCCCTAAGACGGGGGGATTCCGGCCTTGCTCTGGCGCTGGCTGCTGTGCCTGTGAAAGTCCAAAACCTCCAGGCACAACCGTCGGGCTCTGCTTCAGAATGTCCTCGGGGAACCAGGACTACAATAGGCCGTATGGCGTCGATCGCGGCCTGTCATCGAGATGCCTTTTGCACCAATGAATGCCCGTGGAGGCTCCGGCATGAATCCCTACGAGCAGACCCTCCCTTCTTTTATGCCTCTTACCGTCGAGCAGGAGCAAGAGTCGGGAGGCTTCATGTCGCGAGGCTGCTGCTGGTACTGCGCATCTCTCTCTCGCCAGGTAGACAGCCCGACGGCCCGACGTGGAGCACGAGCACGAGCACGAGCACGACGGGCGCGACGCGACGCTGCAGACGTCATGTCGAGCCGCTGGAAGATCTGCACGGGCAGGTTTGGCCGCCGTCGCAGCAGCGCGCGATGGCTCGCAAAAGCGGCGAGTGGGCCCAAGCTGCCGCGAAGGGCAATTGTTGGTCTAGGCGATGCGGGATTGGAGCATGACCTCACCCGCTCGAGTCGGCCGTAGTGACAATCGGCGCATGTCCGGCTTGGCGCGTCTACGACGATTATGGCGGGTCCCGTCGTCTTTTTCTCTTGCCACTGCGGTGCCCTCTTCCGCGCCGTCGCTCCAGACCAGATGCCGGGTCCCAGGCAAGCTCGTGCTCGTGTTCACCGTGGGTGGGGGAGGGAGTTGGACCCTGACGTCAGCCACACGGGCGCTAAGCAGAGCACCCCTAATTAGTAGGGGTCCAGAGCCGCGCTGTCCCTTCTGGCAGCCGGTGACGCCACGACAAGGTCCTCCCTCACACACATGCTCCTTGCAAGAGAGAGAGCCAACTCCGGCTCTCTTGACTTGCCTCCCCTTTCACGGCGTCGGTACGGGACGACGCTGGTCATTTGCCGTCTCGATGCCACCTGAAAAGCAAAGTGGCCGCCGAGGGTCAACCCAAAGGGCCCAAAGGGGAGAGAGAAAAAAAATAAGAAACGTGTGAGTATTAGGGCACCAATACGACAGTGTGCCTCGAGGCTTGTTCACCTTGGCGCCACCGCCCTAGACTTTACTTGTGCCTTTCTTGGCACCACTTGTCACAAGGCTCGCTCAGTCGGGGGCTTCTCTAACTCGAGGGCGTGGCACTCCCGGTTCGAGGCCTTTTTCGACATTTGCGACCACCCAGAAATCATTGCTCTTGCTCGCCCGGACAATACATGGCCAGGCGAGATTGCGTTTTGGCGACCCTTGCTGGGGAGGACCGACGTGCTGGTCCCTGCGGAGCTTTGCGGCGCTTCGTATCCTGGCTTGAGGCTGTGCCTGTCGGGTCCTCTTGTCGCTTGTGCCATTCCCTTGAGAACTGAAGCGTTTACCAACCATTGTTGGCTGCGCAGGTCCGCAGTGGCCAGTCGCTGGCACCACAGCGTAAAAGCCGGGCGCATCACCACATGCCCATCAAGGCAGGCCACTCACTGTAGAATCAGTGCATCAGCAGAGACAGCTTTCGAGCATAAACGCTTGTTCTCCATCGACTTCATCTCCAACCCCCGGCACTGACGTTAATCTGCATCGGCCTCGACAACGCATTGGTTACGGGACGACGATGCACTGCGTGTCGAGGATCTGTCCGTTTCCTCGATACAACAACTCGGCCATGTAAGGTGAGCGGCAACTGTCGTCGTCGACTGATTCATGACTTCGCAGAAACTGCGAGAACAGGCTTTTTCAATGTAGCTTCGCTTGCCAGGCGAATTAGCCGTGAGCAGTGGGCTGCGGCTGGGACCAGTGGTTCATCGTCCCGTTCATCCACTGTTCCGGCCGGGCTCCTAAGTATGAGCCGGACCATTCCCATATCCAAGTCTCACTCGGCGCAGACAGGGTCGTCGAGGGCATCAGGGACAAGGCCGCCCACTTGTCGGACGGCGCCAACTGTCATGGCATCTCGCGCAGTCGCCGAGGCCCGATGCCTAAGATCGAGCCAAGATCAACATCGTTCCGACCTCCATGATGCTCCCGTTTCGGAGCGGCTTGACTTCGTGATGGATAGGCTCGCGGCCGAGAATTACCCCGGTTGTAATGAGTGGCTCGCGGCGCCCCAAGATGTTGCGACGACGCCCCTGAGCTGGGGCATTGCGTGATGTCAGGATGTATTGTCAAGGACAAACAGAAACCATCTTTCTGCAGTATCCTGGGCGCTCAAGGCAAAGCAGTGATCAGCTCACCCATGGCGCCCACGGCGTGCCGTCCGAATTTGCTGCGCCCGCCGGCCGTCGTGCCTCGAGCGGCAGAGGGAAGTTTCCGGGGTACGTTCTCAAAGCCTGCCGTATGCCAATCTCCTTTCCGATAAAGACCAGGGCCACTTCGGCCTCCATCCTTTGCTCGGGCAGCGTCGTGGTGATGACGTAGACCGAAGTCAGGGGCCAAACCATCTTCAGGGCATCAAAGAGGACTCTGGGTGACTTGTCCTTTCCAGAAGCCAGCGGACCGAGGATCCAGGGCACGCTGTCGACGATTGCCTGCGCTGCGCTGCGCGTTTTGAGCAGGCACATTTCCCGCTGCGCATCGAGCTCCTCCAGACTTAGCTTGCAGGGATCGTAATGAGTGAGGAAGTTGACAAGGAGCTGAATGAGATGATAACCCTTGACCAGCGCCGAACTGTACAGATTGCGCATGTACTTGTCCATGTCGTCGTAACAATCAGCGCTGGCGGAGACAGCCTCGTCGAAGTCATGCTCAGCCTGGGTGAATTGGCTCACGAGGGTCGAGTACTCGCTCTCGGCGCTGCCAAAGTCGCGTGTCGAAAGAATGGTGAGGATACGCGCTTGAATGCGGGCGCATTTGATAACAAAGACGGACACGTGCAATAGGTATGCTTCACCTTCAACAAGGTTGTCTCCTATGATGCTGAGCCATTCATCGGATTCAGGGGGGCATGCCGAATTGTTGATGAGCGATTGAACTTGCTGCCTTGTTGTCAGCACTCATGGGTCAGTTGGGTCTCCCAGACAGCCGACTCACCACCATGTTGAAGCATGGCCAAAAGGCATTACGACCGGCAGCGGTGTAGAGCGGCGCGCTTCCTCTAGCCTTGAGGATACTGTACAGGCCTTTTGCATGCAGATGCCAGGGGCTCGTCTGTTCCATCTGGCCGAGCGAGCCCACGAGGAGCTATCGGGTGAGTCAGTCGCCACATGTCAAGTTGGCGGTGAGTTCATCAGGCGGCTCCTACCTCGTAGTTGGCCAGGATCCAGACGGTGGCAAGCACATCGTCACGAAACGCGCCTTGCGGTGATTTGAGCGCAGCGCCCACGGAGCTGAGAGTCCTCCCGAGGTACGTCCCTAGCTCGCGCTGCGTCTCTGCTTCGGAGTCGCGGTGAACAGAGGTCGGATAGCGCATGTTGGTGACGTAGGTGCGGGAGAAGAGATGGGCAGCCCAGACCAGAGGCCCGTCTCGCGGGTTTGCGCGGTAGGTATCGCTGAGGAAGTCGAGGGTCGAGTACACGTTGAGCAGGATCGGCACCGAGTGGGCGGTCCAGTGCTCGCTCAGCGACGGGGGCAAGACTACCGACACGGAGCCGGCGGGCCTCTTGGGCTTCGGAACGAGGTCGGTCGACTGCGAAAAGATGAGCGGCTCGTCGGCCCTGGACGCGGCTGGAGTTGCGCCGCGCGAGGAGCCCGATGAGTCGGAGCTCGAGGAGGGATTGGCTCCGGCACCGGATTGTTTAGCGGCGCGCTTCTTGCGCTCCTGAACGGTGGAGGGGTTGGCGTTGCGGAAGACGAGTTCAGCCTGGTCGCGGTAGCCCGGGCACTCGACGCCGTACTTGACGCATCGCTGGCAGCCAGGACGCCCGAGGTCGCACTGCAGAGCGTTAGTCTGGCGGCAGGCACGTGGGCTGGTACGGCGCAAGAAGATGAAACGATGGGTAGCAAGCAACGGAGCTCCCCCGGTTGGTCAGTAGCGGACTGACCTTGACACGGCGCCGACGACACAGGTGGCAGTCCTGGCTGGGCCGCCCAGTGTTGGGCATGCCGGAGCTTCGAGGGGCGCAGCGAGAAGTGCCTCCTCTGCGCGGGCTCGACTGGCACAGAGTACGAGATGGTCGTGGGCGGAGCCGTTGCAGATTGCTGCCCAGCCCATGCAAGCGCAGCGTGGTGCGGGGACGAGCAACCGTCGGGTACCTATGGAGGTTATGAAACGGGCAAAGGGTTGGAGCTGACGAGCCCCCGCGCGCGCGCGGCGTCTAAGCCACGCCGGGTATGGCGGCGGCCGCGTAGGGCTGATGCAAGTGGAGGGGTTACCGCACCAGTCCCGTGCAGCAAGATGTTGGGCATCGAGCTTGTGATCCGAGCATGTTTCGCTGTGTGCTGGCCGAGGGCGCGATTTTCATGACGTTGAATCATCCCACGTCCACACTGTCGATGTCGGTTAGGATCAACCTGTAGGAGTGCACCTTGTCGGCATCTCGAAACTCATGTTCATGATACATCTCCCTGCATCATGGTATGTATGACTGGTTGCCAGGGACCCTGACTGCAGTCCTCGTGGGCTGGCGTGCTCGTCAGCTCCCCGCTGTCCAATTGTGACATCCAAAGAAGCGAAGCCCACAATCTCGCGACCAATTCTGCTCTGATATGGAAAATGTGTCACCGCTTCAACCATCTGCTGCCTTGTGCAACGGCAAGCTTGGCGCCTTGAGACGAGTGTCGTCATCACACACGCCACGCACCATCTGTGTCGAATATACTCGTACAGTTTCCCCTCGTAGCCGAATGCAACACCCGTGGCTTCTCCTCTCGACACGCCAGCTCTCAACAAGTCCTGCTCCTTCTGTTGTGCGCACAGTAGGGCTCATGCGCTTATTCCCCGTCCCCCCCGAGCTCGAATCCCTCCCGACGACCGGCTCGGTTTCCCAATTCGGCCACGCCCTCGTCGCTCAATGGCCAGCTTCCCCTCCCCCGCTTTTCCCGACTAACACCCATCTCATCGTCAGCCGTTGCGCCCCGTCCTTTACAACAGCCTCTCCTACGCAAACTCGTCCACCGCATCTAGCACCTTGGCAGGGACAGACTGGAACATGGCCTACGCTACCAAGGAGAATCTCTTCCCCATGCTCGGCGGCTGCCCCTGCGGCCACGTCCGCTACCGCCTCGCCCTGCCGCCCATCCTCGTCCACTGCTGCCACTGCACCTCGTGCCAGCGCCAGGTCGGCAGCGCCTTTGCCATCAACGCCCTCGTCGAGTCCACGGCCGTGAACCTCCTGCCGTCCGAGCCGTCGCCTTTTGTACCCGGACGCGGGACCGATCCGCAGCCGCTCCCGGCCGGGTCCCATCACGCCTTTGCGCGCCTCTCCGACAGCATGCCCACCGCGCCGGCCGAGGCCGAGACCGCCGGCAAGCCCGTCCTCGTCACGGTTCCCAGCGAGTCCGGCATCGGCCAGACCATCGCCAGCTGTCCCGTCTGCCACGCCGGCCTGTGGAGCCACTATGTCGACGCCGGCTCTCTCATCACCTACCTCCGCGCCGCGACGCTCGACCGCGCCTGGGAGGTTGACCCGGATGTACACATCTTCACGCGCAGCAAGCGGGACTTCGTGGCCATTGCCGACGGCAAGCCGCAGTGTGAAGCCTACTACGACGACAGGGCCGCGTTTTACAGGCCCGACGTGTTGGACAGAGTCGCAGCGTTGAAGCCTCGGCAGGCAGCCTATAAAGCCCAACTCAGGGCCGCGCTCAGCTGAATTCCAATTTCCAAAGCCCCTTGATTTACATACACACTGTACCGCGTAAAGTCACTTGGCAGCATCACCTTAGTTCAGACTCGGTGGATCAAGAACATCATGGCATTGTCGAGTCGACAGTCCTCCTCATCTAGTTGCGCTCTTCAGTGATGTGTTGGGCAACCCCTTCAATCTTAGCACCATGTCAGGTGCCAGAAATGCTTCGCCCGAGTAAGAGAAGGAACGCCAGCTCTCCATCGCCATTTAAATACCGCCTCACCTCAAACTGTAAAGGTAGAATACATGGTTGCAGCACGGCCACATTACCGATCATCTTCAATCAGAGCCACCCAGTTCAGTTGCGGCATGCCAGCCGCGAGGTATCTCTTGCGTTTCAAAATTTCTCTTCAAGCTTTGTCATGGCCAAGGCGGCCAATATCCCCGTCTGATACCATTGTGGCGGCAGCTAAGCAGCTTTGCGAAGTCCTTCGACCCCAAGCTGAGGCACCTCCATCTCAACGAGGCTTCCAATCCCTTCTTCGCGGCGACGGTCCATGAAGCTGTTGCACTCCGAAACGACCACACCCCATTCGGCCAGTGCTCGTCCCGTGTAGACAGAGTTCTTTACATAGATTCCCACTGGCCTCGACGCTTTGGTCAAGGGCTCTCTTGTGGCCTCTTGCTTCTCGTGCGTTGGCTCCGCTTGAGGAGTCGTCGAAGCATGAGCCATTTCGCCGGCAGAGCTGTACCGCCTCTCGTTGACGCCTGGCCTCGGCGCGCCGCCTTTCTCGTGGGCAGAAACCGCCATCGTCATGGGCGTGCGGCTCAACCAATCTTCAACAGAGGCGTTCACAGAGCTCCTTCGGCCAATCTGACTCCGCCCATCGTGCCGTGCGTCACGCCCAGAGCCTGCATATGGGTCAAGAACGGGTGACGGGGATGCAACATCCCCGTTCCGGGCTCTGACAGCCATCTGTGACTGGGCCGGCGCTGGGAGTTTGGGGCGCGTAAGATCACGACCCAGGCTTGGTGCAGGATGCTGAAGCCAGGCCAGGATAAACTTGAAGTTATACTTTTGATCTTCAAGTTCAGGCGACGAGAAGAGCGAGTCGAAATCCTGTGCACCAGCCCTGCCCCTCGACCTGGTCATGTTGGACAGTGTCAGCGGTGCTGCGTGACGCACCGACATTTCCGCAGGCTCCAAGCGTGTACCGGAAAGCTCATTGTTTGCGGCAGAGTTCCTCGCCTTTTCGTCTGGAGCAGTCGAGTGGCCCGCGCTGCTACCCGACGTCATGGAAAGAACCTTGCCCAGGAGGGACCATCGCTTCTTCGAGTCACCTTTACTCGGGCGTTCTGCGCCGCCGAAACCATTCCAGGATGACGAATCGCTACTGCCCGCCCTGGCAAAGGTGTCAAACCCCATGAAAAGCCCTGATTGCGGAACGCTGGCCTCTTGTCGAATGATCATCAACTTCTTCCCCGGGGCAGGGCACATGGGAACCGTAGACGGCGTTGCGCGACCAGTCTCCTCTGCAATTCGTTTCAAGTACAGGTAGTGTGACCAGGCTGTCTTGAGTCTGGTCGCCACTAAAAGCATAATGTTGCTAGACGTTCCAGTCAGCCAGCCGTTGCGGGAGTCACATGCACAAGCATTCCGACTTACATATCCACTTCGTTGGCGTTGCCGTCGTCGCGGCATATCCTCCAGCAGAGCAGACGCTGATAGTAAGCCCGTACCATCGGACACCAGTGGCTGAAGTAGGTGTTGAAGGTTTCCTCGGTGAGAAGCCAGTCCAGGCAGAGCGCTGCTTTCCGACGAGGGTCCTTGGTCGCAGCATCCCAGATGGAATATATGAACGAGAGCATGCGCACCTCTGACATGGTGTTCAAAGAGTGCATTATCCGCTTGCAAACTTCGAGCCAGAATGACCAGTCGACGTATTGCCTAGACATGTTTCGTGATTCGAATTCGTCCAGACTCATGATGGCCTCCTCCAGGAAATCACACAACGTAAAGCAGGCAGCGCTGTTGAATTGAGATGTTTTGCATGTCGCGCTCTTCATGACGGCGGCAATGGACTGCGCCAGGGTATGTCGGGCACCTGCCATGTCTGCTGCGTCATCCAAAAGCACATCCCGCAGCAGAACTACCAGTCGATTCTCACCCATCCCTTTCATGAGGTTGGTTGGAGGCAGTGGCATTGCTAGTGCCAATGCGTCAGCTCCGTTGATCGAGTCGAACAACGGTGGGCCGTAGGCATGTTCAATTGCCGTTTGTCGGTGGATCGTGGTATCGAGTATCGAGAGGAGGTGGCCGTGGACCAGGACAAACGCTGGCGACCGAGCCTTTTCGGTCAGAGGCAGATCGGGAGGCATAAATTGATCCGACAGAACGTGGAAGTATTTGCAAAAGATGAAGAAGAGATCGGTGTCGCGACCTTTCCACCGAGAAACCCAGGGCCCGGTCCAGGGAATCCGGGCCACCATCAACGACATTTGGGGGATCTGCTTGAGCGAGTTCCATAGCTGTCGCGCGCACGTCCACCCAAACGCGCCCAGCTTTGGCGGAAACAGCGCCGTAATGTCATCGCTTTCCCCAGTATTCCTCCGAGGGAGTCCAAAGTCGTCGGCGGTACGGCGAATGAGCTCCGGGGTCAAACCCCAGAGTCGAACGAGAACGTCGGCCACTCCGGGCGCAAAGAAGAATGCATATGCGCACGTCTTGCCGGAGAAGTTGACCAAGCTCAGTGGAGCATGACGCAACGACATTTTGTCTACCACGTAGCCCATTTGCCTGACCAGATTCGTCACGAACATGGTTCTCACGTTGTGCTCGGCCGACTCCGCCAGCAACGCCGACTGATTCGAGCCGTCGGAAGAGTCGGTCCATGACCTGGAACGGACACGTTCCGCTGGCGAGCGATCGGCGAGTGCCTGGAAGTAAGTGGTCGCCTGCCGCCATTCGAGCCGCATCATAAGCAGCGTCGCCGCTTCGAGCAGGATTGGGCGGTCGACTCCGGGGACGGGCTGGTGCGTCTGGTCGTCGAGCATTTCAAGTATGACAACCCACCACTTATTCAGTACGGATGCCCTCCGATCTATGTCCTCTAGACCAAGACTCTTGGTCGACTTGTGGTCCATGGTCCTTCGCAAGAAGGGCAGTACGAGATTCTTCACTTGACCAACTCGCTGCGCTGTCTGCTTGGCACCGAAACCCTTGAACTCCACCTCCAGCGTCTTAAAGGACGACCACAGCGGGTCCCTCATGTGCGGCGCCATCTCGTTTGAAGACTCATCAGTGATAGGCGTGCTTGTGCTACCGTCGCTGCAGATCGACTGTGAGGTACCGCTGATTTTTCCGCTGTTGGAAGCACGGTTTCCGAAGCTGGTCGAGGACGAGGCGCAGCTGTTATCAGACTCGGGCCCGCCATCGTGCATCCTGGTCATGGGGCCGAGCGGCCGTTGCTTCATTCTGGCGAGGTGAAAGCCCGTGCGAGCAAAGGCATTTGAAGCTGATTTTCGCGACGGCGGGACTTGATCCTCTTCTGCCTGCTTCAAGTCCATGTCCGTGATTAACTGCAGGCGTTCTGGCGTCTTGTTGGCATGTTTCTTTTTGGCGGCGCTCGGCGGGACCTTGTTGGCTTGGGGGCCGCGCACGTTCTTTATGGATGGTGAAGGAGACGTAACGACCCATGCCCTTCGGGCAAAGCTGGCAAACGAGGCAGATGGCGGCACGCCGCGCTCTGATGGCCGTGATTGAGGCGGCTCAAGCACTGCTGTGCCAACCTCAAGGTCGGCCGCTGATGACGAGTGTGGCCTGTTCTGGCGCCCATCGTTTGCGGCGTCTTTTGCCGGCTTGGGGCCCGATGAGAGCCACAATCGGGGGCGGCTAATCAGTGAAGCGGTCATCGAGCGCGCGATGGCGGGCTTCCGCAAGAGCTTATTTGGGACTTCTTCTTGTGGCGGCGCCGGCCGAGCTTGTGGCGCCGGTTGCGGCTCGCTTCGCTGCGCTGGCCGAGGCTTGCTACCATTGGAGAAAACGGATGTATCGAGCTGGAAGTCGGCGTTGAACGAAGGCACCTCGAAATTGGACAAATCAGCCCCGTTTTGCCAACCGAGAGCTTCAGCTGCATGACTTCGTAGTGAATGGGATTGGGCCCGTGGTTGGTTGGCCGCGGGGTTATCGGACGGCGACGACAGCGAGAGGCTTCCGAGACTAAATGGTGAGGGAGACGGGATGCGCGCAGTCTGCTCCGCGGCCGGAGACATGATCGTGGCCGAGGGGCTCAGGTGACAAGCCAGCAAGCCGCGCTGGCAGATGTAGGAAGCCGTTCGTGATCTTTGTCGTCGGTTCCGTGGGGAGCGTCCGTGTGACGACAGAGGAAACACTTAGTCCAACATCACCATCGGCTGTCTCTGGCCAGCAGAGGGGCCCAACACGACACAGTCGCGGGACCACGTCCAAGATGAGGGCCAGCGTCGAGGCCAATGGTGAGGCCAACGATGACGGCCAAGTTGGTTGGGAAAAAAGAGAGCGTCGACGCTGAGCAGGGGCGTGTTGTAGTAGTGGTGGATGCGGCCTCCACATACGGAGAGATCTGCCACGGATGGACGGGAATCCCAATATAGGCCGCGCAGCCTGGGATGAGGGACAGGGCGCTTTACATGCTTTGCTGAGCCCGCTGACGATTGCGTCGCTCGGGCGGACACCGATCGGGAGCCCGGAAATTGAGATTGATGAGCAGCGCCCGGTATGAGGCTCGGGGTCGCCAGGGAGGCGAGTCAGACAGGGAGATTTGGCCTGCCTTGCAATTGCGGACAGTCGACGGTTGGATTCAAGTGCACGAGGAGCGCGGACAAAGTCTGATGATTCATTGGAGGAGGCGTTTGAGAAGTAGACATGCACTGCGCGCGACGTTAGGCAGCCAGCGGCCGATGCGTCTGCTCCAGTCCCGCAAGCTTTGCAGCGCACGAACTGGCGCATCGGCCTGTACGGAGTACCGAGTACGATGGGAGCCAGGAGTCGTTGCACCATGGGCCTCAGACCTGGCATCTCCGGGTCGCTGTCACACGCTCGGGGCTTTTCCCAGCCGGCGAGGGGCACTCCTCGCCCAGCGCTGGGGCCAGCCAGCAGGGGCGTGTCATGGCTTTCCCCTGTCCAGAAGACTAACATGGGATTTATTGCATCTCAGCTGAGCCAGCCCAACCCTTTCGCATATGGATGCCGTGACCAGCCCGCGCCAGAGCTCCACGGAGTACCTTACCTCGACAGCGCTTACAACGCCATACGGCCATCAAGACCGAATTCTCGAGGCAAGGGCCCATTTTTTGGCATCCAAACCGCGCACCGTTGGATGCAACGCCCTGCCGCTTTGCCTTGACGACATGGCCAATTATTTTCGGTCCCACGGCCCATCGCCGCTGCCTTTGCCTAGCGCCCAGAGGCTGCCGCTCGCCGCCCCTCCTCTGGAGAATGAGCGGGTCCCCCTGAACGGCCCCTGTTCAGGGCGCCTGGTGATGCAACAGCTGGAGCTCGAACCGGACGGTGGCGCCTCGGAGCTAGCAGGCGCCACCCCTTCCTCTGGCTCTGGGCGTTATTGCAGCAATGGAAGCTGGAGCTCATGCCCACAAGGCCCTTCGCCAACCTCTCTCCCTGGTTCAAGAGTAAATATTGGTGGTCTTGACCGCCGCATCTCTCGGCAGGCTGATTATGTGCGGCCGCGATACCCCAACATGCAGTTGTCCGGGCTGTGGTGTGATCAGCGTCGCGTAGCGCCCAGATCCTTGCATGCAACTCATGGAGGAGCGGAGTTGGGGGTGGTGAGGTGATAAGCTTCAAGCATGATACGGACTATTTACATGTGCGCACAGCGGCTCGTGCGGCGGCACCAGGCGGTCATGTCTTGGCCATGAGCGAGCACAGCAGCATCGCAGCGCATGGCACCCGTCGCCTGTTGCAAACCTTTTTTTGAACAAGCAGTGCGAGCAGGTCATGAAGCCGAAACCACCATTGACGGCCTGACTAGCAGACGCTTTGACCGGCGTCGGCGCCGGCCTGCCCACATCATCTGATTGCTTGCAAAGCTTCCTAGTGCTCGTTCTAAGGAGCCTCCTTTCCCGCGCGTCTCTTTTTAGGTTGACAGCCCCTGGCTGCTGGGCGTTTCGAGCCTCGTGAGTCGGATTGTTCGCCGAGCACTCACTGGACGTCGATCAACTCGGCGCCTCGACGAACACAAGCTGAATACATGCAAAATGCACACGATTAGGTACTCCTCGTGCGTGTGCTACTCGGTTTGCGGCCAATGTCACACGGCTGCGGCCGGGCTGGTGCTGCGTAAACGCAGGAAAAGTCTCGTTGATTGTACGACCTGCGGAGCTTGTTCAAGACTCGACGCTGGAGGCTCCGCTTGGACCGTGATCACCTCGCCGGGAACCAATCCAGATCATGGTCCGTGTGTTGTAAACCTCGAACAGGCGATAAAGAGGGACCAAAGACCGGCATCTACGCGGACCAGGTCCGAACATTCGCATGGACAACCATCCGCACATCAAACGCCAGCGCATCGCATCCCCTGCCCACTTGGCTGTTTGCACGGTCGAATTGCAATGGGACGCGTTGCACAGCCCCCGCTTCCCGCCGCTGAGCTGCGCCAGTACGGAGTCAAGCCTAAGCCGTGACGAACCACCGATTCGAGTTGCATATTACCCCGACTTTGCCAAACTGCAATCCATGCAGCGATGCTTTTTCTTTGGCTTGGCAGCTTGGACTGCTCCCAATCCACGATGAAGGCTTCAGAGCTCCGACTAATTAGATTGGGCCGACCGGCCATCAACCCGGTCCAAAAGGGCAGTCCCAACTTAATAGGGTGGCCTATGGAGATGCTGAGCTGTCGCAGGCACGAAGCTATCATGGGAGCCAGTACTGGACGGTTTCATCTTCCGCCAGGGTATCTTGCGATTGCCCTGAATACAATGAACGAGACATCTTGTCGAGTCGCAATGGAATACAGAGCGACGACTTCTCCCAAGGTTGCCCCTAAGAGCCAGCATAGATGGACCGCATCTGCTGTGTCGAGCATAGGTCACGTTCTCAGAGGCATGTCACCTCATCTTCATGCACCAAAGTCTGTAGAGCAACTAGAACAAAGGTGTTTGGTAATGATGAGGTGTTGATCTTGGCACGAAGAATTATTCCTTCAGCAAATAGAGGCATGGAAAGAGCCCGGTGCTGTACACACTAATGCCGTTGCGAGAAATCGCATCACTGTCTTCACCAACACCTCGATATCACCTTGGTGCACCCGGAATGCCAGATCCGATGCCGGTAGCCTCCTGGCCAAAGATTCAGCTGGCGGATCTGACTGTCGCGGTCTGCAGTCTCATCATGGAGCAAAGCAGAGGGACACTGTCCCGTACTCGAGACCAGATTTGTCAACGAGGTGAACCGAAAATGTCTTGGTCACAGACGAGAGTGGAGAGTCGCATGCGGCTCAGATGAGCGCTGCTATCAAGCACGAACTCGCAACCAAAAGTCATCCTGGGGTTGAGCAGGACATTGTTGCGAATGAAATGGATGTGAAGGAGGAACGTCTTGTAGCGGTCGTGAAAATTTCTTGCGTACCAAGTATCCGCCAGAAAACGATTACGTAATCACACAAGGGTACGATGGCCGCCAGCTTTGTATCTTCGGCTTCAAATGTCGTCAAGGGCTTCCGTGCTGCAGACTTGGAGACGACCAAGATGAGGCTAGGAGTTTCTCGTACTCCGTAATTGATCTCTTAAACCTCGCTACGTGATTAGTAATGGTGACAGACTGTGAGTAACATGGGTCATACGCGACAGCTACCCTAGGGCGTAATGACACATCTCGCATTCTGGCCGCCACCACGTGCAAACCGAGGACAGAAACCAGGTTCGCGCTTAGGCGGCAGGGCGATCAAGCTTAAAACCTTGTTACACAAATATCTCCGTAGTGTCGTTTTGCACGTGTGATGCGGACAAATTGAAAATGGGATGAATCCCTGGCAATGTCGTCGTGGCTCCGAACAGGGAGGTTGCTTGGGCGACTCTATCGACCGGGTCATGCGGTCGGGTCCTTCGGGTCCCGAGACCAACCAGAGGCCTCGGTTTGCACGAGGTCCGTCATGATGGTAAGCCTGGTTGCGGTAGTCTGTATTAGCTGGCGCGCCAAAATCGTACCCACTTGAGCTGTTGGAGCTCATGCACTCTCAACGACTGATGAATCGTCGATAAGTACGCCGCGAGCTGCTTGGCTACCGGGACATCGCCAAGTCTCCCTCTTGCAACGCCATCCTCCTCTTCACTGCGATTGTTGTGCGCATCAAACTGGGCATGCTGCTGTTGGCAACAGAGTCGTCGCATTCGTCCCAGCCGCCGGTCCCTTGCTTGCTGCTGCGCCGTTGGCAGCCTTTTCTGAGACAAGGTTGGTAAACACGCTGAGCGCTGGCTGCCTCCCCGCGCATGCGACTCTATTGCCTGACCAGGGCCTCTGACGCGCCACCTTTCGCGACAGCTCCCACCGCAGTTCGTCAAGCTCTCAAACCGAGCCCAATCATCAAGCATGGCGTCTCACGGTGACAGCAATGGCCACGATCCGGCCAACGAGGGCGAGCACAATCCCTACGCCTCTGCGAGTCGATGGCGTCACCAGGAGTCGTCGGCCTTCCACCAGCACGCCGTCCCGCCGCACGCAAAGGCCCGCGACCCTCAGGCCAGCGGGACGACGGGCGACCTCGCCGACTTCCTCAACTCGTCGCGCGTCGAGCCCGATGGCCATAGTAGTAGCAGTGCGAACCACCAGCCCATCGCCATCGCAGCTGTCCCGGGCGCGACGCCCGACGGGCCAGGCTCCGGGCGGGAGGAGGAGACCCCAGATGGCAGGGAGATTGTCTGCGGACCGCTACTCAACTACCGCCGAATGGATGAGAGTCGCTGGTACGGAAGCGTGCTGATTGTCGTCAGAGGCGGCGGCCACGACGTCGTCTACCAGCCTTCACTAGCCCTGCGACGGGTCGGAGAGGCCAGGCAGCTTGCTCCTGCTACCACCAACGGCCTTGATGGCATCAATGGCGCGAGCAACGGTGAGGCCTCTCGCGGAAAGCGATTTGAGTCTCAGCGCCTCTACTCGGACAAGCGCAACACGTTCTGGGCGTTCGACATTGACCTGCCCCTCGAGCCCAACGAGATCAAGTACGAGTATGAGGTCCCCGACATGCGCTTCTCCGGCAAGTACAAGCCTCGGGTCAACAATTTCTTCGTCCCGGCGGAGAACGAGTCGATGCGCATCATGTTTCACTCCTGCAACGGCTTCAGCGTTGGAACCGACGAGGAGGCCTTCAGCGGGGCGCCTCTGTGGAACGAGGTCATGAGAAAGCACGCGCGGGCTCCCCTTCACGTCATGGTTGGCGGCGGTGATCAGATCTACAACGATGGCATCAGAGTCGACGGCCCGCTTCGCGCATGGACAGAAATTGGCAACCCCAAGAAGCGGAGAGAGTATCCGTTCCCGGAGACGCTGCGCGCCGAGTGCGATGACTACTACCTCAAGAATTACATTCGCTGGTACAACTCAAAGCCTTTTGCGTCCGCCAACGGCCAGATTCCCCAGCTAAACATATGGGATGATCACGATGTGAGTTGGACTGAGATGGCGGTCGCGGGTAAGATGCTCGTATTGACGTACCTCGCAGATCATCGATGGATTCGGTTCCTACACCGACCACTTCATGCGTTGCGACGTCTTCCGCGGAATCGGTGGCACTGCACACAAGTACTACATGCTCTTCCAGCATCACCTTCCTCCGCCACCGTCCACATACACCTCAGGTGATCTCCGTCCGTGATCCTGCAGCACTTCCCCTTGCTAATTTGAGCAGATCACCTTGATTCCAATGGCGAGTCCCCGGGTCCTGACCCGAATCAGCTCATCGACGCGTTTGTTGCGCCCTCGAAGACGGACTCGCAGTACATCGTTGGCACTAAGCCAGGACCATACGTTGCCGAGCACTCATTCAACATCTACTCTCGACTTGGAGCCCGTATTGCCCTCGTCGGAATCGATGCGCGAACCGAGGTAAGCAGCTACGAGATATCTTTTGATGATTTCTGCTGACAGGAAGCCGAAAAGCGTACTCGGCATCAAGTCAACTATCCTGAGACGTACACGCTTATTTTCGACAGGCTGCGGAGCGAACTGAGGGCGGCGGCCGCCTCTTCGCGACCTATTAGGCACTTGATTCTGCTTCTCGGAATTCCCATCGCTTATCCAGTATGGAGCCTCTGACTGGGAGTTTATGAGATACGGGCTGACCTAGACATAGCGCCTCACCTGGTTGGAGAACGTGCTGCGAAGCCCCGTCATTGGCCCCGTCAAGTTTCTCAATCGTCGTTTTGGGCTTGGTGGTGGACTCTTCAACCATTTTGACGGTAGCGTTGACCTCTTGGACGACCTCGACGACCACTACACGGCAAAGACTCACAAGAGAGAGCGGGCCGAGCTCATCGAGCAGATGCAAGCCGTTGCTGCAGAGTTCTCGGTACGCATCACCATCCTGGGCGGTGACGTGCATCTGGCGGCCCTAGGGCGCTTCTATTCCAAACCCAAGCTCCATGTGCCCGTCGAGCAAGATAACCGGTACATGGTCAATGTCGTGTCGTCTGCCATTGTCAACAAGCCTCCACCGCAGGCAGTGGCGAATCTTCTTGCTAGAAGGAACAAGATCCACCACTTAAACCACGACACAGACGAGACGCTGCTCGACTTCTTCGACAGGGACCCTGGCGAGGCGAACAAGACGGCCAACTCCAACCACTGCACGATGCCCAGTCGCAACTTTGCCTTGCTGACTGAAAACTCGCCCAACGCACCGGCAACGGAGATGAATGGCGATGCGGCGGCTACCGCCGTCGACCACCACTCACCGGAGTCGTTCATGGGCAAGGACGGACACGCTCAGCTTCACCAGGGCGAGGTCGCGGCCGGGACCAAGCACAGAGCGGCATCGGGTGCGATGCACGGGCGTGGCAATGACGGCGGCCTTGACATCTGCATCAATGTCGAAATCGACCAGCACGATGCCGAAGGCCACACCCAAGGCTACGGGCTGACGGTGCCGGTCTTGAGCTACGAGCCACGGGCCCCATCCAGTCATGCATCGACTCGTTGATTTCGACCGCACTGATGCGTCGATGCATGCCCGTTTGAACAAATGATTGATAACAGATGGAGCTAGCGGAAGAAAAGAGAGCAGGGAAAAGTCTAATCCCTTTGGGATATTTGATGTGCTGTAAGAATCTCATGTTGAAAATGATATATTGCGATACCTACGACGAAGTTCATGACCAGAAATCTTTTCGCAAGCAGAGATATTGGTAGCACTTGGATGGCCGTGGAGGAGAGCAGATGCTGGCTGTGGAAGCGGCCACCGACGGGCCAGTCGCGGAAAGGAGGCCCTTGGGGCTGCTCGTCTTCCCTATGATCATACTCCTTCCGTCGACTACTCTTTTTCGCAGTGTCGTTGCTGTGCAGAAAAAGCCTGTTTTCCGATGCCATGCGAGATGCCAAGATGGGCTCGTGAAGTATCCTCATGCGCTATGTGATGACCCCCACGAGGTCGTCGTGCGAGCATGCAGGGTACGGGTTGCACCAACAATGCTCCTCGTAGCAAGCGTTGGATCTTCTGCCATCATTTTCTGACTGAGTTTCGTGACAGGTCCGCGACGCCGATGTCTCGGCCATGTCACTTGATCACGAGGCACAGTTTCTCTGACATCCTTTTTGCACCAAATTACCCCATAGCGTAGGCCGTTGGCGGAGAGACTTGGCGTGGCCGACCATCGGGATCTCGAATCTGGCAACCTGGGGCAAGGCACGCTACGAGTACGCGTGCAGGGCCCTGGGCGGCAACGGGCGGCTCCTCTGCAGATTCGCTCTGTTCTAGCGGCTTCGGATCCCACAGATCAGGCCAACGCTGCACGCCTCCCGCCCTGAGCCTCTGCTGGGCGGCGGCTCGACACGGCGCCGGTGAGTGGCAGGCCGAAGTCGGGCGACGGCTTGACAGAGGACCGTACTGGAATTGCCCAATGGGCGGCCGCTGGACCAGCCCCCGATTGCTCCATTGGGGAGTGCCCAGGCGATATCATGGGGGCCCGACCCACCCAGGGACCCTCTGCAGTGCATTTAACCCGCCAAAAGCCGAAGGCGCCCACGAGCTCTCCACCACTAGCATAAGAGCATCTGCGACGGGCGTTCCGACGAAACGACTTCGGACCTCTTCTTCAAACTTGGTCTTTGCTTGCCTGGGCAGGACGACGAAAAGATATACAAAGACGCGACCCTGCCTGCCCTCTTGCTTTCTTGCCATCGCCTGTGACGAAGCATTCTCCCATCATGAAGTCGGTCATGTTCAGTAGGGCGGGCACCCAGAGCCTCCGTTGCGCCAGCAAGGCATCCCAGCGAAAGAGCATGGGCACGCTCGCGACGTGGAGGACGCCAAAGGTGGCCAACGAGCCCAACGTGAGTAACAGCCGCCCAATGGGCTCATCACGATGGCATCGGCTGACGGATATGGCATCAAACAGCACCACTACGCCAAGGGTAGCGCCCAGCGCCAGGGCCTGACGGCTGCCATCGAGCAGCTTCAGCAGAGGCTCCCCCTCGAGGTGCCCGTCGTCGTCGGTGGCAAAGAGGTACGTCCAAGGCATTCCAAGCAGCCTCCAGCTCGAGACTCCAGCGTCTAACGCGCCCTTTCAGGTCAAGACGTCCCCGCTGTCCCACCAGTTCAACCCGTCCGACCACGCCAGCACCGTCGCCTCGTACCACACCGCGACGCCTGCCGATGTCTCCAGGGCCATCGATGCCGCGCTGGCCGCCAAGCCGGCCTGGGAGTCGCTTCCTTTCGCTGACCGCGCCGCCGTCTTCCTCAAGGCCGCCGACCTCATCTCGAACAAGTACCGCTACGAGATCATGGCCACCACCGTCCTGGGGCAGGGCAAGAACGCATGGCAGGCCGAGATCGATGCCGCCGCTGAGCTGGCCGACTTCTTCCGCTTCAACGTCCACTACGCCCAGGAACTGCTCAACCAGCAGCCCGAGCACAATGCCGCTGGCGTCTGGAACCGCCTCGAGTACCGGCCCCTCGAGGGCTTCGTCTACGCCGTCAGCCCCTTCAACTTCACCGCCATTGCTGGCAACCTGCCCGGCGCCCCCGCCCTCATGGGCAACGTCGTCGTGTGGAAGCCCAGTGACTCTGCCATAGCCTCCAACTGGCTGGTCTACCAGATCCTGCTCGAGGCTGGCCTGCCCAAGGACGTCATCCAGTTCGTGCCTGGCAACCCCGAGGAGGTGACCAAGGTCGCCCTGGGCCACAAGGAGTTTGCCGCCCTTCACTACACCGGCAGCACTGCCGTCTTCCGCAAGCTGTACGGGGCCATTGGCCAGGGTGTCGCCGAGGGCCGCTACAAGTGCTACCCTCGCATCGTGGGTGAGACTGGTGGCAAGAACTTCCACCTGGTCCACCCCTCCGCGGACGCCGAGAACGCCGCTATCCACAGTGTTCGCGGTGCGTTCGAGTACCAGGGACAAAAGTGCAGTGCCACATCCCGTGCCTACGTGCCCAAGTCGCTGTGGCCCGCATTCAAGGACAAGCTGGTGGCTGAGACCAAGAAGCTCACCGTCGGCCAGCCCGGAGACTTCTCCAACTTCATGGGTCCCGTGATCCACGCTGCTTCATTCAAGAAGCTGTCTGGTGCCATTGACGAGGCCAACAGCGACAAGTCCATGGAGCTGCTCACCGGTGGTGCCTACGACTCTTCCAAGGGATACTTTGTCCAGCCCACCATCTACAGGACCAGTGACCCGGCGCACAAGTTCCTCTCCACCGAGTTCTTCGGCCCCATCCTGACCACCTACGTCTACGATGACGCCGCCCCCGATGCCTTCGCCAAGGCCTGCGAGCTGGTTGACACCACATCCGAGTACGGCCTGACGGGATCCATCTTCGCGACCGACCGGGAGGCGATTCGTTTCGCCGAGGAGAAGCTGCGCAACGCGGCTGGCAACTTCTACATCAACTGCAAGAGCACCGGCGCCGTCGTCGGCCAGCAGGCCTTTGGTGGGTCGAGGGCCAGCGGCACCGACGACAAGGCCGGCAGCCCCAACCTGCTAACCCGTTTCGTCAACATGCGCGCGATCAAGGAGGAGTTTAATACCACGACCACAGTCGCGTACCCGAGCAATGAGGTTTAAATTAGCACGGCTGCTTACATGGCCGGTGCGCTGGCCAGCTGAAATGGAGAGGCTTGTGTATGATTATACTGGAATCAGATGCAGGTTGAGAGCAGTGGAAGGATGTCACGATTTAATGAAGCTACTAATTTGGCCGTCCGCGAGGCGCAATGTGGTGTGATGTCGTGCTTCCTTGGTCTCATTATCGCCCGGCCGGCTGTCCACGCATGCGAATGATATATCATGTTTGCCAGGGCCTTTGCCCAGGACATACCAAAATGCTAACCGGGTCGTTGCAGCCCACACAGTAAGCAGCGAAGTCACAAATTACAGTACAGTACCAAGCCTCGCTCAGCAGTCGCGCGACTCGCCGGGTGGGCGGCGTAGCAATCAGCACGCTCTGCGCGAACGCGATCCGATGTCACACCTGAATTGAGGGCGACGCTCATGGAGACTTTGCACAAGCGACTGCCGCTCCTCCATCTAAGCGGTGCCACAGGCTAAGATGATAGTCGCATTTCAACGTTCCAGTCGCAACGCCCTCCCTCATCCGTCAACACAGCACAGTCAACGTCGGATCGCCGCCCCATGCTATCAGAGCAACGGTGCGCACGTGCGCGCCCAGACCGGCCTCACACGACCGCAACCGTGGAGGGGGCGCTTGAGGACCCGCTGCCCCTGCCGGGGGAGAATGGTGCTTTGCCGTTTCTGGCCCGGACAAGGCAAAGACGATCCGATTGCTCCGTGGCCGTGGAGGCAAAACAAGCGCAAGGTCCTCGCGGACGGTGTGGGTGCGTTCGTGCGACGCTGATGGAGAGAGGTCGTCGGGGCCCCAGCTGGCGCCCACATGGGCCCGTGCGGCGCCGTGATTCGCCAGACGCTGCTCGACGCCAAGGGGAGCACGCGACCATTCGCTCGATGATGCTTGGTCAATCGTTGAATCGCAGGCTCCCCGCGCAGACCCCCCGTGGGCGAACAGAGCAGAGAAAGCCTATGGCGTTTCTTAGCTGGTCGGGGCTGGCTCCCTCTGAGATTTGCCCACGGGGGCGGGAGGGGCCCCAGTAGCGAAGGAGGGACGGTGCCTCGTGGGTTCTTGCCGGCGTCGATGACTTACAGTACTCCGTGGGTACCGTATAGGTGTCTCGGCCATCTCCTTCCCGCCCGACTTTGATCTCTGCTCTCTCTCTCTCTTTTCACCCTCACTCGTTCTCGTCCATGATCTCTCGGTCTGCAATCTGACACGCCGATACTGTCTCGTCGTGAGCCCCTCGTTTTTGGTGCTGTTGTCGAGCTTGGACGCCCCGAAACCTGCAGTGCTCGCACCACAGCCCTCCCCAGAACGCATACCACTCATCAATACTGTGACGTCGCCTGCATCGCGCTGGTCAACAAGCACGAGCACCGTTTCTTGGAACGGCACTTCAAGCAACGTCGCAAGGAGCAGTTGGAAAACACGAAACGAAGAGTGGCTGGTCAGCAGCAGCAGCTTGAGACGGACACGCAATACGCCGGCAGACACGGCCAAGGACGCGCGTGCTCGTCTCGATAAACGCTCGTGTGAAGCTTCCGGCGAGCACAGTTGACCCGCCCGTCTCCGGAAGGCGAGTGCCGCGCCACGAGAGCTTCAAAAGTCCCGCTCACGCGATACTGAAGGAAGATATCCAATCCTCCGGCTGCTGCTCTTCGAGGCTAGCCCAGCGGCGTGGCTCCGATCACACATCAAGCTTTCACTGCACGCTTGGACACATACACGAGACAGCAAAGCTCGGTACTTGTCCGCGTCTACGATCTCGATTCCAAAAGTACACTCTACAAAGTACAGGCGTCAGCACGAGCCTCATCTAGGCTGTGGCTTGCCCATTTTACTCGGGCCGTACTGCCGCATCATCGCCAATAAATATTGGGTATAATCACGCACGCGACTCCGCCATGCCCCGGCCGAGCCTTCCACCTACCCCTGGCTCGTCCACTGATATCGAGGGAAAGGACGGGGTTCAACAACTCACATCACTTCACCTCTCCTTTGAGCTTCCACCTCCTGCCATATACGATGGTTCGCGTATATCCCCGACGGATACCAAGCGCTCTTCTCCCGCTCAGACTGCCTATCCGCCACCGTTGACGGCCTCGCCCGGGGCCGCGTATCCTATGCAGGCTGCTGAAACGGTCAAATCGCGTCGAAGATCGTCTGCTACGAGGGAGCCCCGGGACGTTCCGTTCGCTCTCCCACCGCCACCCACCAGATCAAGAAAGATTATTCAAATGAAGCCCAGACCGCAGGACGAGGCTGGGGAGGGTTCCTCCGTCCGGGACCCCGCCAAATCTGGTGCCAAGGGACCTGCAAACGCAGGCAAGGCTGCGAGCAATGCCGCAGGCGGCGACAAAGGGAAGAAGAAGCAGCCCAGTGCCACGAGTGCCGCGGGCCGTAAGATTGCGAGGAAGACGGCCCACAGCCTCATCGAGAGGAGAAGGCGCAGCAAGATGAACGACGAGTTCGCCGTGCTCAAGAGCATGATTCCGGCTTGCACCGGAGAGATGCACAAGCTGGCCATCTTGCAGGTTCGTCCCGTCCCGTCTTTTGAGTCGCAATGACATTGGCCGGCGAGCGTGCCTCGAACGGACTTGAACTGACAAGGAACCCTTAGGCGTCCATTGATTATGTTCGGTATCTTGAGGACTGCGTGGCCAAGTTGAAGGCTCAGCACGGCGAGGACCAAAGCCGAGCAGACTCTACTCGCAACCCACTACCGCCTATCCGCGAATTCCACCCGAAATTTCACGAGGACCCTGCTGACGTGGAGATGAGCGATTCGGATACGGCGTCGCCGGTCTTCAGCGGCCATCATGACCACTCACACCAGTCATCCATCTCGCCAGGTCTGCATGCCGAGGATTCGCGACATCGCCAACACTCGTATTCGTCCGCCTCGACGGACCGCAGGCACTATAGCTACAGCACTTCGGCTGGCACTTCACCGGCTTTTGGCCCTCGGCGCTATGGCATGTACGCTCAGGGCAGCATGTCGACGTCCGGGTCGACACTGACGAGCCCGGCGTTGCATCCCCAAAGCGATCTTGATCACGAGGCCACAGCGGCGCTGCTGATGCTCAACAATGATAGGCGCGGCACGAATGCCAACGGACGGGGCTTGTCGGTTCGCGAATTGCTCAGCACCTGAAAGCTGAGCGGCGCGTGCAACAGACAACGGCGCCGACCGTCGCAGCCAACACGTGGATCAGAGTCGTTGACTTTGTCTAAGCAAGACGACTTGCCGTCGTTGGCTCGCCATGCCGGTGAAAATCGAGTTGATACCTCGAGTCTGCGATGATATAGCAGACGCTGCCTCTGGCAGGCCATGTTCCGCAGCGGATATGAGACTCAGCTACGAATGTCCCGGTGATGCCGCGAAAAGTTCGACGTAGCTTGGATGACCAGGGAAAACAATGCGAGATGACTTCGTTTCGCTTTCAGTCGCCTGGCTTGAGTTGGAGGGACAGCTTGTCTCTCGATGGGAATGGACCTTCGCGACTGAAGATTGACAGTATTGCGGATATGCAGCTGGGACTTTGTGCCAAAGGCTTGAGTATAAGGCTAGGCTACGGGCAAGCGCTTGCTTTCGGGCCTCATGTAAAGTGTTGAATGGATTTGGTCAAGCAATGTCAGACGTTATCGTCGCCAGTAATTGGCTTTTGGGGAGCAATGTATCTATCAGGCACCCGTATGTCTGGTCAGTACAAAGACCCTTCAAGTGATCACCGAAATTCCTCGACCGTGTATTCGTTGCACGATTCGCGTTTCGTCATCATCAGAAATCTTACAACACGCTAGCCTAGGCCTTCAGCCTCTCGGTGCCAGCCATGTCATCAGTTGCATCCTTGACGAGAAAGCTGCGTCGAGTCAGTACATCTACGCGGGCTGGTTGGGGACGGGTCCCAGAGCTTACTTGTACCACAGGACCGTTGGGGCAATCGTCATGAGATGCCAGAGGCTGTGGGCGTCAATGCAACCCAGCCAGGGCGGGAAGTCGAAGAGCTCCATGCTCATGGCGAACATGACCCAGGCGACGACGAGACCGGGCCAGGTAGCCCACATGCGCCGCGAAGTGCGGTAGCGGTCGTAGCTGAACCAGCTCCACAAGACGTTCTGGATAGTGCCGGCGACGACGTTGGCGGCCATGTTGTAGGTATAGTCCCAGCGCACAAGCTTGAGGTAGGCGACGTGGCACAGGTAGAGAAGGGCGCATAGCAGCGTCCAGATGCGCAGTATGGAGCGGCGGCGGGGGGTCCGCTCGGCGAGGCGAAAGATGCGGATGGGGGTATAGTACATGCCATAGAGAACGTTGGCGCCGGCGGCAAAGTAGTCGAGCTCCTCGGAGGCCTGGAAGTCGCGGGTGTGGAAGAGGGCCGAGAAGAGCCAGCTGGCGATGCCGACGCGCGCGAGCCACTCGTACCAAGGCCGCAGGGGGTAGGCCGAGGGGATGCTGGCGCGGACCTTGCGCAAGCCCTGCCAGTGGGCGCAGAGGTTGCCGAGGGAGAAGAGCACGGAGAAGGGCTCTTGCATGCCGAGGAAGCGGTGGAAGGGCCACTTGCCGTGGAACTGGACGACGGGGTCGGCGTGGGCCGAGGCGACGCGGGCGGCCGTGGTGATGTGTTGGCAGGTGTAGTCGCACTCGGAGGCGCAGTCCCAGAGGAGGAGGCGGCGGAGGAGGGCTACCACGCAGTGAGTCAACAGCCCATCAACCCGCCTCGCACCGTGGCCCGTATGGGGTCGCGGCGGGAGCGGCATCGCGAGGGAGACGTACGGATCGGGGTGTGGGCCTTGCCATGGCCGCAGTTTTCGGCCTCGCAAACCTGCGATGGAGACGTCAGCCTCTACCGTCGCGTCGCGACAAGTCGACGGGCGCGGCGATGATGCATACCTCGAGGCACTGCTTGAACTCGGGCAGCCGGTCCCCGACCGAGGCGCTCGCCGCGCCGCAGAGCACCGCGACCACGACGACGAGCGCCAAGCATAGGGCGCGGGTCCCGAGGCGCCCCCTATCCGATGCCATTACGCGGGCATGGACGGGCAGCAGGGCGAGCAGAGGGGGGAGAGCGCGCGGACGATGACGCGATGCGTGGGATCCAAAGGAGGGACGAAACAAAGAAAATCGAAAAAGCGAATGAAGACGGGGGGAGAAAAGAAAGATTGAAAGAGGATCAAGAGCGATTGGAGGCGGCGTCGAATGTGCCCAAGAGTCTCGGGCATCTCGGAGTGGACTTGGCCGGACCCCAGACGGGATCCGGAGGGCTGAGCTAGTGGTGCATCGTCACGCGACGCGTACGGTCGCACATTAGGGTGCGACTGTAAAAGGGGAAAATGCCTAAACACGTGACCACTTAATTCCTAACGCCGTATACTAATTGTAATACTTATATATATAATATATATAGGGAAGTTATCGTATTAAGAGTATATAGACTTATTAGTATATATTATTAGTTTTAGTATAGTTATTAAGTTAGCTAGAGTAACTAAGCCTATAGCTAGCGCGTAAGGCATTAAACTATCTTACTTTACCTCGTTAATAGTATTATAGTTAATATTAATAGCTTATAGCTACCTCGTAGTACCTCGTAAGATTAGCTAATCCCTTATACCCCTAAATAATACTAATACTTTTACTATTAGATCGAGGAATCGATAACCTAAAGGGAACTCTTTAGCATAGCTAGTATAGCTATCCCTACTAGCTACGTTAAAGAGGTACTATATAGCTATAGTATACCCTAAGGGTTTAAGAGGACTCGGTAACTATATAGTCTCTATTAGAACCTAAATACTTCTTCTAGGCTTTCGTTAGAGGTTAGCGGGTTAGCTTTATAATACTAAGTAATAAGAGTCTTAGTTTAATAAATCTAGCCTAGTTAAGCTAAAGTAGTATAATCTATAAGACCTAAGTATCTCTTTAATAATAAAGTTACCTTTTCTTTACTTACTTAAGTAATAATTACTTACGAAGCTAACTATAAAGCTTAAGTAAAGGCGAATTCATAAGGTAATAAGCTATATAGCTAATAGCTATTATAGTATTTAGCTCTTTAAGTATACTTAATAACTACGATACCCCTATATATTAACTCTAGGCTATTAATAGAGTAATCTATTTTAAGAAAATTAAGGGTTTAATTTCTATATATAAAGTAATTTTTTTTAGGCTATAGGTAAGTAGTAATATATATAGCTTAATAATAATAACCTTTGGCCTAGGATATACTAGGCAATCGTAGATCGCGCGCGATACTAGTAAAACGATTACTAATACTAGATTCGGGTTCCTCGTACCCTCTTACCCCCTTAAGCGATATCTTAGCTCGTTTAGAGCCGGGGTAGGGGTAGGGGATAGCGGCGAGGCGGCGGCTACGCGATAGCGAGGTAACGCGATAAAAACCTCGCCGCTAACCGAAGAGCGAGCGAGGGTAACGGCCCAAAGTAGACCTAGCGTAACGATTAATTAATACGAGAAACGGAAGAATACCTTATAGAATACTCTTAAACCTTATAAGACCCTCGAGCGATTTACTTATTAACCCTCTACTTAGGTAAGGTATATACCCGCTAAGGGGAGGAGCGAGAAGGACGCGAGAGACTAGCGACCCTTAACTAACGATAGACTATAGCGATTATGTAGATAGTAGAGAATACCTAGTAGATTTTATAGTAAATAATAATTATCGAAAATATAATAAATAAAAAAATATTTACCTAGGTAATAGTAATAACTAGCTAGGTATAGGTAAGGTAGCCTAATAGCGTATTAATACTAGTAATATATAATAGGGAGATTATAATTAAACCGACTATAGAAATAACCGAATAAAGTAATAAAGAAGTACTAAACGTAGTAAATATAGCGATAGGAAGAGAGATAGTTATAAGAATAAGAAGACTATAAAGTAGTAACTAGAAATTAATTTTTAATAGCACGCTTACTACGAGGATATAGCTAAACTATATAGACTAGATATATAAGGTATTTAGAGATAAATCGATAATAGTAAGGAAGACCTAGTAAGTAATAGCCTCTAGGATTAAAGTCTAGAGGGTACTAGAGCTTAGCGAAGATATAGTTATAGAAGAACTAAGGATAATAAACCTAGGAGCTAAGATCTAAAAGGTAGTAATCCTATAGCGATCGAAGTTAAAGGAAATCTCCTCGATATATATTAGCCTTAATAGCGCCGAGGGCGCGTAATAACTAATAGACTAAGGTCTCCTATAGAACGTAGGATACTACTACTATAAACCCTTCTAGGAAGGTATATCTATTACGTAGTACTTTTATTACTTTAGCTATAGCTATAAGGCGAAATACTATATAATAACGAGATATAGTTAGTATAGCTCGAAGGGATATAGCTAAGCGTAATATAGGTATAAAGAGGATAAGGAAGTAGTATATTACTTATACTATAGCGGTATATACCTAGCGTAGGATAAGGGATATAGAGTAAAGTAAGCGAGAGTCTACGAGGCTTAGGAGAATTACTAAGCAAGACCGAATAGGTTTA
>JALHBZ010000047.1:56259-74028 GCA_024340015.1 Tolypocladium ovalisporum | reverse complement strand
GGGGGGGGGGTAAGGGCTTACTCGGCCGGCTCAGGCCATCGGCTTCTATGACGGGGCTCGGGGCCCTGACCTTCTGGCCCTGGCCCGCGACGGTGGCACGTTTCTTGATGGGGGCCTCGTCGCGGGGATCGCGGGCGGCCTTGCCCAGGCTGTTGCGGCGCTGCTCGAAGGCGCTGGTGCGGCGGCCATTGACGGCAGCGTGGCCATCTTGCACGGCGCTGCCGTTGCGCCGCTCCCTGCGCTTGCGCTTGCGCTCGCGGCGGGCGGCCGTCGACTCGTCGCTCGTCGAGGAGCCGGAGACGCTGACGACGTCGGAGGAGCGTTTCGCCGCCGCGGGGGAGTCGAGGCCGTCCTGCTGGGCCATTGCGGGTTTGCGCGGCAGCATTGGGGCCGGAGGGGATTCGGGGATGGGTGAGGATGGAGAGGATGGAGCGAGGTCGGCGGATGCCGATGGGATGGATGGTGTCATCCGCGGGGGCATTTTTCTGACATGCTGACAGGCCCAGGCGCTATAACTCGTACGGCTGGCGTCGGGGGCGGGCGGGCGAGATTCCCAGGGTCCAGCGGTCCAGCAGCTAGCTGTCTTATCTTATCTGGTGGCTTGACGTCTGCCAAGTCAGCGCAGGAGCTGGAGGCACTTGCTTGCGAACAAGGTCATGTGACACGGCTCGGGGCGCCGCAGTTGGGCTGCGAAGACGCGACACTTCATCACCTCGGTCGCCGCTCTCACCAACCGCTCCCTCGCATAGCTCGCTCGATCTTCACGGCGCTCCATACTTTCGGCTCTTCCGGCACTCCATCACCCCATCGCAGCCCTCGCTTCCGACACCATGGCCTCGCCGCCGTACGCAACATCGCCATTGGCCATGTCGCCGCCCAACCCGTCGCCCGCCCAGCTTCCGAACAAGAAGCGATCGTCGACGCTCGACGTCAACGCCCCGAACGTGAAGCGTCGCAAGCCTTCGACCCTGTCACAGTCGTCTACGCTGACGCACCCTCTGCGCCAGACGTCGTTTCCGCCCGAGGGTCGCTCCCCTTATGCGCGCTCCCCGTCCGTCGATGCCACGTCCATTGTGAGTGGCAGCGCCGTCAGCGGCACCACGGCGAGCGGGGCGCCCAAGAAGAAGCGCGGTCGCAAATCCAAGCACGCAAAGGGCGGCGAGTCGGGTGAGCGGACACCTAGCCTCGTGGGCGGCAAGGCGCCGACGACGGTGAGCGGTCAAGGCGTCGACAAGGAGGGCGAGGACGATGACGAGGACGAGAAAGAGGAGATGGCGCTCGAGGACGTCGTCGCGCGGACACAGGAGCAGAAGCAGGAAGAAATAAGATTGCGGGCTATGCTCGTGGAAGCCTTCGACAGTGAGCAGTACAATCGGTACGAGCTTTGGCGCGCGGCCAAGTTGTCGGATGCCGTGGTCAAGCGGGTAGGTCTCCTCTCTTCCAGCTCGCCGTGACGACAAGAGTACTGACGGCAGCGTCAGGTGGTCAACGCAACAGTGTCGCAGTCGGTGCCCCAGATGGTCAGCACGGCTGTCAAGGCCGTCGCCAAGCTGTTTGCGGGCGAGATTATCGAGTCGGCGCGAAATGTGCAGGGAGAATGGATCACGGCGGGAGAGAAACAGAGCGAGCTTCCGACACCACCGCCCTCCACCTCTGACGCAGCAGCCGCCGAGCAAGAGGTGGAACTGCCGCGAGGGCCGTTGCGGCCGGACCACTTGCGAGAGGCGTGGCGGCGATACAAGCTTGGCGGCGAGGGACACGGGGTGGGCACGCAGCAGCTGTGGCATGCGCAGCAGGGAGACGGGGTGGAGAGATTCTCGACTCGCACGCGGAAGAGGCTGTTCAAGTGATGGATGGACGAGAGACTGGAGGGCCGAGGACCACGGAGCTGTTAGCGCACAATGATACCCCCAACTCGACTTAGAAGCATACGGCGAAGAGACAAAGCACTGTGATGATGTGCATGCGTCAACTGGATACTTTACTGTGCCATGTGCCGGACATGTGTCGTGGACATTGCGCCGCATTGCACCTCTTCAACCTGCATGCAGTCAATGGGACTCGCCGCCACTGAACGTTGCGAATAAATGGCTGTGCATTCCAAGACTTCTGGCTACCCACTACCTTGGGAAGAAGTGTAATTGCTTTGTTGATTCAGCAATTCGTCCTTGTCATTCTGAATACCCGGAGCTTCTTTTCATATTGGCTCCAGCCCGTGGCTTGATACCTTACCCTGGAGGCCAACGTGGACCCCAGGCGAGTGTCGTCCGACAATGGCTGGAATGGTGGAGCTTCAACCGACAAAGATCCTTCTCGGGCTTGGCTGGACGCATTGGCTCCAGGCACACGCGCGTTCCTGGAAAAGACCCTGCGCTCCACCCGCATGAAAGTCATTTTTCGAGAACCCGAGTCTGCATCCTCTTCTGCTGCCCATTGGCTTTCTCATAATCAAAGAGAGTGCAAGGGCTTCTGCGGTACGGTCATGGCGGGAGAAAAGGTAAGCCCAATATTCCTCTCTCTTTCTGCTCGCTTTCACAGCTTTCCCTACTGTGTGACAAGCTTTCTTTGCTGTGACGCAACTGCTTGGCTTGACACCCAAAAAAGCTCATGGCTGCAAAGGGCCCTGGACTGTCCGTCCGTCTCTGTCAGACGGTTCTGCTGACACCCATTGCCAGATTGCGGGCGCGACCTCTGCGTCGGCCATTCGCATCAGAGAGAACCAGCGGCGCTCGAGGGCGCGGCGGAAAGAGTACGTCGAGGGCATGGAGCGCAGGATCCAGGAGTACGAGCGGCGCGGCGTCGAGGCCACGCTCGAGATGCAGCAGGCGGCGCGCACCGTCGCCATCGAGAATGCGCGGCTGCGCGCCATGCTGTCGCAGCTGGGCGCGGGCGAGGCGGCCGTCGACGACTTTCTGCAGTCGTCGCAGGACCAGGACGCGGCGCAGACGCTGTCTACGGTGCGTCTGCGCGCGGCGGACCAACCGGACGGGGTGACGCCGCCGGAGACGAAGCCCGCGGATACAAAGTCTCTCGTCACTGAGACGGAACGGGAGAGCCGCTGCAACAACATTGTTCAAGCGACGGAGACTAGCTCGTGCGGCAGCAGCGAGGGCAATCATGCCTTTAACCAGGTGTCCATGCACGATGCCGGCAGCTGGTCTATTTACGGACTCCCGCCTTGGGCACAGCACAGCGCCACGCCGTTTGATAAGCTGGATGTGCTCGCCTCTGCGAGTGTGCAGCAGGGCTGCTGCGACAGCAGAACGCAATGCACAATGCCCACGTCCGACTCCCGGGCCGAGAGTCCGTCGACGGCCGGCCCGAGCCCAGGCGCAATTACTCCGTCATCAGATGGACTACAAGCCATGTCTCCGGGCGATCCGGCTTTCGTCTCCTCGCCCATGGAAATGTCCTGCAACGCCGCGGCCCAGATCATCGCCGAGATGCAAGGCCATGTGGACCGCGAGCTGGCCAAGGAGAGGCTCGGATGCAACGACCAGGACGATTGCTTTGTCAGAAACACGGTGCTCTTCCAAATCCTCGAAAGCGGCGTTCACGTCTGATGCAAAGGCTTGCCTCTCAATCATATTCTCGACTCATCATCCCGCGCCGCGACAGGCTGGGATGTGAGGCGTGGGTATATCAACTAATTGGCTCTACTACCTCCGGTTCCCCCCAGCGCCATCGCTTACCCAGCCACTTCACGAAGTAGACCAGGCCCAACAGGACCGGCACTTCGATGAGCGGCCCGACCGACGTCGCCAGCGCCTCGTCACTGTCTGGCCCAAACGTCGCGACCGCCACGGCAATGGCGAGCTCGAAATTGTTGCTGGCCGCGGTGAAGCTCTGTGTGCACCCGAGCCGGTAGCCGAAGCCGAGCCGGCGGGTGACCCAGAGCGTGACGAAGAAAATGACGAAGAAGTAGACGACCATGGGGGCGGCAACGCGCACGACGGAGACGATCTGACGGACCACGTGCTTGCCCTGCGCGGCGAACAGCACGATGATGGTGTAGAGCAGGCCGATGAGCGACCACGGCGACGCGAAGCGGATGAAGACGCGCTCGTACCACTCCGGGCCGGCCATCTTCCTCAGCCCCAGCCGGGTGACGACGGCGGCGCCGAGGGGGATCCCAAGGAACGCGCCGACGCTGGTGGCGACGACGGAGTAGGACAGCTTGCGGACGCTCTCACTGCCATTGTGGCTGATGACGCCGATGAAGAAGACGGCCAGGGGCGCGAAGAGGATCATCTGCAGGACCGAGTTGACGGCGACGAGGATGGCGCAGTACTCGGCGTCGCCGCCCGCGAGACCGTTCCAGATGAGCACCATGGCGATGCAGCGGCCGAGCCCGACGAGGATCAGGCCGGCGCGCAGATCAGGCTCATCCGGGAGAAAGGCCCACGCAAGGGCGAGCTATGACGGTGGTGGTCAGCTACCCAAAACAGCCATGAGGCTTAACATGTACCTAAACAAGAGGCGAGGGCGTACCATGAAAAAGGGCGCGACGACCCAGTTGACCAAGATGCTGAAACCGATTTGCTTCCACAGCGCCCTTTGCCGCAGGGTGATGTGCAGCGTCTCGTAGCGCACGTTGCACAGGATAGGGTACATCATGACGAGCAGCCCGACCGCTGTGTGCCATGTCAGTCAGTCACGGACATGTAGATATCTGTGCTCTCCGGGGGGGAAGAGACGGACCAATGGGCACGGACACGCCGACAAAGCGGCCGTTTTGCAAAATGTCGTCGACGTTGGGTGCAAAGTTGCCAATGACGATGCCGACGGCCATGGACAGCAAGATCCAGAGCGCGAGAAAGCGGTCGAGCCAGCCCAGGGACTTGAATGCCGATGCGCCCTTTTCGTCCTGCTTGAGGGCCTCGTCGTCATGCTGGGTGGCCATGGTGGCCATGAGACCAGGGCGAGACACCGTTCCCATGTGCATGGGTGCTTGCTGAGCTGGCATCCTCATGCACGTGCTGGAGCTGGATCAGTGAAATTATTGCATCGGGGCTGGAACATGTTGTTAAGAAGTCGAGTCGCGTTTGTGGTGTCTTTCTTCAGCTGAGAGACGGGTCATTTATACAGTTGCGTCTAATAGTACGTAGAGTGTAGAGTCGACTGATACGGGTGGTTGAGTCGATATCGGGCCTGGCCAATGAGTGCCTCGGAGTGACGACACACCCCGATCGGGCGGCCTAGGGTGGGGACTAGGAAAACCCCGCGCGATCGGTTTGGTCCGCCGCAGCACGGCGCAGGTCGGCGCTGGCCTGTCTGTCTTTCGTCGCCTAATCGCGATCCGTGAGAGCCGCGTCAACGGACCATGCGCGTTTGCAGAAGATGTTGCAAGTGCGGGAGATTGGCATACGGGCCCGTTATTCGGTGTGCATTTGGATGGGGTACAGTCCGACCTCGCAAGGCTTGGCTCAATCCGAGTGTTTGACTATCCTGTAGGGAGCGTGGATGCATGATCCGCGACTCCCTGGGCAATAGTAAGAGCTTTCGTCTGTCCATTTGTTTCAGATGCATGCTAGTGTAGACTGTCAAGTCTCGAAACAATTCATCACTTTGACCTTTGACAAGAGCATAGAATCGACAAGAAGTGCAGGCTGGTGGGCCCTTGGCGTACACTATCAATCGCACGAGCACGACGTCAGAGACAATTCCGTGTGTATCCGTGCACATTCAGTTGACATGCAAGAGTCATCTGAACACTACCTTACTCTTCATCGCTCAAGCTGCTGGAATTGTGAATATTACTCGAGATAGCTCGGCACCATGGGCCAGACCATCCCGCACCACGCAACTTGAGAGGCCCACGCTGGTCATGCGGCCCATCTGAGAAATTGCTTCAGCTATTGATAGAGCAACGACGCACCGCGCCACCGTCACTCGCCCAGCGTCGCAACCCCGAGTCATCTCGCGAGACTTCACACACACAAGCCGTTCGTCTGTGGGGAAGTGCAGCTCTGACGAGTGCCAGGCCCGCTCACTTACACCCCCAACCGTCACGACGACGACGACGACGATGCGGCCAAGCGTCATCGTCGCCGCGGCGGCGTCGGCCCTCGCCCTGCCCGCGCGCAGCGTCCGCATCATCCAGTCCAACGACGACGGCTGGGCCGAGCTCCACGTCCGCACCCTGCACTCGGCCCTGCTGGCCGCGGGCCACGACGTGGTGCTCTCGGCCCCCGCCGACGACGAGTCCGGCACCGGCTCCCGCGACGCCCCGCCCGTGCCGCGCGCCGACCCCTGCGAGTACGGCAGCTGTCCCGCCCACGCCGGCCCCGTCGGCGCCAACCGCACCCGCCCGGACCTCTGCTGGGTCAACTCGTTCCCCGTCACCGCCGTGCGCTACGGCATCGACACCTTCGGCCCCCAGCTGTGGGCCGGCGCCGCCCCGGACCTCGCCGTCGCCGGCCCCAACGTCGGCCCCAACCTGTGGCTCGCCGTGCCCTTCTCCGGCACCGTCGGCGCCGCCTGCTTCGCCGCCCACGACGCCGGCATCCCCGCCATTGCCTTCTCCGGCGCCTCCCACGAGCGCGCTGCCTGGGACGTGTCCCCCGTGCCTCGCCGGAGCATCGTCTACGCTCAGCTGGCGGCGGCGCTGACCGACAAGATCGTCGCCTCGGGCAAGCCCTACCTCCCCAAGGACGTCTTCCTCAACGTCAACTTCCCCGACGTCGAGGGCGCCTGCACCGACGTTTCCAAGTTCAAATGGGTCCTGAGCCGCATCAACCCGGGCTCCTTCTCTCCGCCCGATGTTGACTGGTGCGGCAGCACGAGGTTGCCGACTGAGCTCCACGTCGCCGACCACGGCGGCTGCTACATCTCGGTCAGCATCGGCGATGCCTCTGACAAGACCACTGTAAACGACGACCGGCAAAGCGTGGTACTCGAAAAGCTTCGCGATATACTGGTCTGCTTGCCTTGAAGATGGACCGATGGCTTCATGTTTATACAAATCAACACCATCTTCCCGCAAAGATTGGCAGACGATTCCATGTTGTAAATCTTTCAGTATATACTTTTCTCATCTACGGCTCGACTCATCATTTCGTGGCCTTGCCCGTCGGGATGTTGAACAACACCACTCTCGGCCCCTTGAGGCCAGCCTCGCCTTGCTTCCAGTCACCCAGGCCCTTGTCTACTCTGTAGAAGCCTCGTCGCTCCAGCTGGATTATGTCATCTGCCTTGAGCTGTCCAACGCCGGCGTCGCACCACGCGTCCTCGACGCTCGACGTGTTTTCGTTCAAAAAGTCCTCCACATTGTCGTCCTCCTCCAGCTTGTCCTTGGTGATGAGGTAGTCAAAGTCCCATAGCTCAGCCGGCACAAGATCCAGGCCTTGGGCCGACAACCAGGTTATTTTCTTGTCGGTAGCCTTGAAGTCTCCTCTCAGGTTGAGCTCGAGCGTCATGTCGGTGATGGGGTCCTTGGTCTGGATCTCTCGGACAAAAGCATTTCCCCAGCCCATCAGCGTCACCTCCTCGTTGGCCTTGAAGCTCTTTGCGTCGTCCTGGTCAAAGTAAATCTCGGACGAAAACACAACGTCCTTCATTCCAACGCTGTTGTTCTTGGGGTGCTTCTGGCGCTGCTCGACAACGACACTAGAAGGGGCTTCAGAGCCCGTCAGCTTGGCCTTGACCATGTCCTTCTGCAAGAGGGCAGTGTGGCGCGGCACAACCGGGTCAATCTCCTTCTTGTTCGCGTTCCAGAAGCTGGTCCAATCCATGACAACGACGTTGCGGCTCGGGCCCTGTCGGATGATAAAGTCTCGCAGAGCAGCCACCGTCATGCCGCGACGGCGCACACCACGAACGGTGGGCATTCTCGGGTCGTCCCAGCCCCAAACCTTGCCGGACTCCACGAGCTTCGCGAGCTTGCGCTTCGACAGGAACGTCTTGATAAAGTTCATACGGGCAAAGTCCCACATGTGAACTTGGCGAAGACCCAGAGTGGTCAGGAACCACTGGTACTGCGGGTTGCGGTCGGTGTACTCAGTAGATCGCAGGGCGTGCGTCACGCCCTCGTGGCTGTCAACGACGGGGCAAGCAAAGTCGTACATCGGGTACATGCTCCACTTGCGTCCTGTTCGGTGGTGGGCGTCGTTGACGTTGCAGCGGTAGATGACGGGGTCTCGCATCGCCTTGTTCGGGTCATCGGCAGAGATTCTAGCACGGATGCAGTGTGTCCGACCCTCTTCGGAGCCCTGCTTCATCTCCTCGAAGATTCGTAGAGTCTCCTCAACAGAGCGATCACGATGCTTTGAAGGAATGCCATCCATTCGCTGTGCCCGCATGGTCTCCTGATCGGTATCGTCGGCGTACGCCTTGCCCATGGAGATGAGCTTCTTGCACATGTCGTACAGATAGTCGAAGTAGTCGGAGGTATATGTCAGGACGTCCGCCTTGATGCCCATGAGGGCAAGGTCCTCAACAATCGCATCCTGAAACTCCTCGCTCTCCTTTGCGGGGTTTGTGTCGTCGAGTCGGAGACGCATCTTGCCGTCGTTGGCAACATGGCCAAAGTAGTCGCTGAGAAGGGCAGCCTTGGCGTGGCCGATGTGAAGGTACCCCCTTGCGAATCGTTAGTAAACCACCTGAAACACTGACGGAGAGAGAACATACGAGGGCTCGGGAAGGAATCGAGTCACAACCCCCTTTTCAGTGTCCTGGAGAGCGAGGTTGTAGTTGGCGGCGCCAACCTTCTTAGTGGCAGCATCCGCAGCTTTGGTCTCCTCCTGGACTTCAGGGTGCGATTGCTCGATGAAAGTGAACCATCTGGTCACGTTGGGAAGAGCGTTCCTTCGAATGGAGCCAATGGCAACTTTGTTCGCGCGGAGGACCTGCCAGACCTTCTTCTCGAGCTCGCCCAGGCTGTAGCCCTCAAGGTAGGATCGCAGCGTCAGGTGCTTGTCCAGGTCCCGCAGATGGGGCTCGATGGATCGGAAGTCGCCGGACAGCTTGGTCGAAAGGGTCTCGAGCTCCTCGTGCTTCATTTTGAACAACTTTTACCGGACACTCAAAGGAACAAGTGCAGCGTCTGGAGTGACGGATGATGCAGGTGAGTCAATGGATTTTCGTCGTGGTGGGGGAAATGGAGGGGTTTGAGGGGCGGCCGCTCCCAGCGCCGCAAGCCTATCGATAAGTACCCCTGCTGAGTTTGCGCCTAACTTCCAAGGCAGTAGCGCGAGACGCAATCCTTTTGACGTTTTTGCGCGTCTCATCGTACCGGGTTCACGGGAGCTTCATCCACAGCCCATCATGGCGCCAATCGACCGATGCTTGGCCTCCATGGCCAGGCTCAGCCTGACGCAATCCGCGCAGGTGATGCGTCCTTCAGCCACATCCATCCCGCGATTCCTGGCTCCGGCCCTGGTGCAGAGCCGCCAGGCGTCGGTCATCAGGATCAAGAAGACGGCCAAGAAGAAGTCAATTCCCAAGGACTTCAAGCGACACAACCTCGAGAAGAGGGAGTTTCCCCAATTCTCATTATGCGAGGCTATGAGGTAGGTCCTTCGTCTCCAAGCCGCTGCGTCATCCCATGCTGACACTGCCTCAGGGTTCTTCGTGCTGTTGAAGTCGGCCAGCCCCCTGCGTCAGTAAAGTACGAACTTCACATCAACCTCAAGACGGCTCGCAACGGCCCCGTTATCAAGAACAGTATCCGTCTTCCACACCCCGTTCAGAGCGATTGGCAGATTGCCGTCATTTGCCCCGAGGGCAGCGACATCGCCAATGCGGCAACGGCAGCCGGCGCCATTGCCGTCGGAGAGGAGACCCTTTTTGAGGCAATTCGCCAAGAGAAAATCGACTTTGATCGACTACTTTGCCACGAAGCGAGCGAAAAGGCACTTAACAAGGCCGGGCTGGGAAAGATTCTCGGACCCAAGGGGCTCATGCCGAGCAAGAGGATGAAGACCATTGTCGCCGACGTTACCAAATCAATTCGAGACTCTGCTGGCGCGGCGGATTACCGTGAACGACAGGGCGTCATTCGCATGGGCATTGGCCAGTTGGGATACTCGGCAGATCAACTAAAGGCCAATATCCAGGCGCTCCTCAAGAAGATCAAGTCCGAGTGCGCCGAGATCTCGGAAGAGAGCTCAAAGGAGGTCCACGAAGTCATTCTGAGCACGACGCACGGCCCAGGTCTGAGTTTGAACGGAAACCTGAAGGATGTCGAGGGCGCGGTAACCCCTCAGGCGTTGTCTAATGTCATGTAGACTGTCTAGAGGGACATGTATTATTGTACAATATTCTGGCCGAAGTCTAAATGCAGCCACCTGGGCCATTGTGTATCAGTCATTGTGCCGGGGTATCATCTGAGCAGCTTCTTTGCATCAAAGGCGCGGCAGATGCGTTTATTTGCCGCGCAGAACCTTGACCGCATCTTCTTGAGCATCCAGCATGCGGTAGATGCTCAGATACCTCAACACCCGGCCGTGTCCTCGCGAACCGGCGCCACTGGCTTCCCTGAGCGCATTGCCGAGATCCAGAAGCAGCGTGTTGCGACATCTCGTTAGGCGAGCGTCCAACTTGATGACAAACGGATGCTGTTGGTCAAGGCTGTCCGCGAGAGTCGTTATCTGCTTGTAGTCGCGCGCAGACTGCAGCAGCTTTGCGGGTGGGCTGCCAAGGAGGCCCTCTGTGTCTTCGTCTTCGTCGTCGTCGTCGTCGTCGTCGTCGTCGTCGTCGTCATCCTGACCAGAGTCCCATTCGCGCTCAGAGTCTGCGGGCAGGCTGCCCACTGCTAATCTCTCTTCCAAAGCTGATAGCCGGTCCGAGAGTTCAATCAACTTGCGTCCCTGCTCGATATTTTCGCGCACACCGCGGAGCTCAGAGCTCAATGCCTGCGTCTCCTCCCTCCGTTTCCCGACCTTGGCCTTGACCTCGTCCACGGCTCGCCGGAAGCCGAGCAGGGCGACTTTGACATCGCCAACCTTTTCGTCGCCGCCGCGGAGCTCGGAGCCGAGGGACAAGAAGGCCGTGTAGTTTGAGTTGACGAGCTCGAGGAGCTCTGCGCTGATGGCGCTGCTGCGCTCCCTTAGGTCGGACCGCAGATCCTCAAGGGTCTGATGGCGGTGGGGAAGGGCGGAGAGATATTCGGCGGGCTGAAAGTCGGGCTTCAGGAAGTCGGACCGGGGGAGGGCGGCCGGGAAGGGGAGCGGAGCATCGTCGTCGATGTCGGACGAGCCGGACGAGGGGAGGTTGAAGACGGCCGACGAGGACGAGTTGGGCCGTTGATGGGAGGGCAGGGCCCCGAGCTGGGCCATGGTGGGCGGTGATTGGTGAGGATGAGATTTATCGCAGAGTCACATGTGTCGCTTCTGGCTGATTCGGTAATTAGAACAATTGCCGCGCCTCGGGATCGAGGTACCGCACCCTGGCTGTGAGGCGTGGGGTAAGTGAGTTGAAGCTCAAGGGCCACTGCTGGCAGAGTGCGCCGACTGGGATGCCTTGGTGCATAACCCCAGTAGTTGCATGCCGCATGCCGCCTAAAACGCAGACAGGTCTGGCGACGGCTTCAAGGCGGACCAGAGTTGACCACTGTTACGTACAGAATGATTCTCAAGAGCACAGAAAGGGTTCATGCCCGCGACTCGTGTGGAGCAGCGGGCGAATAAGGGTACTTCTTGCAGTGGTTGGGAGCTGCGCGACGAGATCGGCGCATACGGATCTGGGTCGGTCCGCCCCAGCGTGAGGTGGTTCCCACCCCAACAGCAGCGGACGCTGTCCGTCGTCTTCTCGGTATCTTACCGCAAGATGGCTGGCTGGCTGGTGTGGGCGACAAATGTTACACGTGATTTTCCTGCTTTTTGGCGGGCCGCTGGTTGGGCAGGCTGGGCAGAGCGGGCGTACTCGTAATAGTTGCGCTATTGAAACACGCGGCGGTCATAGGAGGGTGCAAGGAACCCTTGGCGAGCACGAGTCGAGAAAAGCACTGGCCCTTGCTGGCGACGCTGCTGGGCGAGCCATCGAGGGGGCGGATGTGAGACCGAATCGCTCGCCGCCCCCGAGCACACAGACCCGAAACCCTTGATGCCGCCCGTGGTGCAATCAAATCCACAATCAGCAAACGCAGCTACTGTCCATGTAGCCTGATGCAGCCGGGGCATGCACCGCGACTGGCGCAGAGGGGGTATGCAGGCTGGCACGACTCGTTGTGGAGAATCGAAGCGAGGGAGGGCTTGGGAGGGCAATTTAGCGCCAGGGTGGGAGTGCGAATTCTTATCAATCAAATCTTATCAATCGATCAGGGTCCACCATCCCACCCAGTGCCTCTCCTGCAATCGGACCACTGGGCTCTCCCCTCATAAGGGCCGCGGCCGCGCTCGGGACACACGCGCCGATTTTTGCAAATTCTCTCAAACCCCGCGCTGCTGAAATCTCGCTGCTTCTTTCTCTTCATCGTCAATCATCACTTGCCGTTGACGAAAGACGCAGCGCGGACTGGAACTGGCAGGACGACATCCTGCAGCGACACTACAAGTACGGGTATCTACGGACACCGGCTGAGAGTGTACACGTCGCGGTACATGCAAACCTGCTCTGGCGAGATCCTTCGTCAGGCCCTGTGGCAGCCCCCCCCCGCATCGGCGAGCAGCAATCGTGATTGCTCTTCACCGACACAGAATTGACTACAACCAAGCTTTATTTGCATCTCGAGAGACGCCTTCAATTCCCATCAATTCCGAGAGCCATTCGGCGCGGAATACAAGCGACTTCCAGGTACCGGCCGGCCTTTCGTCGTCGCCGGACGCACACGCGGGTTGCCCGACTCGGAGCTCCGAGGGCAGCAGCGCCACGTGACGAATCACGAGGCAGCACCCACCACCGCCAGTGCCCACCACCCACCACCTCAGCCCACTAGTCATCATGGCTGGCTCAACCACCACCGCACCACCACCTCTCGCCCCGTCAACTCACCGCCAGGAAGACTCTGGCAGCGCCCGTCAGCAGATAGCATCCCGTCCCGCATCGTCCTCCAAAGGGAGCCACGTTGCATCGTCCGCCTCTGCCGCGGCCGCTCCGTCCGGCACTGCGCACGCCTCCGTCCCGGCCCGCGCGCCGCTCCCCAACAGGCAGCCCAAAGCGGCCGCCCCAAAAGCCGCCGTCGCCCCGGCCGCCCTGCCTCGCATCTCGGCGCCACCCGTCGACAAGATGGCCATGGCCGCCGTCATCAGCCCCCAGCCGATACTGGAAGCGCCCAAGATGTCCATGACCTCCAAGGAATGGGTCATCCCTCCACGTCCCAAGCCCGGTCGTAAGCCGGCGACCGACACGCCACCGACGAAGCGAAAGGCTCAGAACCGGGCAGCCCAGCGGGCTTTCCGTGAACGCCGGGCCGCACGCGTTGGCGAGCTGGAAATCCAGCTCGATGAGGTGCGTGAGATCCATGACAAGGAAGAAGCCGACCTCAAGGACAAGATTCACGGTCTGGAGCTCGATCTTCAGTCTTTCCGCTCGCGGTGCATGCTGCTGGAGAACATGCTCGACCGCGAGCGCCAGGAACGCATCCGCGCTGAGACGCAGGCCGAGACGCTCAAGCGGCGGCATGACGAAGACTTTTTCCGGGCCTCGAGCATGAGCGGGCCCCATCGCCATGCCCACAGCCAGCCACACAGCCCAACCAATCACTCACAGCGACACAGCATGTCGGACGGGCGGCAGCTTCAGCAGGTTGGCAGCAGGGACTTTTCCATCTCCCAAATCATCACACCTCCCGAGGGTATGGACATGCACTCGCAGCACCATGACGTCGACGCGCCTCTGACCTGCGGCAACTGTTCGCCCTCCGGACCCTGCGCCTGTGCAGAGGAGGTTCTCGCCTCTGCCAACAGTGGGTGTGGCAAGTGTGGCTTCGGAGCGCCTTGTCAGTGCATTGACGACATGGAGAATGTCGTCGGTCCAGGCCAAGACCTGAAGCGGCCGCTATCGCCATCGAACCCTTTGTCCAGTGGGAAGCGACATCGACCCAATGCAGGTCCCGTGGTGGACACTGAGACGGACTTCACGGCGTTGTTCTCCAAGAGGACCGCTGCCGTCTCTTCCCAGCACACTTCTTATGAGATGGCCCAGTCTGATGCTCAGATGCCCTCTGCGAATTCCATACCCTTCAAGGACAGCTGCGGCTTCTGCAAGGACGGGACCTACTGCATGTGCGCAGAGGACGCCGCCATGGCTACTCCGGCCATGACGCCCACCGCAGAGACGCTGCCTCCCCTCTCGCACCAGACACAGACGCCGCCGCCCTCGGAGCCGGACGTTCAGCCGCAGCCGCTGGTCATGGAAATGACCGCCGATGGCGCCGTCAAGCTTCCTCGCCGGACACAGGCTCGGTCTCACAAGAAGCCTACAAAGACGGACTCTCGTGGTTGCGGTGCAAACGGTCCAGGTAGCTGTGCCCAGTGCCAGGCCGATCCCAAGTCGGGTCTCTTCTGCCGACTCATGGCGGCCAAGTTCGATCGTGAAAAGGGAGGACCGTCGGGAGGTGGCTGTTGTGGAGGAAAGGGCGCGGGCAGTGGCTGCTGCAAGTCTGGCCCCGAAAAGGAGAAGATTACCCTCCCTAGCTTGCCTAGTCTTGGGTTGAGCTGCGCAGAGGCCTACCAGACGCTGTCAAGTCATCGAAACTTTGACCGAGCGGCCGACGACATCAGCTCATGGCTCCCAAAGCTCAAAGCCACAACGCCAATCGAGAGCGTCCATAAGGGTGCGCATCGGGGGCGGCAGGCCATTGAGGTCGAGGCGGCGAGCATCATGAGCGTGCTCAAGGAGTTTGATGTTCGTTTCGGCCGGGAGTGCTGAGAGAAAAATGAAGATAGATTACTGGCACCAGCGCAACGATTTACATAGGATCAATGATTTCGCCACGCCACACAGGCATGGAAAAGGGGAACGGCGGCATGTTATGCCATGGACGGCAAGCGGCGGGTTACGCAACTAGTGTCCAAGGTGACCAACTAGCTATGAATCTATGCATGATTTCAATCGACTGCCCGCGATTCCGCGTGAAATTCGCAAATGCTTTGGTGAATGATGAGTTGATCTCGATGCGCAGATTCTCGTTCCGGACGCAGTACCTTGCAAGAGTACTTGGCTCGCGCCGTTGACGAGTTGACCTGAAAGACACAAAGGGCTAGCTTTTGCTCCAGTCCATTCGATGTTTCTCTCATCATTCTGCGACAGTATTAGAAAGGAACTCAATGGTAGTGGATCAAGACGTACTAGTCTGTGGTAAAGACATCACCAGTCCTTTGATAGGCTCCTGATCTATTCCCTCAGCGAGAATGCTGAACGTGCGTTATTGCCCTGAGTACCATTGTGATCGGCGCAAGGCGGCATAGCTGAGGTTCTTGCAAGACCGGTGGTGGCGTGGCGAAAGACGCGGATGTGGTGAATGCTGCGCTCGTTCGTTCTGCTGTGTAAGCCGCAGAGCGGTCTTGGAAGCAGTCGTTGTTTTGAATGGTGAACCGAGACATGACGGGCCATAACACGTCGCCTACTGGTGCGCAGGCCATGTCTAAGGTGGCGATGTAGGCAGACAGTCTGAGGAGTGTTGTGTATTGTGGACGTAAAGAGAAGGGAAGCCACGGGAGATCTAAGAGGAGGTCTCTTTGTAAGGTAAGCAGGGTGGGTTCAGTTGATTGCAAGATCAAATTGAACAATACATCCCCTTACTATTCAAGCAAGTATTAATGAAGTGCCGGCTGTGTCATTGTTTGTTGCATCTAGTGCGACATCATGTTCAAAGAGCTTTGCTCCGTGTAAAGTCTTGCTGATGCATCGTCGGCAGTTTGTTCTTTGCACCAGAAGAACAGTTATAGAGCTCATGGTCTTGACATCAAGTGTACTGAATGCGCAACATGTGACCTCTTATTCAAGAAGTATCTTAGCAGGCCTTGGCTCCTCTTCTGCGGGAAGTTGACCTCTACTCGCCATAGACAGTCACAGGGTCCAACAACTCATGATAATGTCGTTTTTGGAACGTGTCCCGAATGCACTACACATCATTTCGTGGGTATCATGACTGCGCAAGTCTCGATCCTGGCCAGTGAACGGACAGGCATGGATAATATATCGCTTTGGGAAAGACGCTGGAAATGTCGGTCAGCAAAGCAACGCTGACAGCCTCCAGCGGTGAGTGGCGGACGGCAAGTTCGACAGACGACTGTGTGTCATGTGGTAGTGCTTTCAGAACCGCTACGTCGCTCCACGTGTTGCTGCAGAGGGAACCGAGACCAGGCAGAGTAGGCGATGAGCGTTGCAAAGGCGGTGCTCGTGCGACCGAGACCCATTATACGATGCTCCGAGACGGACCTGGCTGATGACTGGTAAAGTTCAGGAGCCAATCTTTGGGAGGTGATCGTCAAGAGCGTTCTGGCCCGCACATCTGAGACATGCAAAGCGAGGCGGCTCCCCATCGGACCTTTGCGGACTACATGCACAGCATCGGATCTGCCGTTGCACGCGCCGAGGACAGAAACGATGGACTGGCGGACGGGCCGTGGCAGGGGGCCCGGCGGGAGGCAGCGTTGAGCTTGGCGAGCTCGAGATGATGTGCTCCCTGTGGTGTGCGACGTGCATCATGTGACCTCGTGGCATCATGGATGGACCCCTTTGGCGGTGTCGACACGTTCCGCGTGACACGTCGACGATGAAAAGCAATGGAGCGTGCACCCTCCGAGATGAAGAAAGGCGCAGCGAGCAGGTCATCGACAGCATGTGTCCTCTGCCCTTTGTATACAGCTCCCACGTCGGGGACAGACGGCCTTGTCGAGTCAAGCTCGAGGACGTGGCCGCTCAACGCGCCGTGCTGCGAACTGGCGAGGTCCGTCTAGTACGAGCAGCCTTCTCGAAGCAAGCTTCTCAACGCCTGGCGCCTTGGGTCACGAGTAGGGAGACGCGCCGGGGGGTTCTCGATGCTCGTCGTGGTACTTTGCGAGCTGCTCGTGAGCGTGTACGAGCTGTGCGGGCATGATTGGGCCTGGAGGTGAGCTGGCACACACCTTGGGGCCGCTAGCGGGGCTGGCCGTGATGCGGCACATGGCGTGGAACGACGAGATTGGCGCGCAGTCGAATGCGGTTTCGTGGTTGGCCTGGATTGGATGGACGGCTGCGAGGGTTGCGCTGCGAAGCATGTACGAGGTACGTCGCCCGGCTGGCTGCGGAGGCGGTGGTCCGAGTACACGATGCCCCATGGCCCATGCATCCATGCATCCATGCACGATGCAGCGTGCTGCAGTGCCAACTCATCTCACCTCTGGCATCCACCCGATCATGTCGGCCAGCGCCATGATCCGTCGACACGTCCCTGCCTGCCCGCAGATGCTGCTTTGCCTGGAGCTATTGCTGCTGCTGCTGTCGCCGTCGCCGTCTACGAGTACGTCGGCTTGCACCAGCGGGGGCCCCTGCTCGTCGATGGAATCATGGTGCCGCGTGACCGTCATGAAGCTCGAAACCCTAGGCTGGACTCTGGCCGTCACTTCGACTTGCATCCTCGGCGGTGGGTCCAATGCTTTGCGGCCAGCGTTGGCCGGGTCGATTCTCATATGTGTGCATTCGCGCCGGTGTGGTCGACGGGCCGATGCGCTGCTTCAACGGTTGCTTTTGGGACAGGCAGACAGACAGACAGCTCATGGTGAGCAGCATATCCGTACTTGCAGAGCAGCAATGCATGGACGCTGTACGGATCCAAGGTAGCGCACGCCACCTCACCAACCCGCCGCCGTGCCTTGCCGTGGCTCTCTTGTCATAAGTTGCTTGTTA
>JALHBZ010000047.1:0-56021 GCA_024340015.1 Tolypocladium ovalisporum | reverse complement strand
CCCCCCCCCCCCCCCCCCCCCCCCACAACCGCCTGGCCCGACTCGCGGCTTCTATCCGACCTCTCGCCCAAACGGGGGGGTACCTTAGCGTAGCGCAACCATCTGCCACTCCCGTCGGGTGCGCGCTGTAATTTACCGTCGACGCCAGCGCCAGCCCCCGTCAGACGATTGCGCGAGTGTGTGCTGTAATTGTCCCGTGTCGGCGGGCTCACTGGTCGACCGTCTGCAGCAGCTCCAAGGTATCCTCATGTTGCCGCTCGTTTCCCCATAAGGCTTCGGCGAGCCTCGTCTCCTAGCTTCCTCTCCCTCCTAGCTCCGGGTTACATTCCTCTTGTCCCTGGATACGCCTGGTCCTCGACACGTCCTTTGTGCGACGGCCGTTGCGCTGTTCGCCTCTCCTTAGCTCGCCCCTCCTCCCGCCGGAGCTGGCCTCGTGCCAGAGTCCAGCATCCTCTCTACTCGTCTCTCCTCACCTTACATTCCCAGTCCGTCCCTGCGCCGTCGAGGCCTCGTCGTTTGACGGTTCGTCGGCCCCGACAGTCGTCCAGAGTCTACGTGTATGCTGCTCGACTCTCCTTGGACCTGGCCAACGTCGCCTTCATATTGCCTTTGAGCCGCGCCTCAACCAACAGGCGCCCTTCGCTGCGTCGCTACGAGGCCATCCGTGAGCTTCTCGAGCGCCGGCGCTCCTCCCCTCCATGGGGTCATCATGATTTCCATGCAACGCTCCCTTTCTTCGCCCGTTTGCACTCGGTCTTCTCCACGTAAGTCCCTGTCCTGTGGTTGGCGCTGCTACCCGGCCTAGCCATGCCCTGTCCGTGCTGATGGTTCATGCTGCGGCCATAGCTGTATCACCCACCCTGACACGCGCCTCTAAATCTCCAAACCCGTTGCCCGGGGATGCTGCAAACGCCTCTAGATCTCGATGTCAACGATCTCGCAGTCCCTCCCGCGGCTCTGACGCCATGCACACGCTGCCTTTGCGCTGTGCCGACGAGCTGCCGCGAAGGGGTCGACTTCATGACCAGAGCCCTACTACGGCATACCGACGGCCGCTTGTTGCACAACTGGCGCTTCCGTCGCCAACGGGAGCACGACATGAAGCCAAGGACCGACCCGTCACACCGTCGTCGTCTGGTCTCCTGGCCGGCGAACCGGTCCAGCCGCCCCCAAGGCCGTTGTTGGAAGATGTGACCCAGTACAGTAACCCCCATCTGACCCGCGACAAGGAGAGCACCACGCTGGAGGAGCTCGCCCATGTTGTACGCCTGTCCAAGTATCAAGAGCGCAAGTGCGCCAATACCCGGATTCGTCTACAGAGGAGCCTTGTATCCGCAGCGTTGAGTGCGCGACTGACAAGATGCGGCGAGATTGTGCACCGTAACCTGGTGGAGAACTTTCGAAAGGATGACAAGGACAGCTTTGCCCTCCTCTACAATGCAATCCACGACGTACGAAAGAGCTGCGATGAGCTCCGTCGATATGCTCTGCTGGAGCCTGACATGGACGCCCTCCCCTCCCAAGCCCTTGGATCATCGGACAACCTGGATGCCCCGAGCAGCTCCGCGAATGGCCTTGACCCTCGGAGATCCATTGTCCCCTTCCTCCAGGACATATCTGCCTCTGCGCGGGATACCTTCCTTGACTTCCTGTGCCAGGTCCGCACGAACCCCGATTACCTGGCCACGCGGATATGTGCCCTTACGAGTTCTGAGCTCAACGCGCTGTTGAGTTTCCACAAGGGACTGGAGCCGGTCGAATCTGTCCTGCCATTCCATGGCCGATCGGCCACAAGACCTCACACCGGCACGCCTGGGCGCAACGGCCATAGCCCTGACGTTGAGCGGCTATTGTCCTTTCAGCGACACGATCCACTTTCTATTCTCATACACACGTGCTTTGCTAATTCGGCTGGGCCGGACAGCTCTGAGGATCAGCGACGCACCGACATCTGGTCTACGGTCTTGGCGAGACTCATTCAGCAACCGAAGTCTAGTAGCGAGCACTTCTTGATTTCTGTGCTGAACATCTGGACTGCCATGCGCGACTGGTCGGGTAAGTCGAACATGGAGTGGTATTTGATGAAGATCCTGGAAGACGGAGCCTTTCTGCTGGACAGAGCCGAGGATCAGCATGGCACGCGATTCAATGTGTCCGACTGGAACCACTCGGACGAAGTCGCCGCCAAGAGCTTCTACGACAAAGCAATTGATGATCTGTTCGAACTAGTGGATGATGAAGATGTGACGGGCATCCCAGAAGGCCTCTTGGAACTTGGAAATGCCATCATCAAGAAGCTCGACCCCAAGTACGTCGAAAACACATCCAGGTGGTTCGTGTGGAGGTGCCTCTTCTTCGTCTTTCTCCTCGGAGTGATTGTTCATCCCGAGTCCTATGGTATGCTGGCTGAGTATCACATCACACCTTACGCCCGAGAGAAGATCTTGGAGAAGGTGGCGATGAAAGCCCATGAATATGTTTCGAGCATGTGGAGTGGGAAGCCTTCCGCAACGTGCATCCCAGTGGAAGTTCCTGCAAAGATCAAAGGTCACGTCGAGAGCATCCTCGCACGATTTCAGGGTTCTCGGTCCAGGGTTCCCGCGGCCAAGCTATTGCCTGCCAGGTCCATCACATCGTTGAGGGAGACTGTGGAAGTACATCCGTATCTGGTCATCAGCCCTGCCGATTTGGTGACGTTGGTCAACGCCCTGTTTCCCGAAAGAAGACCACTCTCAGCGGGGTCGAGCATGCGGTCTGGCCAGGCGTCAATCTCTGGACTCTCCGCGATTTCCCAACCTATCACCATGGCTAACCCTCGAGGCAATTTTGAAACAGCTTCCATCATTAGCACCAGTGTCTCCTCAGCGCTTAGTGATAGCGCTGCTTCTCGCGAGGGGTTATCGGACGACGCCAACGCTACCACTCCTAGCCGTTACTCGCCAACTTCTGGCGGTCCTGAGATGCAGAGGCGGCTGAGCAGATATGAGGAGGACGGATATCGTTTACGGCTCGCACTTCACGAATTAGGCCAAACCCTCGGCGCTGAAGCTATCCGCGGGTCATGCCATCCTTGTGCGGAGCGATGGGCTGTCCTGTTCATCTCATCAGATGGTCGTAGGTTGTCGACCCATATGACTTACGACCCTGACTACGAACATGATGATGAAGACAACTCTTCCAGCATCGACACTGACGATGAGGACGATGTCAAAGGACCAGAGCTAGACAAAGACTACCACCAACTGCGAGACTCCATCCTCAGACTTGTCGAGGACTATGAGATACCACGTCACCTGGAGCCCGACGGTGAACGGGCTCAGCTCAGCAATCGCGCCTCAAGACTGAAAAAGTACAGGTCCAAGAACAAGATCATCACGTCGGAGCAGTCCATGTCCAGTCGCAATCCCTACTGGAAGCAGCCCACCAGGGAGGCTACAGCGTCGGGAAGCACCGGTGGATCGGCAGGCAATACCGAAGATCCTGAACCGGTTCTCATTGCCATGCTGAAGGCGGCTTCGGCGCAGTCCAAGGCGCAAGGCGATTTTGTTTCCTCACATGTGTACTGGAAGACGTTGAAGCATCTACATGATCTGGAGTCCTCATCCCTTCGCGAGAATGGATATGCCGTGCTGATCAACATCTTCTCGCGTGGCCCTCGGGACTCCATTCGCTGTTCAGCGTCCGCCATTGAAGAATACGATGCCTGGCTGGTGTGGCTGAAGCTAAGTCAGGAGCGTCACGAAGGCCTCATTGACGGCATGATGAGGCGTGTCCGGGCGACGCGCGACAAGATGTGGTTCGTCACAGACGTCCGCAACTCAAAGGAGTATGCCCATAGTCGCGACGTCTGTCAAGCCCTGAAGATCATGGGGATGCCACGACGATGGAGCTCGTTCCAGCGATCGCGGACCAACACAGCTCGTGGCCCTGGTGCGTCGTATCTGTACCGCACAGAGTCACAGGTCATGGACCTCCTGGCTGCGTCTGAGGAGCAAGGTGGCCCGAACAAGCTGAGCGACGACCAGGCCGAGAAAACCGCACTGTGGCTGCAACAATACGACATCGAGAATTTCTGCCAGGGCGAGGAGCGGATCCACCGATTTTGCTGCGAAGTGGACAGATGCATCTCGAAACTGATTGGCGAAACGATTCGAGAGGCGCCCGTGCTGTGGTCGAGCGAGCTGTACAAGCGTGACAAGGTTGTGTACGATCGAATGAGAGCACGCGAACGAGAACAGTCAGCAGCCGCCGACGACAACAGGAGCATGATGAGTGATGGTGACAGGCGCTTTACCCCTTCATCGAGTCGTCCGGGCTCTTTCGTTCGAGGCATGAGGGCCGCAGCCGGGCACATTCCCCAGGATCCGATGAGGGGCAGCTATGCCAGGCCCCATGCCGTCCTGCCTGATGTTCTGGACAGTCCCGAGTACTTTGACAAGGGGTCTGCTGTCTACAGCATTGATTCTGCAAGTACCTTTTGGTCGCCCTTTCAACCCGTCATGTCGCCTGGGTCTTCCGCGTCCAGATCTTACTCGCCTACGACGAGCCTGACAAATCTATCAACCACCTTTTCTAGCCCGATGCAGCACGTCCAGCTTCCATCTAGCTCCAGCGTGTCAATCGGCAGGCCGGGGACGTCTGCATCGTCCAACGAGACAGTGTACCCGCCACGGGCAGACGATGAGAAGACGCATTTTCTTAAAGATCTCAAGCAATCTCTCACAAGCCTTTTATTGTCTGATCTGGGAAACATGTTGCTGGCTCGTGGGTCAGAGACGGACATCTGGTTTGAAAATCTTGGACAGGAATGTGTCGAAAGACAAGAGGCCATGGATCGCCGTGCAAGGCGACGGTCGCAAAAGGACAGAGAGAGGCATAGCAGAAGCTCTACACGGCCCAGAGTAATTGAAAAGAAGAAGAGCTGCAGCAACTTGCGAGGGGTTGGGGACACCACATCTGAAAGACTTTCAGAGAGCTTGGAAGGAACCTCTGCAGCCGAAAGGGGGACGCACGCGTCCAATGTTCCCGACCACAGCTGTCCCGTCGCCAGGGATGACGGCGCCGATTTTCCGTTCAAAAAGGCCTTTCAGCGGCTGCTGACCATGTTTTGCGTTCATCCAAATCCTTACGCCAAGTTGAACGCTCTCAATGAGCTGGAGCACCTGATCGTTGCCTCACTACTATCGAATGGGTCACGGAAACTGAAAACAAACAGGTCAGATGCCGGTTCGAGCGTATGTGACGATCATGGAAGCAGCAACCGCCCGATCCAACTGGAAGGGACCATGGACAATGTCAAGGAACGACGATCACAGGCCCTACAGCTCGCTCTCCCGGCGACTGGGTTCGTGTATCAGTCACGGCAAACAAATTCCGAAACTCGGTCGATGGCATCTGCTAGTGCAACGAATACAGACGCAATAACGAGAGAGCTGCAAAGCCTCTTCCGAGACGCCTCAATCCGACCAAAGTCTCTGTTTCGGGATTTGCAGCTGATTGCTTCCTTTGTCCCGCCATCGATTCTGGACAAGCCTGAGCGAGGCAAGGCGTTTTGGAACACTGGCCTGGCGGCTCTCAGGCTCAAGTCCGAGGTGTGCCAAACAATGGTGGAGATGGCGGACGAGGTAATCGCGGCGCATACCCATGCTCGCAAGTCGCCTATGGATGACGCTGCCGCGCCCGAGGCAGTACCGTCGGCGACGGGCACTCCTCCGCCGCCATCAACGAGGTACAAGCTCGACGACGTGGGCAAGATGTGGGCCATCACGGCCAAAGAGGGATACCCGACGGCGCAGCGCGAACTGGCACTATTCTATCTGTCAAACCCCGAGTACGTCGAGCGAACAACGTTGCCGCTTTCCAAGCCTCGGCAAGTCTTCAAGCAGGCTGTCATGGAGCGGTATGGCAGAAGCGAGCGAGTTCGTGGAGGCACCGGCGTGTCCAATGCCGGCAGTTCGGGCGCCACAGGAAACGCCAGGGGTCTAGCAGGCGCCTCCAGCAGTGCCGGCGATGGCCAGGGCCTGGGTGGCAAGGAGGGAGACGTGAGGAACGATGCAGGGCTCATGTGCGTTGCTGTACATTGGATGGAAGCGGCAGAGCGAGGAGGCGACGAGCTGGCGACGAGTTTCCTGCGGCAGAACGAGTTTATGGGGCTGGCATGATGCGGAGATGAATCTAATGTGGGACGAGGTCATGATGATTGGCGATTTGGACTATCAAGAGCATTTTGGCATTGGGTCGACGGCAAAGCCATTTCTTCCGGCATACACCTTTGGATGTGCTGTGGATCAAGATAGATTGCGGATGCGGACATTTGACTGCGGCGCTGTCGCAGTACTGGATACTTGTAGCGATGGGCTCTGGCATGAGCAGTATAGATGGCTTCTTTGACAGCGTAAGGGAAGAGGAGGATATACCATTTGCGTCGAGCCGTGAAGCCATCTGTGTCGACTCGACTGCGCACGATGCGATCATGTTGGTTTACTTGGCAAACAGGGTACGGACCAGGTAGACGTTGCAGGGGGGAGATGAAGGGGCCAAGCTGAACGAAATAAAATAGACGTGATACTGGGGCATGTACTTTCAGATCATGCGGTGTTGCGAAGAGAGCGTACAGAATCTGCCGTTTCACAGAGCATTGACAACTTACTGCGTCGTCAAACGACACTCGTTGGTGCCTGTTCATCATTGACGCTGTGCAGGATGTAAATCAAACGATCAAGGTATGACTGCAAGTTATTATACGGATGCGAGACGGTTAAATGCTGCTCGTTGAAAAAGAAAGACTTGCTCAAACACGTAAGAGCGCAGAGGTGGTGTGCAAGCAGGTGGCACAACCTAACCTACCGACTCCTACACCGGGCACCGGCCCGGCTGCCGCTCGCGGTGTCGAAGCGCCTCTCAAAGCGAGTTAAGCTGCCCGTGCCCGTCGGCAGGTGGAGGCTGAAAGGGGCATCGCTGACGGGACGGATGGCTGCGTAAGGTAGCGCGTCCAGTAAAAGTTGGTCCACTGCGGCTGCTGTGGCCAAAGCTGTGGCAACTTGGCCTCGTCAAGAAACACCGAGCGCTGCACCGCCTGAAGACTCTACCTGTACGCGCAGAGACGCGTCGCGGTCAGCGCAGAGATACCCGACAGCTTAGGTACGTGCGGCGCACTGCATTTGACTAACGCTGAGCCGTTCAAGCTCGCTGCCGTAGCTCGTGCACCAGTTGGCCAGAGACAACAGAGGCGCGCCTCTTCCGGTCAGGGCTGTCGCCAAACGAGCTCGAACCTGCTGATGAGCTCATCCCGCCTCCAGACGGACCCCCCTGTAACCACCCGACCACGACACGCCAGACCCGCCTGCTGCCTGGCTACGGCATCCAGTCTTTGCGTGAACACTGCTCGCAGAGACCCAACGACCAGTTGCACGACAGGAGCAAATTGTATCTGCGTTGCCCTCTCTGGAAGCAAGGCGCACGGGATTCGGAGCCTGAACTGGAAGAGAACAGCGGCCAGGCTGAAGCGCACACCCACGTGCCTCTCCATCACTGCCTCTTCGGGCTGATGAGCCGCCACATATAAGGAGCGCAGACCTTGTCACCTTTTCACCTTGCCAGCTTCACATTCTTCTCTCTCTGTCTCTCTCTTTTTCTCTCTCCCTTTCTTTCTCTACTATCAAGAAGAAAGGCCCCGACGCATCATTGACGCCTGCATCAAACGACGCAGCTTCGACGAGTTGTCGCTAGCCATGGCGGACGCAGCGTGGGTGACGGCATGGGCCACTGGTGACGCCCCCAGCAGCTGTCGCATCACGAAGCTGCCGCTCGAGGTGCTCATTCGCATCAGCAAGGGGCTGTCAACGACCGACCTGTGTGCCCTTCGTCTGACGTGCCGGTCCATCGACGAGCTCCTCTACGTCACCTTTACCAACGAGTTCTTCGCCAAGAAGCAGTTCATGATAACAGACGACAGCCTGCAAGCGCTCGTCGACATCTCCAAGAGCCGTCTAGGCCCTCATCTGCGCTTCCTGCACATTGGTCTGGATCGCTTCCCCGAGGGACTCCACCGGCCGCTCCCCGATGACGACAAGGAGCGCAAGTTCAAGCAGCGATATGCCAACCACTTCACCCTCTGGAACACGGGATGCCACCGCGAGATGCTCACCGAGGCGTTTCGTAATCTTCCCAGTCTCGAGGACGTGGTGTTGCGCGACTTCAATTCCATCAGGCGAAGTAGAGAGGGGCCCCACGCCGAGTGGACAAGTTACGGGTCGACCACCATCTTCAAGGAGACGGGCATCCGGCTGAGTCAGGGGACCAGTGGTGTATGGAACTCGGGGTTTCCTCTGCAGGGCTGCAGCCAGGTCTTTGCACTGGTTCTTCACGCGTTGGGCACAGCAGGTGCCAATCCCAAGGGCCTCGAGGTCATGGTCAGGAACGGAAACCACCTGCGCGACTTTGGCTTCAACGTTCCCAAATTCGTCGAGCCCTCGATCATGCCCGTCTTGCAGAATCTGGAAAAGGTGCACTTGTCCATTGATCTGTCGTGGAGAGCTAGCCCCCGCGGATGGACCTCGGATGCGGCACCGATGAGCCAGTCGGGGCCGGACACGCACCTACGAAGGTTTCTCGCCAGTATGCCCAAGTTGAAGAACCTGCGCATTAATGAGCACCACGACTACAACCCGGCCCTGGCCAAGTTTCTCGAATGGCTCGCCGCGGCTCCGCCATCGAAAGATGCTTTGCCCTCGACCAAGGATGATGACGAAACCTCGACGGCCCCAGTTGAGATGCCCCATCTGGAGGAGCTCAGCTTGGGTGTCATGAACCTCGAAGGAGCGACACTGCTCCAGGTGCTCCGCAAGTTTGCTCCTTCGCTGAAGAGGCTCGAGCTGTGGAAGATTACGCTGCAACGCGATCTCCCCGCCGGATCCGACCCGCACGACCCGCCAAAGACCATCTTCTGGACAGACTTTCTCACTCAGTTGAGAGAGATTCCAGACCTCAACCTCCGCCACTTCAAGGCAGGCATGCTAAACCAGACATATACGCACCGCCCGAAACCCTACCACGTCTCATTCAAGGATCACGGCACGACGGTAGACTATACCGGAGCACTATGGAAAGACTTTGTCGAGGACATCACACCAAAGCTCGAAGTCAAATGGCCCCGCACCGTCACTCCCGAATACGATGATTCTGAAGAGGAGGTGCCATCTGACGAGGACGATGATGAAATATTCATCGTGGATGAAAATGGAGAGGGTTCGTTTCTGTACCTTGTGTCTGTAGCCACATGTCCTGGAGCACCGCTTGCTGACACCAGCTAGACGTCCAGGAATACGCCGGTGACCACTGACCTAGCAAAGCCGACGGGCAGGTTGCATCAGCGTCGCTAATACGAGTTGCGCAGTGAACGACTTGATGACGGAGCATGACCTGATGGCCGAGGGGCTACAGCCGCACGGAATGCCGCCGGCGGCAGAGCTCTTGATTCAGGAGTTGATGGCGCAGGCTTACGGGCATGACGAGGCATTGTTCGACTCGGACGATGTACTGGCCAGCTTGCAGCAGAATCCGTACGATGGGCACCCGAGTATGGACTGAGCCCGGACTCTTGTGCGGGCGAAAAGCACGTTCCTGGACCAGGAGGACCGATGGGTCTACCAGGGGCTCCCGGCGGGTTGGCTTGTGTAAAAGGAATGGCAGGATCTGGGGTGGGTTTATGTAAGAAGATTTAAAAAGCGTAGCATGGCGTGAGAAATCAAGCAGGGCTGTTGGCGAAGTCTCGGCTATTGACGGATTCGACAACTATATGTTCAATGCGTAGGTGTGAGGTGGCACCCCATGTGACGTTTTGTGAAAGCAATGGAGTCATCTCATGTAAGAAGCATCAAAAAGCGTAGCATATGGCGTGGAAAATCAAGCAGGGTCGTCGGCGAAGTCTCGGCTATCGATGGGCTTGATAGCTAATACATGTCAGTGCGTGAGTTGAGATGGCATTCCAAGTTCATGTTTCCTAGACACCTCCACAGCTACCTCGCTTACGTTTACTTGGCCAAAGGTGACTATGTGCCGGACTTCCGTGCCCCATGTTCATCCGTACGAGGCTGCCACCGGGCAGTTGCAGTTTGACTTTCGGCCCCGGGTTCTGGAACGTGCTGCAGCCGGCACTTTGGCGCTGTTTTGCTGGGTAGCCCAAAAATCTGCCGTCTTCAGAAGTTCAGAGGGTGCCGAACCCCACGCTCCATCCCGCTCTCCACCCCACCCACCTCTCGTGGCTAATGCGGGGGCGGGACCAGTAGTTGCTCGTACAGTACCTGTAGCAAGTGCTTTCAGCTCAGCACGTGGCTCGCTTATTATTAGCGCATCGCGTTGAACCCGAGGCTATCACGTCGCTTTGACCGTCCATGTAAGACTCTAGGGGTCCTGCCAGAGTCCTGAGCGCAAGAGATGATATTGGGGTATGAATATGAGGGCCTGTTTCCTCACGCTTGATAACTGCATTCCCAGACATTGAAATCCTCCTGTACTTTACCAGCAATAACACTTTGACGTTGCACTCTCTCCACGACTTTGAAACATGCTCTGCGCTTCGATGTTGGTCAGCGCACTGGCCGCCGGCCTCGTGGTCGGTGCCCAACCAAACACTGGTGCCATGGCCAACGGCGCCGCGCTTGTCTCTGCTCTTTGGATCAACGGAGAGCCAGTCGACAGATCCAGCGGAGAAGCGTCCGACTTGATGGCACGAAACTCCAATGCCACTGGTGTGTCTACTGATCCGCCCGAGGACGTGCTAGCTGTCGCGACCAAGCTCTTGAGCAAGATTGAAGTCGATCCGAGGGCGGATCTAGGCACTAGATGGCAGGAGATGCCCGTCAAGTGTTGGCATACATATGGCCGTGGTTGGCGGCTGCTGTCGCCTGCAGGCACCCTGAAGCTAAACGTCAACACCAAGCTTGATTACTGCGACAAGTCCGGCCCAGTCGTTGTCAAGAAGGACGAGCTTTTTGTTTGCGAGACGGACAGTGAGCCACCATGGATCCGCACATGACTTCTCTCATTCTAAACCTCTCGTGCAGCTTGCTCGGAGACACTTTCCTTTACTCACAGCACAACCAACACCTCGACGTACGGATACTCAATCACCATCAGTGCCACGGTCGGAGCCAAGCTTGAAGTCGTCTCGCTCGAGTTCAATCCGTCCTTTACATTCCACGGGGAATGGTCGACGTCGACGACCGACACGGAATCGGTTTCGCGCACCTTTAATTTCAAGCAGGGCGAGAGATGCGCCGCCACGACGATCCAAGCCAATCTCAACTGCTTCGGCCACGTCTTGTTGGTCGAGGGCGTCTGGAGCAGGTCTGGCATGTCAGACAGCATACTCAATGTCCAGGCACTCAAGGACAACTTCTTCAACGGAGAGTGCCAGGTGGACGGGCTGAGCGACGTGCTGGAGGCTTTTTCGGAAAACTCGACCGTCGCCATGGACCTAGGCACCCAGGCGCCAAACAGCCCTTGGAGAGTCGAGGGATGCATGTTCAGCTAGGGTCCTGGACCGAGATCCATTTGATTAATTGAGTGCCAAAGGGCTGCTTGCAAGCCATCATTTTGCATTTCTATGACACAACGACAGTGTGACGGCCAATGGCAACGGCGCTCGATGGACACAACCCCAATTGCAGGCACATGCCATGATTTTCATCAGTGCAACACCCAGCTCAATTGAGTCAGCGTCCTTTCAACGAAAACCGCAACTATGGAGGCGTGATTGTTCTTGTAGAGCCTACTGCATGGGTATTGCTCGGATGGTCGGCGACCGGCTGCGGCCCACGTGACGTCGTGCCACCTTCGTGACGACTTCCAAAAGTTCACGGGTCTTGGCGCGCTGGTGCCTGAAGCCTGGAGCCTGGAGCCACCTGCGGCTCAACGGCAGGACCCACTAGAGCTAGAGCGTCGTCCAAACAGGCACTCAGGGGCCACTCACTCATTTACGAGTACGACTCCTGTCCTGCATAAAAGCCATTCTCGGCTGCCACCTACGTCTCTCTTTTCTTCCCCATCTTCTCTCCTTCCGTCTGCTTGACTTGCCTCTTACCTCTTGACTCAATTGAGCATCAGACGGCTTTGCCACAAGCTCTCGTGGCACCCCTCACATCAGGCATAGAAGCTTTGCCGTCTCAAGCTCCTACAATGCCTCCGCGGAAACGGGCCGCCGCAGCGGCTCCGGCTACCAAGGCTTTGCCGCTGGAGGGCTGCACGCTCACCTTTAGCGGGCGCTTCAGCAAGTTCGGCCACTCGCAGACCTCCCTGGAGCAGCTCGTGCACGATCTCGGCGGTCGGACGATGAAGAGCGTGGGCAGGGATGTGACGCATCTCGTCTGCACGGAGCAGGACTTCAACGATGCGGCCAACAAGGTCGTGGTGGCGCGAGGGCAGAGTGCGGCGGTGGTCAAGCCCGAGTGGCTTTTCGAGTGCGACAAGGAGCAGACCCTTGTTGAAGCAGATGACTATCTCTGGACTGCTGCTGTTGTTTCTGCGGCCGATGGGGCGACGACCAACGGGGACAAGAAGCGGCCTATCGCGGTGGCTGATGCAACCGGTGATGGGAATGGCCAGGCAAAGCCGCAGGCGAAAAAGGCCAAAGCCAACGGCAAGCCTGACGCACCGAAAAATGGCGATGAGGCCGCCACGAGCACGGAAAAGGTGGTGGTGGCAGAGGGTCAAATCATCAAAAACAAGAGCGTGGCCATTCCCGTGGATGAGCACTGTCCCTTGGTCACCTACCAGGTCCACGTCGATCCGAGCTCGGGGATGATTTACGATGCCTCCCTGAACCAATCCAGCGCCAGCAACAATCACAACAAGTTTTACCGCTTGCAGGTACGTTGCACCTTTTACGTCCGACAGCATGATGATCTGACAGATCCCAGATCCTGCACGACGGCGGCAACACGTACAAGACGTGGAGCCGATGGGGCCGCGTCGGCGAGGGTGGCCAGCATGCCATCTTGGGCGACGGCTCTCTCGGCAGCGCCATCAAATTCTTTGAGAAGAAGTTCAAGGACAAGTCGGGCATACCTTGGCACTTGAGAGGTGACGACCCGTTGTCCGGAAAGTACGCATTTGTAGAGCGCAGCTACGATCCTGACTCGGAAGACGATGAGGATGACAAGGGCGCGGCCGTCAAGGAGGAGGACGGCGAGGAGCAAGACGCAATGCCAGAGTGCACGCTGGAGAAGCCCGTCGAGCAGCTCATGCAGCTCATCTTCAACCAAGATTACTTCAACGCCGCCATGTCGTCACTCAATTACGACGCCAACAAGCTGCCGCTCGGCAAGCTCAGCAAAGCCACCATTACCCGCGGCTTTCAGCAGCTCAAGGATATAGCCGCCCTCATGGACGACCCATCTCTCGCTAGGAGCCGGTGGATCACGGATGTAGCCACGGCTCGGGAGCAGCTCTCCAACATGTACTACTCGGTCATCCCGCACGCCTTTGGTCGGCTCAGGCCGCCCGTCATCAGCAGTGACGCACAGCTCAAGAAGGAGATTGAGCTCCTGGAGAGCTTGTCGGACATGAAGTTTGCGGCCGAGATTATGAAGACCGACCGCAAGACTGCCCTCACGATGCATCCCCAGGACCGCCAGTTCCAGAGCCTCGGCATGGAGGAGATGACATCCCTCGACAGCGCCAGCAGCGAGTACGCCGCGTTGGCACAATACCTCACGGGCTCGCGCGGCTCGACCCACGACTACGACTACAAGCTGCAGAACATTTTCCGCATCGAGCGCCAGGGCGAGGCGGAGCGCTTCTCCAGCTCCAAGTTTGCCAGCATCCCCTCGGACCGGCGCCTGCTCTGGCACGGCTCGCGCTGCACAAACTTTGGCGGCATCCTCAGCCAGGGGCTGCGCATCGCGCCCCCCGAGGCCCCCGTCTCGGGCTACATGTTCGGCAAGGGCATCTACCTCGCGGACCTGTCGACCAAGTCGGCCGGCTACTGCGCGTCCTACTGCTCGAGCGGCCACGCGCTGCTGCTGCTCTGCGAGGCCGAGCTCGGCGACCCCATGCAGGAGCTCCTGAATGCGAATTCCAGTGCGGGCGAGGACGCCGTCAGCAAGGGCATGGTCACCACCTGGGGCAAGGGCTCCATGGGGCCGGCTGCCTGGACGGACGCGGGCAAGGTGCACGACAGCCTGAAGGGCGTCCGAATGGTAAGACCCTGCCCAGCCTCTTCCCTTTTGTTGTTGCGTAAAGCGTGGAGCTTAGGTGTGCTAATACTCTGACAGCCCGACACGAGTGCTGCACCCGCCGACACGGATCTGCGCAGTGCGGCCCTCCTCTACAACGAGTACATCTGTTACGATGTCGCACAGGTCAAGTTGCGGTACCTCTTCCACGTCAAGATGTAGAGTGGGAATGGCCAAAGAGTCCGATCTCCCTTTGCTACAAGGTCCTTGGTGGTCTTGCAAGTCCTGATCATGTACACACCGGAGCCGGGAAAAGACGGCGCGTCTACAAATCTTGCTTCATCATATTTAGCTAGCCTTGTTTTCTAAGCAAGCGCCTCTTTTTGCACAGAGGCTTTGATAGATTATGGAGTACAAAATATATGAGGCCCCTGGCCGGCGTTGAGCCCATAGCCATGCGTGGCACGCCTCATGTTCCTGAAAACACTACGTGTGGGTATCTCCTACATAAGCAAAGCTCTGGTATATCCATCATCTGTCCTCTTAGACTCCCACACCACCGTTCAGAAATTCGGGCCACACCCACTCCCCGCCGGGCGGCCACGGTGTCAAGTCCATGCCCATGGCGTGGTCCAGCCCATTATCCAGGCCGAGCCCATCTAGAGCGCCCTCGTAGGCATTGTTGAGCTCCGAGGGGGCATACTCGGCGCGGGCCGAAGCCTCGAGCGCGGCCGACTTGCTGCGGGGCTCGGTCACGTCGGGAATGGCCGGGGCCAGGTCGTTGAAGTTATTCTCGGCGGGCCAGGGCTCCATCATCATGGCGGACGGGAGCGAGATGCGGTTGAATTTTGCGGGTGGGGCCGACGTGAATGCGTTGTTGGTGGCGGAGACGACATCGGGGTCGTCGGAGACCTCGATGCTCCTGAGCACCGGGTTTCGAGATGGCATCTGGCCGTTGAGCCTGAATGCATCTGGACTGGCGACCTGAGAGGGCGAGGACGGAACTCCAAACCCCCGTCGGATCAGCGCCTCTAGCTCGGACACAATGGCCGCCGCGGCGGGGCCTGTGCAGCATTGCTGAATGGTCCGCAGGCAGATCTTGCCCTGCTCCGTGACCCCCTCTGCCGTGAGTCCAAACTTGTCGCCGTTGACGTGGTAGGCGTACTTGAGCATTCGAGCGCATTGGTAGGCGCACAGGGCAAGGTCAAGGTCCGAGACTGGCTTGGCACCCAGCTTCTGCATGGCGGAAAAGATGCTGACCATTTCCAGGGAGTGATCGAGACACTGCCGCTGGCAGTGCTGTATGAAACTGTCGTCGAGGGTGTCGAGCGTCGCGCCCGGCAACGCCTCGCGGAAGCCGGCGAGGGCTATTCGGTAGAGGTCGCAGTGACATTGGCGCCACCAGACGTGTATCATGACGAAGACGCAGATGCGGGGGGAGTAACCTCGGAGGCGAAGGGAGCTCTCGGAGAATTGAAACGACGCTGGGAGCCTATTGGCAAAGTCGTCGAGCTCCCTGTGTAGCGAGAGCACGGTCGTCTGCAAGTCAGTCGTATTGATGCTGCGACTGATGGCGGCGGTTTTGGTAAATTCGATAATCTTTTGGCGGATATGGAAGATGCGAATGTGGAGCGCTATGCTTCCTACGTCTTCCGGATGTTGCGGTAGGGGCTCGTCGGAGTCAGGGACCAGCTTCTCCGTCGGCTGTGGGAGATCAAACTCAAAATTGCGCTCGTTGCAAGGCAGGCAGACGTGGATTCTATCGGCACGCCAGAGGGAAAAGTCGCGAAACCCGCTGGAAATGCCAGAGTCCATGCAGAACAGGGACCACATGAGTCTCCTGCGCGACTCTTGGGCGAGGAAGCAGAGGTTGGGGCTGTCATAGTTGAGGCGCAGCGCGGCGGCGAAACGCGAGGCGATGCTAAAGAGAACAAAGGCGCTGGAGAACCTGTTGGAGAGGATGCGATGCTTGATCATGAAGACGAGGGCTTGGACTTTGAAGGCCGAGGGACGCGTGTAGTCGGCAAAGATGAGCGCCTCGGCGTTGTCGATGCAACGGTCACCGTACTCGCTCACACCAGGGCCCATGTCGGTCAGGCACGAGGTGATGCCGACGAGGGCAAGCAGCAGGGCCTTGTCCACCTTGCCGGCGTTGTACTGCTCCATGAGCGAGGCGCGGTGCAGGAACGAGTACATGGGAATGTGATGGACATGGCGAAAGAACTGGTCCAATGTGCGGCCTATCAAAGCCTCAAAGGACTCGTCGGGGCAAGCGCTGGTAGTAGGATTAGTGGTCAGAAAGAGAGATGTGTGTAGACATGACGCGGGTGTGGAAAGACTTACACGTCGTGGTTAAAGGTGCTGGGGGTGGCCGTGCCCGGATGATCTGTCAGGGCGGCATCGCTGTCGTTTTGACCGTCGTCTCTGCCCCTGTCCCTGTCGCCGCCTTCACAGCTCTGCGGGCTCGTAAAGTCCCCGAAGCTGCCTCTGGCCGACGTCCTGGCGCGCTTGCTGGGGCGGTAGACGCACTCGAGGCCCTGGACGCGGCAGCGTTCGCAGGCGGGCAGGTGACCCGAGCAGCGGGCCTTGCGGCCGTGGCAGCTCAGACAGGCCTGCTTGACGCGGCGGCGCGGCAGGGCCACGCTCCCGGCGTCGTTGGCCTCGACGTCGTCGTAGGAGCACGGGAAGCCCAGTCGTTGGCAGTTGGAGCACAGGGGGCGGGCGCCGTTGCACCGGACCTTGCGCACGCGACAGGTGCCGCACGTCGAGGGCGACTTCTTGGGGCGGTGGTGGCCCTCGGGGGCGGCGGCGGCGGCGGCGGCCCTCGCGGCATGGTGGTGGAGGTGCTGGTGGAGGTGGTGGTGGCCGAAGAGGTGAGACTGGGCGCGCGAGGGGCCCTGGGAGTCGAAGCTTATGTCTGGAGGTGACTCCGAGTCCAGGTCCATGGCCGTGGTCGCGGAGACGGGGACGAGTCTCGCAAGGGGGGACGAGACGTGGCGATGATGGAGGGCGTTTCTCGGCTCGTCGCTCAGCAGCCGCAATGGGGCTGAGCGATGAGCCGAATTGGGGGGACGTCTGGGGTGCTGCGGGGGGGGGCGGCGAGGGACGACAGAGGACGGCCGGGGATGCTGGCAAGGGCGGCGGCAATGGCGGCGACGGCGACGAGGGCGCAGCTGGACGTGTCGAGCTGTGAGAAGATTGCGGGTTGTGGATGGAAGGTTGGTCAGAGGTCAATTGCTCGGCGAAGCTTTGGCACCGGCGCTTTGGGTGGGCGGTTCGTGCTGGAAGTCTAAACACCCCACTCGTTGCCTGTGCCCAGCACACGCCTGGCCCGATGAACCGTCGCCCGATGACCCGAAGCATGCCGGGGGACAAGGACCCCAGCCTTGAATTTTTATTCATCTCATGCGCTCTTACTGGAGAATGCTCTCGACGCAGCTGGGTCCCGTCCCCAACATGGCACCACTCGTCGCCTCCGCCAAGCCGCACCCGTGTGCCACCGCCGACTTTGCAAAAAGCCTGGGCTGGGATGCGTCACGGCCTTCCTCGGGCAGGTCTGGCGGTGATTGCGACGAGCATGCACCAGACGAGCTCATACACCTGGGGACGGACCCGCCCCCGTGGTACAAGCGAGGTCCCTGGGCCGCGCATTCATCTCATATTATTAATAGCTGCTGGCATGCACCTACATTCAGAGGCACACAAGTGGCGCACTGCACCTTTAAAACGAATGGAAGCAGAAGAAGCCACCACCACCACCACTTCGGAAGTCGGACCGTCGACAGCCCCCAACTGTCGCGCCCCGCGTGCCCGCATTTAGCCAACCGTTTGTGATTGCGAGATGAAAGGACAGCCAATATTAACAATGCTACCGTCAAGTGCGTTGCTAAAGCGAGACGTGAGACCGCCATAGAAGCAATTACAATAATGCGGCATGTGGAATCTGCTTTTCTGCCTCCTCAACGCGCCGCTCTTCTCTTGGCCGCTGTGTATTTTCCTGAAGCGCCAGGTGGCCCTGTGCAGCCCGTTGCTTGTTGGCTGCACGCTCTGCCCGTATCTCGTTTTGTCTTTCAACGCTCCATGATTTTGACTGGTGCTTCCGGCTTCCCGCAAGCCTTTTTCCCCTTCCCAATGCTGCTCGGACTGTAGGATCTACCCGGTAAGGCATGTCGCTGAATGAAATAGTCCTCAAGATAGTCGACGTAGCATGGCTTGGATCTTTGCAGCCACGGGTTGCTAAAAGAAGCGCAGCTCCGAGTGTCAAGTGCGCATCGTTTCCAGCACTATGCAGCCGATTAAAAGGACAGCCAAGCATGGTTAACAACTCTCCGAGAGAGCAGCCATAAGTCCCAAAGACTTCATTAGCAAGACTCGACGTATCAATAATTCCAGAGATGGAGTTTTCTGTGAGGTTGAAGCCCAGCTTTGCCAATATATCCACCTCACATCGTACATTATGCCCGATGAGAACAATGACCCGATTCTCTGGTATAATGGAGGTGATGCTCTTAGAATTCCCGGCGGCCTGATGGTAGACGATCTTCCGAAAAGAATTTTCTTGGACGAGTTGAGAATATAAGACGGAGATCCAGTTATCAAGTTGTATGTCGAAATTATTTCGGCTGGGTTTACGCGGTGCAAATCTTTCGTATCCAAAACACCAAGGCCAGTCTGGCCATCTTCGGCCTCCAAGAAATTGTTCATAAGATGTCCTGTATTCTCAAAGTCGATTGATACGAGGACGGCACCGGGGTTGCTGGCCTCGTGACGTTCGGGAGCAAGCTTCAGAGCTTGGAGCAGGATTTGCAGTTCGTTCTTCGAGATTCTCAGCTTCGTATGCCTATCCATTTAGGCGCCTTGCCGTCTCAAAAAAGAGTACCGTACAGCGTTTGCAAAAACCCGTGCTGCCGCTGGGTCTGCTCACATGACAGCCCGAAATGGAGAGCCAAGTTTGTAATCATACCCAGAGCTGGGAATGACAAGGACAATCGGGACGCCCCTCGCAGTGCAGTGGGCGTGTGTCGGTAGGGATAGGCGATGCTGGTTAGCTTGATGGCTTGGTGACGTCGCTTTCTTGCCTGTTTCGACTGTGGGCAAGGTTATATTAGTATGTGCTTTCGCCCCTGATAAAATTCAATAGTTTATACCTACGCGAGGATATTGAGATTGAGTATAATATCGCTTTCGTTGGCTTTGTAAAGAACTAGCTCAAGGCCGCGAGCAAGGAGATGATCTAGCGTTTAATTAAGAAAGCCGAGCTACTCGGCACCGGCGTCTTACAGGGTATGATGGAGGATGGCATACTTGAGACGGTTAAACCTTGCGACCGGTCTAAGATGCGCAGAGTAGACGAGAAAATAGCCCCACCAGTCCGGTAGGCTCGCGGCATTACCTAGAGGGCGCGGTTCCATCTCATTCAGAAACGACCGAGTATCAAGCATACCAATCCCGAAGCCAACCGTCTGTGCCCCAGCCTCCGACAACCGCCCGACACCCGCCATATCATCGTTTCCCACCCATCCCTCTTCACAGTCCTCTTCCTTCTCCAATTCCTTCCCCTTTTCTCGACTGCTTCATCAGGAGCGTCAGAGTTGACAAGGACGCTGGCTGTACTTTCAAGTCTCGACGGCACGCGGAACCCGGAGCAATGGCACGCCACGAGCAGGATACGACTTCTGGGGGAGCAATGGCCAGGTCGAGCTAGTCTCACTCATGATACCCCTGCCCAGAGCACTGACAGCGTTCAGACTATCAAGTGGTTTTATTCAGTTAGCTTCTGCATTTTCTACAGAAGCTTCAGCCTTCTCCCTCTCCGTTTCCGCGACCGGTCGCCGCTGTGACAAATGAAAGTTTGGATGAAAAGAATGACTTGGGCAAGACATCGCTGCGCTGCTTCAACCGCAGCCGTCGCCCGTGTTAGACAACGCCGACGGCCATTGCTACCAGCACCAGCGTCTTCCCCAGCAGCGCCACAGAAGCTTGCATTTGCGTCGCACTGCCGGCCTGTGCCGTCGTGGTCAAAATGGTCGACGGAGTCGTCGACTTCCCCTCTGCGGCACTGCTCGAACCCGTCGCCTCGGTCAGCTGACGTTCAGTCGTCCTCACATTCGTTCCCTCCAAGGTCGATGCATCGGTCCCTGTCACCTTTGTCTGGGTGGCGTCAGGCCGGGTTGCCGTTGACCGCGGGACAGCTGTGCTGGTGGTGTCAACGGCTGCGTCTTTCGTCGCAGCGGCCAGCTTCTCCAACCCACCAGTGATGGTCAAGGGCATCATCATCGCCAGATACTCGTCTGGTTCGATGTCATGGAGGAAGTGTCCGCGCACCAAGGCGTATATATCCTCCGGAGCATCCAGAATGAAATCGCATCTTGCCGATGAAGAGCTCCAGAGCTGGCAGTCGAATCCTCGTGTACTGCGTCAGACGAACATGTCAGTCGTCGCCGTCCCTCCAGCATCAGTCAATCTCTCAGGTATCGACTTACAACCATGGGTCGCGGCCCATCAAAGCCATAGTCGACGGGCCGAGCGTCAGGATCATGGTGTCATTACTTGTTTCCCCGCAAAAGTCCCGCATTCCGTCGTCGTCGTACGTCCTGCCGCACTGCAAGGAATACTCCGTCGCCGTGGCATCCGCCTTGATGACCGATGCGTGCACCGGGCTCATTAGGTCCTCTGCACAGAAGACCGTGGCGATGCTCGTGGCGCCTTGGGCCGCCGCAAGGCTGGCAGCAACCACTACCACGAGGGCCACGAGGCAGACGTGGGAACCCATGCTCACCATGGCCATCAATTCTCCCACAATCTCAGCAAGAGAGAGAGTAACGAGGAGAGGAGAGAAAAAAGAGCTGGCGCAGGCTCGCCAGATTGCGTGGGGCTTATGAGCGTTGCCGCTGCAAATTTCCCTCTGGCCCTTGCGGTGCCCATTCACAATGCCGTCAAGTTGACCAGGATTGTGGGTTCCACTGCCCCGACTGCATCCGTCGCCGACTGGTGGCTTGGGAACATTTTGCAGAACTTATGGAGTGCTTGTTGGTTCTGCAGCCCAATCCATCTTCGACGGCAACGAAGCTCCACCGTCTCGTACTGCTTGAGTATCGCCCGTTGTTGTTGGGTTGCCGCCATTTCCCGCCCTTCCTCGGCTCTAGTGCATGCTATCCCTTGCAAACATGCGACCATCGGCCGGTTGGCAGTCGCGACAAGCTGTTGTGCAGGGGTTTCTTGGAGAACCTGATCCGGCCCTGAGGCTTTGTCCGGCCGCCCTCTTCAATGCCGCGTTATCATCTTTCTGTCGAGGCTTGGCTTTCACGCGACAGAGGGACCGAAATGAGAAGTACCAAGGGACGGTGTCGGTGGCCATGAGCAATGTCCGACGACTGCCGTGAGCACTAGAGCTTCACGAGCACGAACAGCGCGTCCCCCGTCAGCCATCCATCTGGCTTTCTACCGCACACATGGAACAGCCTTGCTCGTTTCCTATAGATTCGAGTGCAGCGTAGATGGGAGGATGGAGCGTCACTGTAGAAATGTACGACAGAAAAGTGGTCCAAGGCAATGTTAACCGGAATTTGCCAAAGAGGCTTTATTCTTCAAGTCTCCATTGGTTGCTACAGGCTTCAGAAGTGCTGACAGTGTCCATGAATAATCAACTTATCTGGCCCATGGCCTCAAAATACATGGCCATGAGTGAGCCAACCGTGTAAGCGAACTAGAGGATGCCGTAGATGACAGCCATCAATAACTTCAATTCTACTCCTCATTCAATCATATTCTACAGCAAACAGGACCGGTCTTCAGCGAACTCTCCTTCGCCTCTTCATCCATATGAGGCCTCAAAGCCCCCTGACTCCCGACGCGCCCAACAACGCCGCAGCAACAGCCCCGCCGCCCGACCACGCAAACGCCCCCGTGCCATACATGCCCGCCGCAAACGCGACGCTGGAGCTCACAGCGTCCATGACGTCCGCGAAGATGTTGACGGCCATGACGCGGCACAGGTCCGCGCTACCCCGGCGGTGGAGATCCCAGGTGATTGCGCCGAGCGCCAGGTGGCTCGAGCCGAAGAGGCGCGCCACGATGGCGGCCTGTGGGGGGATGTCTAAGAGGAAGAGCCGCCCGGCGAGCTCTGGCGCGACGAGGCAGGTTGCGCCCACAGCGACTTTGGCGATGGACAGGGCGATGATGGCCTCTGAGCTGACGGCGGATGGGGAGGCGGTTGCTTTGGGCGTGGGTTGGCCCATGGTGGTGTTCAGCGGTGCTTTGGTACTTGAGGAGTTTCGATGGCTGAGATGGTTTCCAAAGCTGTCAAGACGTTGTGCAACGATGCGAAGAGTCGTTGTTGCAACGGCGTCCAAGGGTTTCTTATAAGTGCAATGGCATAACGGCTAAACATAATTGCCTTGCTTGACAATCCAGGTTCACGACCCCCGTCCCATCCGTCAGCCTGTCCCATAGTTGGGACCTGTCAAGGCCAATACAGCTTCCGTAATGCGAAAGCGGGAAGGGGTGGTTTTTTTTTGGCTCTTGGTCCTGGAATGTCAACATTCATCCTTTACTGTTGGACACGGCCAGGACAGGTACGGCGCACCAAGACCACAGCCATCAGCCTCCCCCCCCCTTGTCTTCATCCAGCCAATTCAGCCCAGCCCAGCGTACAGGGCTTTGGCCACCCTTCCGAAGCCTTGCCAGGCATGGCATGCGGGGTGTTGACCTCGAATCATCGGAGTGGCGCATCAGAGCGTCATCGCCACATCATACATCCACGGCCGTTGCAAGTCATCGAGATAGCGCCCCCAGCCCGTTTGGCCTACAAAGCAGCCGGCAATACTGCCAAACGACTATTATTCACAAAACTCACTACCACTGGTTCTCAAGCCCAGCTACATTTCATTGCATCCACTTGTATTGATCAAACCGTCGATCCGAGATCATCATGGCCATCCCCAGAGCCTCGAGCGGCATGCTCCGCAGCCACATCCGGCCGGCCGGCGGCGGCGGCGGCCCGCAGCGCCCCACCGCGGATCCGCGCCGCGCAGCAGCAGGTCCGCCGGCAGAGCGAGGACCTCGGCGGGCCCGGCGAGTCGAGGGACCGGCCGCCGAACCCGTCAGGCGGACCCGAGGGTGTCCGACGAAACTGGTACGCCTTTCCGCGACCGGCCGTGTCCCAAGTGTATATACACAAAGAGTATTTCGGCTAACTGCTGCAAAGGGTCCCCGTCGGCGGAGCAGCCCTGCTCATCGTCGCCATGTACGCCTACCTCACGCGGCCGCCGCCCACGGGCGCCGTCCTCACGACGCCAAACGGCGCAGACGCCAAGCTGGCCGCGCCCAACAAGCTGCCGCCGGTGCGCGAGGAGAGCCTCGCCGGCGGGCTGGCCAAGCGCATGGAGGACAAGGAGTCGACGTCGCTGAGCCAGCTGAGCGGCAGGAAGAAGAGCGAGTTTGGCGCGTTCCGGGCAGAGTAGGACGTGGCAACGCTTACTGCTGAATGCATAAATTCTGGAGCTTTGGCGCTGCTTATGGGAGTCTATTAGTATGTATGCCGTCTGTACTATGTCGTGGGAAAGGGAAAAAGGATTTGCTACAGCCACGCCTATGCCTTTTCCTCGACTGACGTCTCTCCACCATGGCTTTCCGTGCTTCCCTTCTTCTTCTTCTTCTGCAGCAGATACTCGGCGCCGATGAGCGCGCCCGCAAAGCCGTACAAGCCCCTCAGTGGCCAGACGCCCTTGACGCCGGCCTTGGCCCTGCTCCTCCACGTCGCGTTGACGGCCGCCTCCTCGGCGTCGACGTCGACCTTGACCTTGTCGTAGACGGTGGGCAGGTAGCCGGCCTTGTAGCGCACCCGCAGCTCGTCGTAGGAGCGGCGGTCGTAGTGCGCCCAGAACTCGTCCTCGGTGTAGTAGGCGTGCGCGTACAGCCACTTCTTGCCGCCCAGCTCCTGGACCTTGTGCTCGAGGGCGCGGTTGCGCGCCACCACCTCGCGCCGCGTCGACGCCCGGACGGGGCCCCAGACGCCAAAGTTCATGAGCTCCTCGGGCGTGGCCGGGTCCGCAAACTCCGAGTGCAGGCCGTGGGCGGCGCCGGGCCCGCCGTCGCGGCGCACGCGCAGCGGGCACAGCCACAGCGGGTAGATGCGCAGCTCGGCGTGCAGCCAGGCCTGGAACTCGGCGGCGCGCTCGGGCGGCACGCCCACGTCCTGCACCATGTAGTAGTCGGCGAGGCCGCTCTTGTGCACGGCGCGGTACATGACGCGCGCGCGCATAAAGGGGTCCAGCGCCGCGCGCGTGATGCGGTTGAAGGGCGTGACGAAGTACCGGAAGGCGTAGCGCCCGACCCAGAAGCCGCCGCGGTCGTAGCGGAAGAGGTAGTCCTCGAGCGGTATCGTGTCCGTCACGGCCACCTCGGGCTGCTTCTTGAGCTGCTCGAGGACCTTGCCGGCGCGGATGTAGAACCAGGGGTCGCGGCGGCGGGTGAAGCGGCGCGGCGACGTGCCCAGCTGCGCCTCGTCGGACAGCTTGCCCACGCAGACGACGGTCGAGTCCATGGAGAAGACGATGGCGTCAATGTAGTCGTTGTCTTCCCTGCCGCACTCGTCTCGCATCCGCGCCACGGCCTCGTCCGCGCTCCCGGCCAGCGAGTACGTGAGCCGGACGTACTTTCTCGCCGGCCGCAGCCGCACCTCGAGCAGCGTCACCACGCCCAGCGTGCCAAACGCCGACGCGGCGCCCCAGAACAGGTCCGGCTTGTCGGTCCTCGACGCGTGCGCCACCGTCCCGTCCGGCAGCACCACCTCGATGCGCTCGACCGTGGCGTCGAAGGCGCCGTAGCGGAACGAGCTGCTCTCGCCCGAGGTGCCGGAGAAGCCGCCGCCGACGGTGATGCCCGGCAGCTCCATGACAATGGGCGGCACGAGCCCACGGGGTAGCGTCGCGGCGACGAGCGCGTCCATGGGCACGTTGGGCTCCACGAGAGCCGTCTGCGCGACCTCGTCAATGGACAGGACGTGGCCGAGGCCGCTCGTGTCTATGGTGTTGTCCGGGCGGCGCGACGAGCGGCGCGTGCTGTTGGTCGCGCCATGGTAGATTCGAAAGGGCTTCTGGCGCTCGTAAAACGTCTTGACCTGCGCGGCGATGGAAGCGACGGCCGCGTCGTGAGCTTCCATCGGTGCGGCTGGTGCTCAAGTCGGGGCAGAGTCCGACTCGTGCGACACGGGTGTCCCGGTACGCTGGTGCGTACAGTTCCCTCGGCAGATTTATAAGAGCAAATGAGTCGCTACGTTGAAAAGGGCGAACATGAAATCAATTCACAGGACCGGCGAGGCTGCGAAGCTGTGCCTAGCGTTGTGAGATGCAGTCTCGCTTGTGAGGCTGCCGAGATGAGAAGACGCGCCGTCCCGGGTGCTCCGCCACAGAATCTGAGATCCCGCAGCCAAGCCTCATGCGCTACTCAACATCAACACAGGACGAATTTGCAAAGAAGATCATTTGGATCGGATGAAGATTGACTGATAATCTCTACCGTCTCGCGCCTATAACTTTTTGCTATTTAATTACAAGTGCTTCCAAAACACTTCAACTCCCAGATTACCTATCATGCACTCCCAGATTACCTATCATGCACTTCCAGATTACCTATCATGCACTCCCAGATTACCTATCATGCGTCAAGAAGTCTAGTGTCCCCCCCCTTTTATATGACTAGGCCCAGTGCTCATCAGGATGTAATCGGTATGCCTTTGCTCTCTACACCAATCGTCCAATCCGCTCAGCATCTCTAGCTTCTTCCCCGTCCTCTTCCCCGCGAGCTGCCTCCCCTCGAGCTGCCTTGTCGCGGCTGACTGCCGTACTGTCTCTTGCCTTGCACTCTTTCTCGGCCCATCGACTGTCCCAGGCTGATGTCCACGCGAGGTGGCGTCGTGAAGCCGAAGCTCTTGGCTACCTTTGCCAGATCCAGCTTGTGCACATCGTAGACGGACCGCAGGCTGTGGCTGGCGTAAGCGTGGAGGTACGACTTGAATGCCTCCTTGGCGCTTTGTTGCAGGTAGTAGTTCTTTCCAATCAGCCTCTCGAGCTGCGACTGCACGTTCTTGATTTTGTTGGCCGGGAACTCGAACTCGACGACGGGCACGCGAGCCGTCTTGAGGTGCGACAGGAACCCGACCTCGTTTGGCTGAAGGAACAGCAAGCTGCGTCCCTTGCCGTCGGCGCCTCTGGCAGTCCGGCCCACGCGGTGGATGTAGTCGCGAGTGTTGTCAGGGGGGTCGAATTGGACGATAAAGTCCACCGCGGGAATCTGGGCCATGTCAGCAATCTCGCCTAGAGTCACAGCGGGCGTCATGGTACTCACATCCAATCCACGGGCGGCCACATCCGTGCAAATTAGGGTACCCTGGCGCGCATTACTGAACTCGAAGAATGTGCTGGTCCGCTTCTGCTGCTTTTGCTTGCCGTGGAGGTCCAGAACAGGGCAGTCGATGTAGTTGAGGAGCTCGGCGTAGTATTTGACCGAGTTGCAGCTGCTGAAAAACACAATCACCTTCTTCTTCTTCTCCAACATCCTACGGAGGAACGAATAGAGAAGGATGAAGCGCTTGTCGGCATCGATGAGAATATAGCCCTGCTCCAGGCCTTCGACGGTGCTGTACTGCTTCTCCTCGTCGACGTTGATGTAGAGGGGGCCGGGCCGCAATGAGATTCTCGCAAGGTCCTCTGTACAGAATCCACAGTCAGTCATCGTTTCCAGTTGATGCGCCATCGCAACTACCTACCAACTTTGGTCGTCTGCGTCGCCGAGAAGAGCATGGTCTGGCGGTCGTCGTTTGAGAGGACCTTGACAATCTGTCGAATCTCGTCCTCGAACCCAACCTCCAGAATGCGGTCGGCCTCGTCGATAACAAGAGACTTGAGATTCTTGAAGACGAAGGGGGTGTTGAGCAGGTGGTCGAGCAGTCGTCCAGGGGTGGCGATCAGCAGGTTGACACCCTTGGACAGCTTCTCGGCCTCTGCCTTGCGATTCGCGCCACCAATCACGATGCCATATGTTTGCGAGTGGTGCTTCATCAGCTCGCGGGCGACGCCGAAAATCTGCAGCGCGAGCTCTCGAGTCGGGGAGACGACGATGACGCCGGTGCCGTTTCTAGGCTTGAAGCGCAGAGCGCTGAGGATCTCGATTGCGGGGATGAGGAAGGCAAGTGTCTTGCCGGAGCCGGTCTTGGCCGCACCGAGCACGTCCTTGCCGGCAAGGAGCGGAGGAATGGCCTGTTGGGAGAGTTTCAGTTGGGACCAGGGGGGGGGAGGATCATGGGGTCGGGAGACGAACGCTGCGCTGGATACTCGTCATCTTTGTGAAGCCCATTTCGCCGATGGCTTTCATAGTCTTGTCCGACAGTTTCAACTCGTCAAAGGTTTGCGACTCTGTGGAGGGTTGCAGCAAGAGGCCAGCATCGGCGGGCAGGTCGTCGACATTGTTCTCGACGTCGCTGCCCTCGTCCGCTGAGCCCTCTTCCGCCTGCTCGGCTTCGTCCTCGGACTCGTCAGCTCCGTCAACTTCCTCCTCGGCAGGTACGTCCTCGTCATCCTCGTCCTCGTCCTCTTCGGGCTCGATCGCGGGCGGGGGGTTCTTGATCTTCTTGGACTTTTTGGACGTCGCTGCAGGGTCGGCAGCAGCAGCATCGACGCCATTGCGCTTGCGCTTTTGGCCGGTAGCGAGACCCATCGTGAGCGGCAACAGTCGTTTATGTGACAGTCACAGTCTGGAGGGGAAAGATCGGTTTGGAGTGGCGGAGAAAAAAAGGTTCTCGGTTGATGGTCCGCGATAGCAAGGCTGGCGGATAAGAAAAAAAAGTCCCTTCCGCAATGGCTGACTTCTCCGTTGAGAAAATGTTGCCCCACATCGGCGGGATGTGCATGGTCCGTGCGCCCCGACACGGCTGGCGCCAAACCTCCACCGCCGCAAGGTCGCTCGCATCGTCAACTCACGGTTGACTCGCCATCAAGAAATACAAGTATGCAGCCACATCAAGTTATGATTCCTTTACAAAGCAATCGGTTTCCACTGTTGCCGCTGCCAATTGAAAATGACGGGCTAGGAAAACGTTCAGGCTTGTTATATTGGGGGCGGACCCCATGGTCTCAATACTCTTCTCATCCCCTATCCTTTGACAGGTTCCGACTTTAGCGTCTTCGCTCAAATCGTCATCTCACAAAAGTATACAGTCTGATTCCCATCCATGGCGCCCATCTGTGCTCACAGCTTGCTCGCCTTGCCCAGGTACACGGTTCCCAGCTTCAGCATCCCCACGGCCTCGCTCACCATCTCGTCGACAATCTCCTTGGCCGGCTGGACGGCTTGGATGGCGCCGGCGACCTGACCCATCAGGTGCGGGATGTCGATGTCGTCGGCACCCTCCTCAAAGTCGTGCTCGATGGGCACGATGCCGCGGTCGCACAGGGCCTGGATCTCCTGGGGCTTCTTGTGCCACTTCTTGATGTAGTCGTTGGGCTTCATGCGCACGGGCCGGCCCGAGAGCACCAGCGTGCGCTCCGTCTCGTCGTAGGTGCAGGCGACGACGGCCTGCTTGTGCTCGTCGCTGCAGTTGGCCTCGGTCGCGGCCACGAAGCGCGTGCCGACCCAGACGCCCGTCGCGCCCTGCATCAGCGAGCTGGCCAGCCCGCGCCCGTTGCAGATGCCGCCCGCCGCGAGCACCTGCGCCGTCGCGCCCTTGAGCATGGCCGGCTTGTATCGCCGAGCGACGTCGACGATGGCGGGGATGAGCACCGAATTGCAGATCTCGCCCGTGTGGCCGCCGCCCTCGGTGCCCTGCGCGCACACCATGTCGACGCCCAGGTCGAGCGCCTTGACGGCGTGCTTTGGGTGGCCGACCATGTTCATGACTAGGATGCCGTGCTTGTGCAGCTTGTCGATGATGTGCTTGGGCGGCACGCCGATGGCACTGACAAACAACTTGGCGCCACTCTCGATGGTGATGTCGATGAGTTCCTCGAGCTTACCGCCCGTGTAGTCGTGGTTCGTCTTGCGCGCATTGCCGCCGATCTGCGGCAGCGCAAGGTCGACACCAAAGGGCAGGTCGGGACTCGCCAGGTTCTCCTTGAGCTCGGCCACGATCTCGCGCAGCTGATCCGGCGTGTATTGGAACCCTCCAATGACGCCGAGGCCGCCTGCGTTGGACACGGCCGCGGCGAGCGCACCGCCAGAGGTGCGCGCCATGCCCGCGAGCACCACGGGGTGCTGGATGCCCAGCAGCGCGGTAAAGGGCGTCGTGATGGGACCGGAGGGCGGCATTGTGAATGATGTTGGTTGTCAAACAAGTCTAGATTCAGGCTGTCATCACATGCGATTAGTATATGCCCGCGCTCCCAGTCCAGGGCCTCGTACAGTTAAACAGCAGGAGTGTTTCAAAGACGCTGACAAGGGAAACCAGGCTGCAATGCTGAAAATGATGGAGAGGCGCCCAGTCATGAGATTTTGAATGTTTCACGGCCCATGCGACGAACGGGCAAAGCGGACAGACACACTGATCCGCCTTTGCGATGCACGACAACAAGGTAAGGTAAGGTAAGGTAGCCGGCCCACGTACCTGTCCGGATACGCGGGGAAGCCCGTTTTGCGGGGGTGCGGTGCCGAGGCACGCTCCGAAGCCACCTGGCCGAACTACCCCAACCTTGCCTCGCCGGCACGTCAAGGTAGTTTCCCAGTGCTGAAATTTGTTTCCCGGGCTTGAATTTGACGCCGTGCAAGCATTATAAAGGGTCGCAAATAGCAATAGCCGTGGTGATAGTCTCATAGCCATCCGCGCACAGCCAAATTCCGCAGCCGAACAACCAGGTCAGCTATTCCAAGGGCGTAAGCCGATGGGTGACAGTGGCGCATCACAAGCTTGTGAATTCACCTCGCCCCACGGAAGACGGAACTCGCACGATGAGACGCAAACCTTGGGCATTTGTGTCTGCATTCATAGGTAGCCAAACATAGCCATACGCTGGCCATGTCTCTTGAAGCTCGTACTCCAATGACGGACTCTCACTCGCCGTCCCCCATGCGCCTGCTAATAAGTGTGCCGCCCAAGTTCGTGAAATACCGTCAATCCGTCGTGAGCCCGCGCATGCATTTGCTGAAGCCAATGATACAATGTCGGAAGCCTGTCTTGAAAGCCCACCTCGCACCCCGTTCAAGTCATCAAAAATGAGGTAGTCGCGCTGCATGAAACGATTTCTGCGAGTCGCCATCGGGCTTTCCAGGGTCCTGGCTCGAACCACCATCAGGTTGTTGCTCGCTCATGTCGGCGTTGCCGTCATCTCGATGGTCATGCACCGCCGACTCGGGCTCAGAAGCCTCGCTTTCGGCAAGATCTGACTTTGGCTCAGTGACCGCCTGCATCTCAGTCGCCTCCGTGGCGAGCCCCTTCTCCACTGCTAATTGCGTGGCCGCCCCCCGCTCTCGCGTCAAGTCCTCGTCTTCTTTCCATCGTAGCCGCTCTTCCTCAGCCTCGAGATCTTCTAGAGACGGAACGAACTCAATATTCTCAATATCGGGCGTCAGGGGCTGGGACTGTGGATCGCGGTCGAATCGACGAGATTCCGTCGACGTCGTCGAGCCAAGCGTTGATCGCGAGACAGTCCGAGAGCCGGAAAACAAGCCCGCAGGCCGCTTTCCCTTGCTGCTTCTACTCCGCGTCTTGCCACTGCTCCGATCGTCCTTTCGGATCATATCGTAGGTCACGTCGTCGTCGAGCGGCACCGCGTCCTCCTCGCCTTCGCCGTCGCTCGGGAAGAGGTCGCCGCGGGAGCGGTACGAGTCCGATGTGTCGCCTGAGCCCGTCGTTCCGCTGCGCTTTCGCGGCACGCGCGACACTCCGTAGTCGGAGCCCTCATCGGATCCCAAGAGCGGCTGCGACTCGGCGTTTCCGTGTTTCCCGGGGTGTTCCTGCAGATCCGCGGCGCTGGGTTTGTATCGCAGTGTTCCGCCCACCTTCCACGGCAGCTTGCTCAGAAAGCCGATGGCCTGTGTGCTGGGGATGATTGTGGGATCGTTCTCGATTGTCTTGCGCCGGCTTCCGCGCGTTCCGTAGCTCATGCCTCGCTTCCTGCGCGGCTGCTCGGACGTCTCGCCGCCAGCGAGCTTGCGTTGACTCCCGGTGCCCGCCAGCAGCCGATCCCAATCCTCGCCGCCCCAGCTCCCGAGAAGTCCGGCCCCTTGCTCCTCGTCGTGCCAGTCGTCGTAGAAGTCGAAGCTGTACTCGGTGCGCTCGCGTTCGCGCCGCCGGCGCAGGCGATCGTCCGCGTCGCCAAGACATACGGTGGTGCATCGGTCGACCGAGTCCACCAAGAACCCAAGGCAGGGGTTAATGTAGTTGTGCTGAAAGGACCAGATACCTGCCGCCGCGTTTTCCGTAGCGGCCTCGGCGTCGTGCGTGATCTGGTTCCATCGCTGGCGCAGTCGCGGGTCCTCGAGGAAGGCCATTGTGGCTTACGATGCGAGCGCCAGCCCATATGACGTTGTTGGCATGGGCGAATGGAACCCTGGCGATTCAAGACGGCTTCGATTCACCCATTCATTGTCTCAAGAAGCTGTCATCAGGCGTTGCGCGACAGGCGCCTCCGGGGACGATTGATGGCAATGACGGGCCGCGTGTGGAGGCTGGGTGCGGCGTAGATCAATGTCGCATTTGGCCGGCCGCCAGCGGGCACGTGCGAGATGCTGGATTGGGTGCTTGCGATTAGTCGAGCCAAGCGCCTGTTCATAGACTTTGCCCAGCGATCATTACAGTTGGAGCTATCCTGCAGCTCGGAGTCAGATTGCCAGGAGAAAGTCAAGAGATGGCAACTTAGTACGCAAGGATGACTGCGCGTTTGAGGTTTTAAGTACCGCTGGATTTGGGTCATCTGGTAAAGATACCGTCAAAGTGAGGCTTTCCGACGAAAATGCAACCAACACAATCACCCACTTTCTCAATGCAATTCGCGCAGCCAAGAATCATACGGTGCTACAGCTACATAGAGACAAACAAGGAAACACATCATGCACGCTTTGTGGCCATGAAGTAGCATATGGTGGCCCAAAGCGAGGAAAGCAGCTCGCAAACAAGAGAACATAGCGAAATGCACAAGCGTAACAACAACGCAGACCGGCGCGACGCCGATTCTACGACAGGCAAGCCCGCGTTTCATCACCAAAAGATTTGTAGGAGCAACATCAACGTCGATTAAAGTGTTTGGAAGTGTGACCAAGATGCGAAAAGAGCAAAAAAAGGCAAAAAGGTAAGCTCGAGACCGGATTCGAACCGGTGACTTCAAGATCTGCAATCTCGCACGCTAACCGCTGCGTCACTCGAGCTTGAAGTTGGGTCGACTTATTGCACACTATATCCATTCCTGCTCTCCTCGGTGCACTTCAAGGAAGTGGGGCCCAGGGACGTCCGGTGCGGCAAGAAGCGTACAGAAATATGCCAAAACTTGGATGGTGATCTCTGAGCTTATATGTTGATCATTTCTGGCCATGACTCGAGTTGGAAGCCGACACCTCGCCTCCGGACGCCAAGTTGGTTGTGGGGCCGTGTGTGTGGTCGCGACTCGAGGTCGGAAGGCTCAGGTGGTCGGACATTACAGCTTCTGCAATCAGAGAGAGCAGTGTGAAGAGCTTATGCAAAGAATGATTCGGATCGATTACGTATAGCTAACTACCGTATCACCTCCGCGGTGCCCTCATGTTGGCCAACACCCTGGCCAGCAGGTCCTCTCTCGTGTCGTTGTCTTGCGGAAACAGATTCCTCTACTGACGGGAATCAGCCTCAGTCTCAAGTACTCTCATCATGTCGCGCATACTTACCGCCGCCAGCCATCTTCTCATCTCTTCCTTTGTCCATGTCCCTGGATCGCCCTTTGGGTCTGCCTCCGCTGGAAACAGGTCGGTACCCCAGATTGACCAGACGGCAGCCGCTGCTACGGCCCCACCGAAGGCTTCACTACTGTCAGTCAAAACCAACCTGCTTGTCTCGCTTCAAGTGCTCACCTAGCACCAGGTTCTGCTCCAATGTTAGTCACTCCATGGGAGAGTTCGAGCGGAGATGATTCTTAATACCCATCTGCAGGGCAAGTCGCTTACCTTTGAATTCATCGCATTATCAAGAATCGTCGGCATGTTGTCCAGGGTAGGGGTGGACGAGCTCTGGCGGGTTGATTGCCACAGGGGAGACTGCGCAATAGGAGTTGAAGAGACGGTGATGATCTAAAAGGCCATACGGGAAATCTGCTACGTATAGTTGGGCTATTGTCTTGCGCAGACTTGGGAAAGGTGTTCGATTCCTGGATGCCTTTCAAGTCGCCACCCCATGCTCTGACGCGGCGCCTCGTCCGTCCTTGACCCAATTGGTGGCTTGACCGCTGACATTTCTGGCTCACCAGCCACAAAGGTGGTCCGTGCACCCCGCCCCGCGAAAAGCTGCGCACAAAAATAATTCCTGCGAAATCCATCCAATTCGCAACACGTTCCTGACAAGACCCGATTCATCAGATCTACTGAATCAACCGCCAAAATGCCTCGTGAGGTCGCCGATATCAAGAAGGTACGAAACTACTGTCGTTGCGAAGTTTGAGAGGTTTGGGAACCGGAATACTAACGTCTTGCAGTTCATCGAGATCTGCCGTCGGAAGGACGCTTCCTGTAGGTTGACACCGAGCACGCCCGAGCCCGACGACGATCGAAGGACGGCGAAGGAAGAATCGATGATGCTGACCGATGATGCAGCCGCGCGGATCAAGAAGAACAAGAAGGCCAACAACGTCAAGTTCAAGGTCAGGTGCCAGAAGCACCTGTACACCCTTGTCCTCAAGGACACTGACAAGGCCGAGAAGCTCAAGCAGAGCCTGCCTCCCAGTATGCGCCGACCCGCTCTCACTTGCTGAGCCAGCATTGTGCCGGCCGCCATGTCGAAGTATCAATCTGCTGACAGCCCATCGCAGACCTGCAGATCACCGACGTTTCCAAGAAGAACTAAGGGCAACAATGATGCGGTGAACGGCGGAGGACGCGGCTTGAGCGTGGGAGGGATCTAAACATGCACGAATAGGCGTCTCGGGATACCTTGCATTTCATGTGCTCAGAACGCGCGCTCGCATAGAGTTGAAAAGAACGATTCGAGGCACACACCAAACTATCGCCCCCCCCTTGGGATCCTCTGTGCTACTGGTTGCTCAAAGGCCTTGCTACCTGCCTATACCACATGTTTGAAGCGACGATGGTCTCTTTTGTCGGAGAAGCTCATCAGACTATGCAGGCGCTCGTCTGGGACGTCGTCGCCCCAGAAGACAACCAAGTCTTCGGCATCGCCAGACTTTTCGATCCTCCACCCAGCCCATACCTTGTGTCCATCTTTGCCGAGCAGGTCGCCCTCCAATTTTTGATATGCGTTCTGCAAAGACTCTTTCTTGCCGGCGTCGACTGTGATGCGGCAGACGCTGAAGGAGCCCTTGGGCGCAAAAGACCTTCGCATTTCGGACTGATTTCCCGCGGGGTCCATGTGGAATAGTAAAACAGAGTCGCAGCCCGGCGCGATGTACTCGGAGAGCTTTCCGTTGCAAGTCTGGTTCTCGTGGCACTGGATCCATTCGTGATGCGACTCGGGTGAGTCCCATGGGGCGGTGATGAGCAGGGTCGGCGGTTCTGCTTGCTCAATGTACATGCTGCTGAGGTTGACGCTTGGCTCAAGATTGTGCGGCTGGTTTTGTTGTGTCCATTCGTCCTGAATTTCCTGACACTCCATGAGGGTCTCGAGGAAGTCGAGGTGATCGTGACCGCCCCGCAGCTTCATGACGGCGAATTCGGTGACTGGCATCTTGTGAGAGATTCTCAAGGAAAGTATGAGTGCAGGACATGGCAGCCCGGAAAGGTCTGCGAGGCCTCGCGGAGTTGATACCTAATGGCTGTGCCGTACACTAAGTTATATTGCAGAGTCGGGTGGACAGGCAGCGTTGGAATGACGTCGCAGCTGGGGACCTGGCCCGTGCCCACAATGTCTTTTGGGCATGACCTTTGCTGCAACGAACCCCAGCTGCTTCTCTGCAGAGCGCGGCCTCACCGGATGATGAGGCCGGCTCGTTCTACAACTTTGAAGGCCATTAGGTTTATTAGGCGCAGAGTGGGGGGTCCGACGTGAGCGTCGGGAATCTGGCAGAGTTGATTTTGAGGCAAAGGGGAGCAAATGAAGCGTTGGCCAGCTGGCAGCCTGCGCGGAGCAAGTGAACAACTGCATCCGAGTGCGGTGGAGATGTTGGTGGAACGTGACCCCGTGGTGCGTCTGAACGGGTGTAGGCAGTCATTCGAACGTGCAATCTACTCCCAATACCTACTCGTACTCCTTCTCGTCTGGAGCACCTCACGGGCACGCTGGCATGCTGGCAGGAATCGGGCCCAGTTTGTCTCCTCCCAGAAGCACAGACGCAGTGTAACCTCTTCTTCCAGTCGACCTACTCAATGCAGCTGGGAAGTGCGACTTTGAGCAGCTGAAGCACGATGCAGCAGAACACCATGGCTGGCTGAGCAGCTGCTTCGGCCAAGCAACCCGCACGAAGAATGGATTGGCGGGTTGCATCGGGTTCCCGGGCGAGCCGACGTACCTACCTGGCCCTCGGGTATGCGCGTCCTCGCATGCCGTCATTCAGCGCTTCATTTTGAAGGAATTGGCTGGCTATGGTATGATTCGAGCCGCTTGCGTCCATCACCGTCCATTTCCCGCTGGACCACGCTCGTCACTAGCGGTAGCGAGGACGGGAGCCAAGCAGTAGCAAGGAAGATCATCTGCAGGAACCGCTTGAAAGAGCGCCGGTCAGCCTGCCAGATTGGCATGATTAAGACTTGGTGCATGTATTCTTCGTTAGGCCCTGGCTTCTCAGACGCGGCCGGCAGAGCAAGCGAGACGCCACCAGGCCACTAGCAGCCCTAGTCCGTACCGGTCTTTCCGATGCATTGTGAGGTCAGTTGTAGGAGTGAGAAGACTGGAATAGTTGATGGTCTCTATCACGAAACTTGCAAATTCAGCCATGGCTCGAGCCATAATGACAGTCTACAGTGGGTAGCCAGCGAGCCAGCGAAGCAGAACAAGCACCAGGGATCGCCAGTATCCAATTGCTCCAACAACGGCTCCCGCGCTATCCTGATGCCTGCTCCCTGCCTCCCCCAATTGGGAGCCCACCATTACAAACCCTCCACCTTGACGACTTACACTGCCTCGTTACGTTACCTGAAAACCACGTAGCAAGACACGCAACGATTGCGGCTTTGACGAGGTGCTGCAGTAAATTGATTTCAGCACCGCCTCGCCCGTCCCTGCGCAAGCCATCATCTGCACCGCGCTGCGGCTCGTGAGGAGTGCGGGGACTCTTTTGTGGCCTGTCGCGCCTGTTGCCTGTCTCGATTGGGAGGCGCCATTCCCCTTGTGTCGGGCGGTGCCACCCCTGCAAGGCCCCTGGGAACCCCATGGTCCCCCATTCATCACCACCTTAACTGCACCTTGCCCGCCATCCCCCTCCCAACTTTTCAAATCATCCAACGACCCGACGACCACGATCACGACGCCAACGACGGATTCCAGAAACGACGGCGACCTTGAGCGACTGTCAAAGCTCGGCTTTTTGGAGCCGAGACTGCAGCGGGGCCGACACGTGACCCGCAACGACTACAGCGCCTGCGCAATTGTGCGTTGATGCCGGTGCGAGACCAGGAGATGCTCAACGGCGGCGCCGAGGCCGCCCGTGGCACAACCAATGGCTCGACCTATGTGAATGGCAACGGCCCTCTCACTCACAGGCTCAAGATGGACCGCAAGCAGTCGAGCCCCATGGCGCCCACCTTTATGGTGTCTGCCCCTGGCAAAGTAATCGTCTTTGGCGAACATTCTGTTGTCCATGGCAAGGTGAGCACCTCGTCTGTTCTCAAGGGACGGAGCTATCTTTCACCACTGCATGGCTTGCTGACTGCCAAACTGGCAGGCTGCCATTGCCGCGGCCATCTCGTTGCGCTCTTACCTCCACGTCACCACGCTCTCCAAATCAAAGCGGACCGTCGCCCTCCGCTTCCCCGACATCGACCTCGTGCACAGCTGGAACATCGACGACTTGCCCTGGGACATCTTCCAGGAACCCTCCAAGAAAAAGTCGTACTACTCGCTCGTCACCGAGCTCGACCCAGACCTAGTAGAGGCTCTCCAGCCACATATCGCAACCGTATCCCCCGAGCAGCCCGAAGAGATACGCAAAGTGCACCGCAACTCGGCCTCGGCCTTCCTCTTCCTCTTTCTCTCCCTCGGGTCGCCGTCGTTTCCAGGGTGCCTGTACACCCTTCGATCTACCATACCAATCAGCGCAGGCTTGGGAAGCAGTGCGAGTATTTCCGTCTGCTTATCAGCCGCCCTGCTCATTCAGCTGCGGACGCTGTCCGGGCCGCACCCCGACCAGCCCCCTGAGGAGGCCCGGCTCCAGCTCGAGCGCATCAACAGATGGGCGTTTGTTTCGGAGATGTGTATCCATGGGAACCCTTCTGGCGTGGACAATACTGTTGCGACCCAGGGCAAGGCTGTCGTCTTCCAGAGGACAGACTACTCAAAGCCTCCGTCAGTCCGTCCTTTGTGGGACTTTCCCGAATTGCCACTTCTGTTGGTGGACACGAAGCAAGCCAAGTCCACGTTGCACGAGGTTCAGAAGGTGGCCAAGCTCAAGGAGACTCACCCAAAGCTCGTCGCCTCGATCCTGGACGCAATGGACAAGGTCACCGCGGCTGCCAACGAGGTGATTGCTCACGATGACTTTGACGACGAAGAGGAGGAAAGCTTGAAAAAGGTCGGCGAGCTCATGACCATCAACCATGGCTTACTAGTATCGCTTGGCGTGTCTCATCCCCGGCTGGAGAGAATACGCGAGCTGGTGGACCACGAGGGCATCGGCTGGACAAAGCTCACTGGCGCTGGCGGTGGTGGGTGCTCCATTACTGTTATGCGACCCAACGTGCCCAAGGAGAAGCTGCACAAGCTCGACCAGCAACTCAAAGACGAAAACTACAAGACATTCGAGACCACCCTCGGCGGCGACGGCGTTGGCGTCCTCTGGCCCGCCGTGTTAAAGAATGGCACGAAAGAGGACGACGAGGGTGGCATGGAGATTGACTTGGAAAAATTCCTCAATGCCGAGGGTACCAAGGGCGTCGAGAGCCTGGTCGGCGTTCACGGCGATGGAGGCGAGCGAGAGGGATGGAAGTTTTGGCGCGTCGAGAGTCGGTAGCTGGGACCGCCGAGCAAGAGCAGGGCACCTAGTGGACTATATTTTGGGCTGGAATCCAACTTCACTTCTTCGCCGGGGCTAGAACTGTGGAGGACACGACAAGCAAGTCATTAATGGTTTGGGCGACTTGGCTAGCAGATTATCAGTAGAGACTCACCTTACGGTGCCCTTGCAGGGCTCACTAGCTAATACACATCTTTATAATCTCGGCACCATCCATCCTTCTGGGTAATTCCGGGATGCACCAGTTGCTGGCGTGGGTTGCCATTGTCAGTTTAGCCATCTCCGACCCTTTGGCAACAGCACACTAGGCCGATCTGGACTCAACAACAGACCTAGCTTTGAGCTACTCTTGCCATTCGGACAGACACTGCGGCGCCACCTGGAGAAGGGGCGTCCCTATTTCACCGTTGTCGTCCTCGGGCGACGCTTGCTTTACTAGGATGTTCCATCCATCGAAGCTCACAACACACGCAGAGCTGTTCCCAACGCGACTTGAAAGCGCCCTCAACGCCGCTTTCTTGTCCACTTTCTTGGAGGTTTAGTTTATCTTGGGTACCTTATGCTGGCTCCGTTCAGTCTCCATCCATAAAGGCCAACAGATATAGCCATGTACGTGATGATCGGCTCCCCACGGTCACCTCCTTGCCGGCTGTTATTGACCCTTGGCGCATACTAGGGACTGCCTAGCAAAAAGAGACTTCGAACAGGCCACCACGTGTGCCAAGTGCCACAGAGCATTGATGGGGATGGCTGAAGTAATAGTAGTGGTTCCCTGTGGCCGCGTATTCTGCAGCCAGTGCTACTCCCGACTGCCGACGAACGAAGCGACGTACTGCGGAGGGGATGTAGGCGATTGCGTGAAGCGTGCAACGGAAGGCTCCAGGTCCCTCTGCCCGCACCCGGTGGACATATACATTATCCCGGCAGGCTCGACAAGACGGCCGTCCATCAGCAGCTACTTCTTCCTAGGCGACGACGAGATACTGTGCAAAGACTGCGGTCGCTGCCGGGCAGAGCGCTTGCTACGACGATACACAGATCAGGCGCGTCGCCTGAGGCTCGTGCCGGAAGAGTATGTGTATGCATGTTTGGGAACGTCGTTGGTTGCTATCCACGGGCAGAACGTGGCGGCGTTGACGATTAGCTCCTTGGACGAGCTGGTGCCGGGGCTCGATGCCTTTGGGAGGCTGAAGATGCCGGAGTTTCGGAAGAGGATGAATGGGTTGAGGAGGGAGTCCGGCTGGCGTGCAGGAATGAAGGACTTGGACGTTGTGTTTCGGGAGTCGTTTATTGATGCGGTCCGCGGGCGGGCAATTGGGGCTGATAATGAGCTGTCGCAAGAATGGTGGTGAAAGTGGCGCGGAGTCTCATCGGTGACGGGCAACATGGACTCACAGCGAGAAAGGATGGTACTTACTGCTGAGCATACAAGTAAGTGTAAGGTATTAGAACGTAGAGCTTACTCAAGAATCCTCAGTGGACGAAGCAGCTCTTTGTCAGAAGCGTGCTAGGAAAAGCATTTGATCATTCAGCGTTGGCACCGGGACTGCCGACTATGAGACAAAATTGCACCACAGTGTACAGAGAATCTCCTCATCTCGCCCGCACCACGACAAGAGCCTTTTCCAGAACCACTTCACCCTCTCCACGATACTCCGGGTGCTTGAACAACGCACCAAAGAGCGTATAAGCCACATGAGCACCGAGTAAACCCCCACCCTGCACCACCATAGTCTCGGCTATAGACTCACTGGCTCGCAATTCTGCGCCTGGCGGCACTACCAGACAACGATAGCCTTCCTCTGATTTGCGCATGAGCAATCGTAGTTTACATGCCTCCTCGCATAGCCGGGAAATGTCATCTTCCAGCTTGCTCGTTTCTGCGGACTGAGCGTCGCTGGTCATCAGAGGCCTAAGGAAGTGGTAAATTTCGCTTGCTACCAACCTACCGCATTTTGCGCGCAGGTTCGTGGCCTCTATGCACTTCAGAGTTGCAATTCTCCAGTCCGCCATTATGTTGCGTGGAACTGTTTCATGTTAAGAATTCGCAAGAAATATGCTTGATCAGAGCCGCAATGACGTACCTGTATGGTGTTCTAGCAACCTTTCAAAATCGCTCAGGTGTAGCTCAGTGTTGTCGATATCTTGCCTCTCAGCTCTGGAATTGCAGTCTAGCCGCTCGATGCCAAAGTAATGGTTGCTGAGAAGCCGTTCATTCAAGATATCAAATACCTTGGCTCTAATCAAAAGTAGTCGGTCTTTTCGAGAGTAATTGGTAAGGTGGCGGTAGAATGGTTCCGACTCTGGAGGTAAGACCGGCGGTAACGAATAATCTGTTTGGTCAATTGCATATACCTTGCAGTATACAAGAGCTTGGATCGCCTGTCGGAGGTCGATGAAAATTCTGGTTATCTCTTGGTCGCTGACTTTCGGCGTCCCATTGTCTGTAAGGATCACGTCTCGGAGTTTCTGCGCATTGGACTGACACTTTTGGATCTCAACGTCGGCAAGCTGCAGCCGTCGCTGGAGATCTTGTATCTCATAGTCGCGTCTCCGAGCTGAAACATGAGCTTGCTGGAGCTGATGCTGCAACGTATGAGCTTCAGCTAGGAGAGTGTTGTGTGTCGAATCTTTGACGTCGCGATGAGAATGCTGCAAAGTATCAAATCATCGTTTCAAATAAACGCGACAAATCTACTGACCTTGATAGCTGACTCGTTGGAAAGCTGTCGTTTCACTCTGGCAGGTAAATTTGCGATTTTGCACGCCGCCTTTTGACACTCCGCTTCCAGCAAAGCTAATGTCTGCTGACACTCCGCTTCCAGCAATGCTAATGTCTGCTGAGCCTCTGGCAAGTTGCCAGCAGACATCTCGTCCTGGGTATTAGGCAAGCCACGCTCAATCTCGTCGTCCGGCACTAAGATATGCTCTGCTGCTGTGCGGGAGGAGGCAAAGAGACTTGAGAGCGAGGCTAACATTGGTGCTAACATTGGTGATGGTCTTTCGTGGAACAAATCATGTACTCTGTGCCTTGCAGAAGCAAGAAAGCGTCAAGGTATTCTAGTCGGGAAATACGCTGGACATGCTGGACTTTGACGTAAGCAAACACTGTTGGTTCACGACGATAACATGAAACTTGGTGGAGACCTGACGGCGCTTATATGCGTTCTCTGAATTGCTACTTGAGCTGCACAACGTTTGCGAGCGGGGGCAACGGCTGTTGACATGGTATGAACGACCCTGGTTGTGGCGGATCTTGCAGCATGATGCAGCTTCGCGCCGGAGGTACGGACTAGGTCCAATAAGGTTCCTCCGATGTTAGGCAAGACGCAGGCCCGAGACGGGTGCACAAACAACAGAGTGGAGCTCTCTCCAGATCTGTCGTCCGTACTTTTGTTGGCAAACAGGTTGACAAACAGGCTGGCTGCAGTGCCGAAAAACATGGAATTAAAGGCAAAGCCAGTCTCTACAAAGTTAATGGCATTTTCCCCTGGTCTTCTGGTCTGGCTCGCGTGGTTCTTGGTCCGTTACTTCCATCACCGTATCAAAATCCATCCGACAACATGGATGAACTCTCCAACACTTCCTCTGACATGAAAAGCAACGATGTGTCGGATCCTAGCTTGGACGAAAGGTTGATCATAGCACTGGACTTTGGAACCACTTACTCAGGCGTCTCATACTGCTTTGCAAATCAACGGGACCCCAAACTCTCTGCAGTGTTGCATTGGCCAGGTAAATCAACGCGTTATCATTCCAATCCATGCCATGAAATGCTGATATAGGCACAGGAGGTGGTGGTCGAACCGCGCCAAAGGTACCCACCGTTATTCGCTATGACAAGGAGGATCCTACGAAATTCGAATGGGGTGCATCTGTGACGCGGAGCAGAGACACGATTGAGGGCATCAAGCTGCTTCTAGATCCGATGCAAGAAAGGCCCTTGTACCTCCCTTCCACCAACATGAAGAGGGTCTTGAAGGCCTTGCCAAAGCCACCAGTAGAGATTGCTGCTGATTTTATAGGCGCAATCTATCAACATGCTTTGGCAGAAATCTCGCAGACAGTACCGAAAGCGTACTTGTCCATCTGCCGGAAGGAATTCGTTCTGTCTGGTGAGTTTGCACATACATAATAGGTCAGGACTTCTACTAAAGAATCGATATATAGTGCCGGCAGTCTGGTCCGACGCCGCCAAGAATGCCACCCTACGAGTATGTTATCTTGCCACATCGCACATTTTGATTGCAGATTTGCTGACTCCTGTTATTCCTTAGGCTGCTGAAGCTGCCGGAATCTCCCCAGTCACACTGATCAAGGAGCCAGAAGCTGCTGCTCTATATACGGCAAAATCTCTTGCATTTTGCATGAAGCCAAATCATGCATTTGTAATGTGTGATGCTGGTGGTGGTACCGTGGACTTGGTCTCGTATGAGGTCGAGTCCGTTCTTCCCAGACTGCAAGTGAGGGAGCTTGTCCCTGGAACGGGTAAGCTTCGCATGACCCTGGTTACTGGCGAGGCGCTAATCGTAAGCAAAGGCGGAATGGCTGGGTCTCTGGGACTTAACAAACGCTTTGGTATTGAAGTCAGCCAACTCGTTGGAGAGGACCAGTGGCTTGCGTTGAGGAAGAGCAAAGCCTTCTACCTCGCTGAAAAGCGCTTTGATCAGCAGATAAAGATCGACTTCAGAGGGGAACAAGACGAAGAACATTACGTCGACTTTCCAACGGCGAGCCTAGAGGATGACCCTGAGAATGGGTTGGAGTCAAACTCATGGAGAATGACAGGGTACTTGCGCGGTCTTGGGATGAGTCAATCTAAGACTAACGCTCACCTAGAGAGACCCTGAAAGCAATCTTCGACCCACTCGTTACCGACATTCTGAGGCTCATCGAGCAACAGGTCCAGTCTGTCAGGCTCAAACGCCGGGAGGAAGAGATCACAGTATGTCACACTTCCGTTGGATGGAGGACTCATTCTAATGATCACAGGCCATTTTCCTTGTGGGTGGCTTCGGAAGCAGCCAATATTTGAAGGGACGAATTCAGAGGCACTTTCCAGATATTCAAGTTCTGCAGCCAAATGACGCATGGGCTGCCATAGTCAAGTAAGCTAACGTCATGTCATACTATATAACTGAATGACTGACCCAGAGCAAACTCAGAGGGGCGGCGCTATCCAGATTGCCGCGTGAGGCAATCGTTACCAGCACTTCGTCCACTCGGCACTACGGGGTTGAGGCCGGTCATTTAAATGAGCAGTCGGTAGACGGTGGGCAGCCTACTTTCCGCTCGCGGCGAGACGGGCTCTTGAGAACGTTGCGAGTAAGTGGGGTTAATAGCTATTGTGGACAGACTCTAACGCACAAGCCGCCAGATGACTTGGTATATCCGCATCGGGGATGACCTTCTCAGGGACCAGGAGATCAGATTTCCGTTTTCCAGAAGCATTTGCGAGGATTATGACCCTGGCGATCTCATCTTTCAAGACGAACTTTATGAATGCGAAGATAGAAGTGGCGATCTGGTCGATTTGAGGAAAGCGCCAGTCCATCGTTCGAAAGGCGAGAAAATCGGCATCAACTGTGTACTGACTACTGACATCTCAGCAATACCAGAGTCTAAGTTTATCAAGAAAACAGGTGAGCTTGGCACCTAAACGTGAAGAAAAGGGAGGCTAATACGGAAGCATCGTCCTGCAGACATGAACGGCAAACGATAGTATGTATAGCCCGGCAGAACAGAGACGGCGGCGTGGCTGATCCGACATCGAAATAGCTTTGACGTATACTACGACTTGGTCATTACTTTGGAGTCTGCGCTAATGAAGTTTTCCCTTGAGATGGACGGAAAGGCTTTGGGCTCAGTGGATGCGAAGTACAATTGACAGATGTCACCGTCGGAAGCTGAGTGCGTTGGAGGAGTTTGCGTAGAGGTTTTATTGAATTCTGCTGTATCATTCTATTGCAAGCTAGTAGGAGTATGATGTGAACGTACTTTTTGCAGTACCAAAGTGAAAGAGATCGACTGCTTGGCCTTCGCGACATCATCCTCTTACGGAGACATCTGATTATCGTAGTGCTAGCTAGATGGGACCAAAGAAGAAGAAGAAGAGAAAGAAATTCTCGGATGTCCACGATGAATACATGGCTGCTTTTAAACGCCTTTGAGTGAGTGGAAGGGCAGTATTGGTGGCGTTGCCAGTCGTGAGAATCATCTCCTGTTCGGGAGGTCGAAGGCTCACAACTATCTGGTTCTCTAGACGCCAAAACATAGTTGAGGCAGGTTTCTCCTCTCAAACCCCTTTTACCCAGAATATACTCGGGAACTCGGCAGGTCACCAGATCAGTGCGCGGGTGAGTTCAATCACACCCCAATCGGGCTTCTGGCCGACGCTCGACGGGTAGCCTTATCTTCCAACCGGGCGCATCACGCTAGTATACAACACGCGGAAATATCAGGAACGGCCGACTTGCCACAATGAAGGTTGCATGAATGGACCTCCCTGCGAATAGGAGTGAGGATGATGAAGTGAAGCCGGCCGGGATAGCCGTTGAACTTTTCCAGGTTCCTCACCTTGTCGATGGTTGGTCCCTTGAACTCCCCGCACCTGAACTAGTTTGACAGCGCTAGGCTCGGGAGGATGCTTGTGCCCTGGCGAGCACGGCGGTTGCAGCCCAAAGCTGCAGGTGCCGACGTGTGCGATACAGGTCCGCCTGCGGATTGTAGACGAGCAGTGTTGTACAGAACTTGCTTGATCCGCGACAATGACATTGTTCGTAACATAGTGTCTATTTGGTAGTGTTTTCGGCGAGCTCTAGGAGCCGAAGCTGCAGGAATCAGCAGTTTGGGAGACGGCCCTGGACAAGGTCAGCAGCACTCAGCGGATACTACTTATGCTTATGTTCCCATCAGCCAATGAAAGCCTTTTGGCTTTTAGTTTCAGCAGTTGAACCAGCAAGTTGCCTTCGCCCATCCATCCCTGTTGAAGCCCACGATGCGCGATTAAGCAGACTTCTCATGCAGGTACACGGATTGGAGGCGTTAGCCTTTCAGGGTGCAGTCGCGAGGCTTCAACTGAGGCTGGAGTCGTCATTGTCAAAAGACGACGTGACCGAGTCATCAATGTGACAAGGCTGACCGTCCTCAGAGGCCCGGCGTGGCCTTGCCCCTGATCCACCGGGACCCATCGGCCTGGCGGCGCTGCCACTGGACGCCGCCCTCACCACTACCTCTGCGGTTCCTGCGTGCCGTCCGCATGGTGGTTGGCCGGCCGGCCGCGTCCTCGTCGCTGAGTGGCTCGCCGGCCCAAACGGGCAACTCGGTTTGCGGAGCCCGGCACAGGCTACCATCTACAAAGCCGCCAATGAGGAGTGTTTGCCGCACACACCCATATCGTCAATGGAACTCGCGCTGACGGGCTGACGACCAACCTGGCTGGCCAATGAGCCGCGAAAGGCACCAAACTGGCGGATGCTTTGAACGATTAGGCGCGCCTGCTGAAAGCGCCCGTCTTGTAAGTGGCCAGGGTGCTATCCTTGCCCTGAGCCGCTGGTTCGTCGCCCCTCACGATGCTACGTCCCAGCTGTACGGATTCAGGGGCGGCGAACGACCAGTTGCAAGCTCGAATGCACCATGCTTTGCAGATTGCGGCTCGCGAGATGCGGGGGCGATTGCCGGGCCTCGGACCGCGACCATTGTTCTCGCCGTTCGGGCTGGCTTTGATGTCTTCAGGGGGTGTATGCTGCCAGTCGCATGGAGTCTAGCATCCTTTACCTCTTTGTGAAGTCCTGTATACTAGGACTGTTGCTGCTGCACACCCACACCCCCATACGGTTTTGATTGCATGCTGAAGCCATCACATGCAGGGCATAGGGCTCCACGACGATTCATGGCAAAGGGACGCCGGCAAGCAGACACCCTCCAGGGCAAGCTGACGCCCTGATTGGCAAACCCACATCCTTTCGAGTCAGCACGCCCGACGAGTTGCAAGATGGGGTATCCAGCTACAAGGGCCGCGCAGATAAAGACGCCAAGGCTATAAAGCATGGGAGAGCCCCGACCTGCGTCCCATCTCATCCCCTCTCTCGAGTCTTCAGCGATCTCGCCCATCTTTCTTTCAACCCCATACCCAAGGTCCCCGGCGGATCTGTCCGTTCACTCAAAACGCTTCGACTTCACTCTTCTTTCTTCATCGTCTATACAACCTTTTGAACTCATCACCAGAACCAACATGTATACCGCTCTCGCTTCTCTCGCCAGCATCGGCCTCATGGCCTCGGCCGCTCTGGCTGCTCCTTCGAAGGCTGTGCCTCGCGGGACGCCTGGTGGCCAGAACGTCGTCTACTGGGGCCAGAACGGTGGCAACGTCCTTGAAAACAACGACTTGTCTACCTACTGCACGTCCAAATCTGGAATCGACGTCATTGTGCTGTCTTTCCTTTACCAGTACGGCAACGGCGTCACTGTCCCGGGCGGAGCCATCGGGCAGTCGTGCTCCATCTCCTCCACCGGCCAGGGCCAGGGGTGCGACGACCTTGCCAAGGCCATCGACACCTGCAAGTCCAACGGCGTCAAGGTCCTCCTCTCTCTCGGCGGCGCCACGGGATCCTACGCTCTGACCTCGCAGGCCGAGGCCGAGACGATCGGCCAGAATCTGTGGGATGCCTACGGCAATTGCGCCGGTGGAAAAGTGCCGCGACCCTTCGGCAAGACCTTTGTCAACGGCTGGGACTTTGACATTGAGTCCAACAGTGGAAACCAGTTCTACCAGCACATGATCACCAAGCTTCGATCCAACTTTGCTTCCGACTCGGCCAACACCTACTACATCACTGGCGCTCCCCAGTGCCCCATCCCGGAGCCCAACATGAACCAGATCATCACTGCTGCCAAGTTTGACTACCTCTTTGTTCAGTTCTACAACAACGCCGGCTGCTCCCTCGACGGCACCATCAATTTTGGCGACTGGAAGAAGAACATTGCCAACACGCCCTCTGCTGACGCCAAGATCTTCATCGGCGTGCCGGCGTCTCCGATGGGCGCCAGCGGCACCCAGAGCGGCGCCAAGTACTACCTCGAGCCCAGCGCCCTGGCCACGCTTACGAGCAAGCACAACAGCGACAGTGCCTTTGGTGGCATCATGATGTGGGCTGCTGCTTTCTCCGATGCCAACGTCAACAATGGCTGCACTTATGCTCAGGCCGCTAAGAGCATCCTGAAGACCGGCTCCTCCTGCTAAGCGGCGTGCCCATCGGCCTTCGGAGGAGGGCAGTCTTGGCAAAGACTTCTTTTTCCCTTTCACTATAGATATTCATGTTTATGACCTTGTAAATATACTACTAGACCAACGTAAGACCTACGGGTAGGGTTCTCAAAATATGTTGTGTTTTCTGTCGCTTCAATAATACGTTGCGGCGTAATGTGTACGACTGACCCTCAGAATGAATGACCGGTGGAGCAGATGATGAACCACTTTCATCGTTGGCGTGAAACTCAATCATACTGGTACATCGCAGGCGAAAGCGGTGGCGAGACTCCTGGATACAGTATTGGTCTCCAGCACGTGTAGAACCTCACGATACCCTTACAGCAGTCAGCTGCCACAATGCCACTTTCCATGTGATAGCCAGCGATCCCTTCGCTGGTAAGCTGACTGGGACATATATCAATGCGTCTTTACTTCTGCTTTTGTCATGCAGAAATAAGCCGAGTCGCAACGGCGGACGTCACGACATCGTCGTTTCCGTCTGGTATAAGCAACCGCCCAGCGACAGACAAGCGAGGGAATTTGAACGCTGGAAGATAGATTGTCATTTGAGTAAGTAAGTGGCTTTATATCGTCGCTGTCGTGGTCACGTCTCCATCGAGCTTCGCAGCACCCTCCTTCGGTCTGGAGGCCATCGAGTCCGCACTGACTCCCGAAAACGGACAGACACCAGCCGCAGCCTGAACTGCACCACCCGGGCCCTCCGTCAGATCAGCCGCCTCTGCGTCCTCGTCCAGAATCTTCTTGCCGTGCAGGTAGCCCTCGCGCTCGACCTCAATGTCCGAGTCGCCCGCGTCGAACTCGGCGCCGTCCCTGACGTGCCATTTGGCCATGAGGTCGTTTTGTATCCAGATGACCTTGTTGAGCGCCTTGACGAGCGCCGTCTTGCGGTGGAGGTGCAGCCGCGGGTGCGACAGGATGGCCTCGGTCATGATGTCCTGGATGAAGCCCAGGCAGGCGCCCAGGTGGATGTACTCTACATGCAGCGGGTGTTTGCGTCCCAGGCCGACGTGCATCATCCTGTCCATAGTCAGCATTGTGACGACAACTTCTCATCTTGGGACCACCGTTCGTCCCCAGTGGCGCAGGGAGTCACTCACCCAACCTTGTCTAGGTACTCCCAAAAGTCCATCCTGCTCGGATCAGAGCACAGCTTGTTCAGGTACGCTCGCAGGAACGCTTTGCGATGCAGAATCTGCGGGCTGTTCTCGTCGGGTATCTCATCGACCGGCCCCTCGAATGATGTGCTCCGGGTCGTGAACGCGCGGGCAGTGATGTCGTACTGCAGCAGCTTCTTGTAGACGATGTTGACGACGGCGGGGATGAGGGCTTTGACGTATTTGGCGCCGGTGATGAGAGCTTCAATGTCGCCTAGGCATCCAGTGTTTAGCAAAGTCCCGAGTCAGTGGTTGCCGTGGCCCCTTGGGGATCGACCATTGGTGCTCACGTACGGCTGGAAAAGTCGAGGAATGAGTGCAGATACAATATCCGCGTTTCGAGATTTGTGTACAGATCCTCGCGCTTAATCTGCTTCATTGGTAGTGACGACGCCATGGTTTCTGTGCCGTCTCCTGCTTCGCGCCCGTTCGAGGGGTGATGCTGGTTGCAACTCGCGAGAGGTGGAAAAGCGACTACGGTCGAGGACGATAAGGTTGCAACGAGGTATTGACGCTTCAATGCAGTTGATGAATGCGAATCGCGATGAAGAGCAGAGAAACGGGGAGCAAGTGCATTTGCAGCTCATCGACTGCCTCCCTTCTAGTATTTATTCCGCCTCACTCCATGTCGTCATCTCCGAAATCACACGGCCTCGGTCATTTTCGCGCGTCACGCGAATGAAGCTGCGCCCGTAAAGCCAGTGCCAGCCAGCAGCCAACAGCAGATGGTGCCATATGGTGGTATGATGAGTGGGGCCGTGGCCGGGTTGATGCTCGGCGTCGAGTCCGGGGCCCCCCGACGATCCCGCTTGCAGGGGATCTTGAAGGGATAAAATTGCCAGAGCTTCCGGAAAGAATATTGCGTCTGACATGCTATTTGCCAGTTTCCGATTCGTCCTGCATCGCACCAGTCATGCTGCTCGCTTTGGTCATCGCTGCACGATACTCGTAGAAACATCCTCTCCTCCTCAAGCGCCCGACCTTGGCGCTACTGACAAGCATAGTTTACATATACCCGTCCCTCCCATGCAGCCAGAAAAGGCTGCTTTTCCTTCATTGCTGCCCCGCCATCTCCTACGGTACTTGTAGTCACCAAAAGACCCACGTCCTTTGACTCGCATTTCAGCGCCCCGGCAAGATCCGGACATGCCCTCGTCTCTCCCGACATGTTCAGCACCACGAGAGCCTTTCGACGTAGCTGCTGTCGCTGCGGCGCCGCCTCTTTGACGTACGCAAAGACATGCTCGTCGTCTGGATCGACAAGCTTGAAACTTCCGTGGATAAAGACGTCGGCATGTGCTTTGCGCAGCCGAAGGACGCTCTTGTAGAAGCTCAGGATGGAGTCTGGGTCTTGGGCCTGCTGGGAGGCGTTGATGGAGCGAAAGCCGTCATGAACCCGCATCCAAGGCTTCGCAACAGCTGTGGTGAAGCCAGCGTTGGCTGAATCGTCCCACTGGAAAGGTAATCGGGAGTGATCTCGAGCGAGAATCTGCAGACCCTTCCTCGTTGCGTCTAGACGCTCTCGACTTCCGGACTCGGCTGCTTCCGCATAAAAATTACGGCTCTCAATGTCGCGATATTCCTCGATGCCCCAAGTCGTCGGCATGTTGACCATGCCAATCTCCTGGCCTTGGTACAAGAATAACGTGCCGGTCATCGTCGCTTGCCACAGAGCAATGGTCTTGCCAGACTGGAGCCACGCCTCGGGTGTAGAATCGTCGCCGAATCGGCTAATTGCCCTGCCATTGTCGTGGTTCTCACAGAAGACGGTGGTCCACGCATCTGTCCCCTCGACGAAGCTCTGCCAAGTCTGCGTCAAGGCCTTGAGCCTCGACAGAGGGTACGGCTGGTACTCGTATTTGGCGCCAAAGCCGTTGCCGGTACCAAGACGAATGACTGAAAACTCGAACACCATGTCGAGCTCCTCTGCGGCGGCCGAAACGTACGGAATGACCTGCGAGGGATGCGGCGTGTTGGAGAGCTCGCCAACCGATACAGCGTTATATGGAGCAAGTACTTTGCGGTTCATCTCATGGATAAACTCGTGGATCCGCGGTCCGTTGCACCACATTTCGGGCGCTGGTTGATGCGGTGACTGTGGATCGGTAACCGGCGCGTCGACAAAGTCTCGTCGCTTGGAGTACTTGTTGACGGTGTCGATGCGAAAGCCATCCACTCCACGGTCCAGCCAGAATCGCATGGTGTCTTCGTAAATGGCCTCTCGACATGCAGCGCTCTCCCAATTCAGGTCGGGCTGGTCCGTGGCGTAAAGATGAAGGTAGTATTCCTGCGTGTGCTCATCCCACGTCCAAGTTGAGCTGGCAAAGTACCCCCTCCAGTTCGTAGGCGGATGGCGAATTCCATCGTCATCGTATCGAGCTGGTCTCCAGATGTACCAGTCTCGTTTGGGGCTGTCTCGAGAGGAGCGCGACTCTTTGAACCACTCGTGTTCAATTGACGTGTGGTTGACAACAAGGTCGAGGATTACCTTGATGTCTCGCGCGTGGCATTGCCTCACCAACGTGTCGACATCTTCCACGGTGCCATACGGCGCATAGACGGCTTGATAGTCGGACACATCATACCCCATGTCCTTTTGAGGGCTTTCGAATATCGGTGACACCCAGACGACGTCCACGCCCAGGTCTTGTAGGTAGTCGATTTTGCTTATGAGACCAGGCAAGTCTCCCCAGCCATCGCCGTTTGAGTCTTTGAAGCTGGCTGGATAGACTTGGTAAAAAGTGGCACGTTTCCACCACGGAGTATTGCCTGCATGGCCATTCTCAGCATCCCATAGAAGTGAACCCATTTTGGAATTCTTGGCTGCGTAGAGCATATGGGTAGAGTGCTGGGAAAATAAGAACGATGTGCTCTAGATGGAGGACCAGAACGATTCTTCGAGCCAGGACAGATGTGGCTTTTTCTACTTTGCCCCCGAATCCGGGCAATTTCATAAGCAGTCCATCTTGCAATTTAGCATTGCAGATAGCTCACAAATGGCGCACATGAGCATGGTCAAGGAAGGTCTGGACAGCGACGACTCCGCAGCCAAGCCCGAAGCCATCTCCACGCCAATATTGGTGTTGCGGAGACTCCGCACTTGTGACCAAATAACTTCCGCTAGACTCCGCGCATCATCCAATTCGAGAGGCGTTCCGAGACTCTGAATGGCTGGCCGCCCCTTTCAACGGCTGGGGAAGCGGAAGCTCCTGTAGCTGGCCTGTGCAACCTTGAGTTCGCCCGAAGCCGGATCGCCCTGAGCTCATCTCTTCCTCACTTCCCAAGCTGGGGAAGTTGCGTGGTGTCTCAACCCCACACGCATATCCTGCACGCTCCAGGTTTCCCCATGGGCCATGTGTCATGGTCCATCCCACGCGCGTTCTCCACTTGAAGCTGCCGAGCGGTCGGTAGAAGCGGGCTGGGACTATTGAGTCTCACCCCGGACAGCGCTGCCATCGGAAACGTTAAATAGAGACGGAATCTCGCCTCCTATCGGACATGTTCAAGCTGCAACACCCAGCGCCATCGTTTCTCTCGCCTAGCCTTTCTTGATACATTTGCTCCCCAGACTGACGCACATCATGGCCGGTGCCGCCGATGTCGTGTCCCCACCCAGGGGTATCGAACCACAACATGAGCATGAAGAAGCTCTCAAACCAGAAGGCCTCGCGGCCGAGGCGAAGCAAGGCGCCGCCTCGGAGCATCGGATGGGTCTCTTGCAGGCCATCAAGACGTACCCAAAGGCAATCGGCTGGTCAGTCCTGCTGTCGTCCACGCTCATCATGGAAGGATACGATCTTGCCCTCCTCGGGAACTTGTATGCTTCACCGGCCTTTAACAAGAAGTACGGGACATACAATCCTGCCAACGGCAAGTACAGCATCTCTGCCGCATGGCAGTCCGGCCTGTCGAATGGGGCGCGCGCCGGCGAGATCATCGGCTTGATCATCGCCGGTTGGACTGCCGATCGGTACGGATACAAAAAGACCACCGCTGGGTTCCTAGCCCTCATGATTGCTTTTGTCTTTGTGCTGTTCTTTGCACCAAATGTTCAAGTCTTGGTTGTCGGGGAGGTCCTTTGTGGTAAGATGCCACTCCCGAAGCGTATTGGTCAATCACACCAAATGCAAGACTGACCGCCGTAGGCATTCCGTGGGGTGCGTTTCAGAGCACAACGCCGGCGTATGCCTCTGAAGTTGCTCCTGTTGTCCTTCGACCATATCTTACCACGTTCATCAACATGTGCTGGGTTATTGGCCAATTCTTCGCAGCCGCAGTCAACAAGGGCTCCGCAGGTCGCAACGACGAGTGGGCATACAGAATCCCTTTCGGCGTGCAGTGGGTGTGGCCGGTTCCAATCCTTATTGGGGTGCTTTTTGCTCCAGAGTAAGTATCAAAAAGGCAAGAGTGGCAAGATGCAAGTTCTAAACTCGACAGGTCCCCATGGTGGCACATGCGAAAGAATGATAGAACCGCGGCGAAGAAGTCTCTACTCCGCTTGACTTCTCGCAATCAACCGGACTTCAATGCCGACGACACCCTCGCCATGATTGAGCATACCAACGAGTCGGAGAAGCAACTCAAAGAAGGAGTTTCGTACAAGGATTGCTTCCAAGGCGTGGATCTTCGCCGAACAGAGATTGTGATTGGAATTTGGCTGGTCCAAACCCTCGGAGGGCAAAACCTCATGGGTTATTTTTCCTACTTTATGACGCAAGCCGGCATGGACCCGAAAAACTCTTTCTCGCTCTCCATGGGCCAGTACGCGCTTGGCATGGTCGGCACCGCCGGGTCGTGGATCCTGATGACGAAAGTCGGACGACGAAGGATTCACTTCGGCGGTCTTTGCTGCCAATGCCTCCTGCTCATCATAGTCGGATGCTTGTCCCTTTCCAAAGACAACAACTCCATTTGGGCCATTGGCGCGGTGCTCATCGTCTTCACCTTTGTTTACGACTTCACCGTCGGCCCAGTCACATATTCGCTAATCTCCGAGTTGTCGTCTACCCGTCTCAAAGCAAAGACGATCGTCCTAGCACGCGCGGCATACAACGCTAGCAACATCTTTGTCAATGTCATGACCAACTACCAGCTTTCATCCACTGCATGGAACTGGGGGGCTCGCACAGCATTCTTCTGGGCGGGCACCTGTCTCATGTCTGTGGTTTGGGTGTTCTTCCGTCTCCCAGAACCAAAGGATCGCACATATGCCGAGCTGGATGTTCTCTTCGAAGGAGTCCCAGCAAGGAAGTTTGCAACGACTCATGTGGACCCGTACTCGGGTGAGCTTGGGGTAAGCAAGAAGACGGCGCTGCACGTAGAACAACAGATGTAGTGCGAGCGCAAAGCTCCTAGCCGTTAGATGGCACCGTCGATATTTTAGTTGCAATGCAAGCTGTGGTCTGCGGATGGAAGTGCATGTGTCCTCACGATGGAGTACAAGGTGAAACGACTCCCTGCAGCACCAGGCTGGGCAGAGCTTGATGCATGTGCTTTTCGAGCAGAATATTGTAAACAGTTTCACCGCCGGGTAGTTGCAGAATCAAGTGATGTATGTAAGCGAGTTCATGCTCCGGCGGCCCTTGCATTGCCGCAGCTCGGTCGATGGACGGGGACCGTGGGACCCGCGCTAGAACCTCCACAACCGCGGAGGCAATGTCGAAAAGCTTCTCGGTGAGACCAATACCATGCACATGCATGGATTGGATCGAAAGGTCACGAGTGGACAGCGTGAGTTCCTTTGCTATCTCAAGCGGATAACGGTAAGTCAGGCTCTTGTGGTAGGACGTTTCGGTCAAATAGCCGAGCCGGAGGCGAAGTTGCCATATGATGACACGCAGCCAAAGGCTTGTAATTCGAAAGTTGGACTTTTGCATGTCTTTCAGCACTGCGGATGGTAAAATCGCAGCGTTGACAGCCCTCTCGGCGTCGTCCAGCAATCCAGGTGACGGCAATGAAGCGGTAACTTCACCATTCTTAACGGCCATGAACGCCGAATCAATAGGCCGAAAGAGGGCGGCAAGGCTCCAGAAACCAGAAAGAGACGCATCGTGAGCATCAATGTCCGGGGTACGAGAGGTGATGTGCAGGGTGATGGAGCGGTCATAGCGGATGGCATGTGACCGTTCTGATATGAGCAGGACCCAGAAAAGGCGGTCGAGGAGGACATCGGTGACATCTCCATTGCGTTTGTGATCGTTGACGAGGGACCAAAGCGTCGTAGCCTCTCGAAGAAGGAGAAATGCCTGGCTGTGACGAGCGAGACTGGCCTTGCCGGCGTACAAGAAGAAAACGAGGAGGCATCGATCCAAGGAAGGGACAAAGTCCCAAGACAGACTTCGGTGCGCTGCCAATGCCACATCCAAGAGAGACTGCCCAGTCGTTTCCGGGTCCTTGGGTAGTATCGTCGGGCTTGAAGGGACCTCGATGCCGGCGGCCTCGACGTACAGGAGGACATGGGCGCACATGGACACCAGCAAGCAGCAAGCCTCGACGTCAGGCTCGCGGGACAGCGCAGCAGCCCTGAGACGTGCCACATGTCTGGGTGTCAAGATGGGAATCGTTGGATGGAAATGCTCAAAGAAGAGCTGGGTGCTGACGTCGACCATGGGGGCCTGAGCCAGCTCGACCACTCTCCTCTGCACGGCAGCCGGTTCGGACACGACACTTGCACGAGGCCACGCTGGTGCCGTGGATGCGCTGCATTGCTCGCCCGACCCAGCTCGAATACATCTCTGGCAGGGCCTGCGCTCGTCACAGCCCCTTCGCAGGCTTTTGCACCGCTGACAGGCTCTGGGGACTTGGAATCGCTTTGCTCCCGGACGTCCAGCGCTCTCACCAGCTGTTGATGGGCCCATGTCGTGCGGTGCCGCTCCGGCTACTGCTAGCGATACATAAAGGGCAGCTGGCGCAGAGGAACCTGTGCAGCCTGAGACAATAAGTGCATCGCACTATTGCAGAGGGGGCAAGGTTGTGCGACAGACGGCGTGGATGGGCGATGTGATGAGGAGGTTCGCTAGGGGTTGGTGGTTGATTGATTGATTGATTGATTGATTGATTGATTCCTACTCGGTTCTAGCCGCTATTATCCGCAGCCACGCCCGGTCAGCGGGGCTTAGGCGGACGGCCGACGCGG
>JALHBZ010000046.1:48196-198815 GCA_024340015.1 Tolypocladium ovalisporum | reverse complement strand
TAATCCGACCGCGTCGGCCGTCCGCCTAAGCCCCGCTGACCGGGCGTGGCTGCGGATAATAGCGGCTAGAACCGAGTAGGAATCAATCAATCAATCAATCAATCAGACGAAACTCCACAAAGAAGGTCTGAGGGGCTCTACGCATCTTTCAACGTCCCTGAAACCGAGGCTACGGGGGCTTATCTTAGAGCTCCTTGTACAAAGACATACCGTGCGTGGCGGCGGGGCTTTTCAAAAGACAAATGAGACCCCAAGAGTTGGCGACCTATCCCTATCGAGACCTATAGCGTAATGATATTACGAAGACTAAGAACACGTTGACTAATTGAAGCTCTTATTGATGCGTAACTTGCTTGAAATGACGAGCGGTAGAATCAGTTGGCATACTGGCGCGTAGGTAGGCTGTGACATATCTGTGTAAATAGCTACCTAGTAAGGGTCAGCACTAATGAGTCAGACCCGCCGCTATGTGTGCCGTCTCTCAAAGTTATCTTCTATCAGCACGGCCACCACACTAATACTGTTCTAAGACTGTTCTACTAAATCGTGCGAGCAGGGCATTAGGTGGAGTATTTTCACCAACTCAAGCCCTAGATATGCTCAAAGGAAGGCTCGAGTTGGCGCTGAAGCTGGGGAAGCATGTACGCTTCAAATTCAACGAGAAAGCTCTGAAACCTGACGAAAGTCTCGAGGGGTTCGTGGGTACTGGCGTAGTGGCCGCTGTATAGTCACGCAGCTGGCGGCAGAGGAAAATCCGTTGCATCAAAATACGTGCCAAAGCCACACCGGCTTGGTGCAATGGGCGCGCAAAGCATAATTGGGGAATTGAAGGAACACAACAGTCGCATATCTCAGGTGTGCTCGCAGTGCCAAATTTGCGCGAGCAAAAAGAAAAAGTAATTATCAAGACGAGCCGCCGCTGACACTTCTGTTGCTGCTGTAAGACCATTGACATTACAGGGAAGCATGACTGCATGCGTTCGTTGTGTCTGCGTAACGCTCGTCGAGACAAGGTGAAACATACGGCACCTATCTTTCTTGGGGCCGAAACCCAGGGATGAAGAATATCTGGCGGTTCTGGCTGGATCTGGATGCTTGTCGAGCTTGAACCGTCCTCCTGTCGAGTCCGGGTCCCGCACCTTGGACTTCAAGCTCGTCATCCTAGAGTGCAGGCCCAGCGATGGCGCGTTCAAAGAGAACATCCTCTTAGGGTGTGACCTCGGCATGAACAGGCGCTTCCGGAGCCAATGGCCCAACGGCCGCAGCCTGCGGCTCGGTAGGGGCTGGCTGAGGAGCCCTTTCCGCCATTATCAAGGTATTGGCCTCGGCAGCAACTATTGCCGCCTTGGCATCGGCGCCGTCCTTGCAACGTTTGGCCGCGGCCACCTTCGCCGCAAGGAGAGCTGTCTCGGTCGCAAGTCTAGATCTGTTCGCATCAGCGACGCTGGCAGGAGTTCCGACAGGACTAGGACCACGAGCCTCTGAGGTACGAACATTTCCTGGAAGCCGCGCTGGGAACGTTGCTCCCAGTCTTCGGCGATGAAAAGTCCATAAATAGTAGGCTGTGAATCAACGAGGATAGGCTAAAGGCAACAGGTCGCGCAAATCGTAGTCGCTTAGTTTGAGTTTCTCCTCTCCCCCAGCCGTACAGCGTTTCTCCATGAGGTCGGCATCGCCAATGGAAAGGGCAATTGGATCGTTCCTATTCATACAATAGGTCATGGCATTACAAAGAGAAACATCTCCGAAGCAAAGAGAGGTGTCAAGAACGAAGCGGTATGCATCCCAACGGAATCCATCTAATCTTTGATTCTAACTTCACGTCTGTTTCTAACGGTGCTCTTGACGCGCAGGAGCGTTGGATCAAAGTATTAGAACGCCGAAATAGCAAAGGCCAAGAAAACAGTCAATCGTTGAGCCAGCTCTTTCCAAGTAGTCGTAGTCAAGGGCTGGCGGGTAAACCAAGACGATGCCTCCACCAGGCTTTCGACTTATTGCCAAATTTGATCACGTCTTCGATACAGGGCGCGACGAGGTTTTGTTGGGCAGCTGTCAGGCTGAGCGGTGAATGCATTGCTGCCTTCTCCAGCAGCGCTTGAGCGTCTTGGGCGTCTGTGATATTCTTTGATCGTTGCGCCCGTAGTCCGCAAGAGTAAATCTTGAAGACGATGAGGTCGTTAGGGGAGATATATGGCACGGATCCTGACGGAATGTCCTTTAACTTGGTCGCGGCGTCCGGCATGTACGGGGACTTGAAAGCGATTGCGTTAGTTTGCAAGCGTTCACTTCTTCGCCATATTCAAAGCACCTCCAATGAGGCCTCGACTGACCTGCATCTCTGGTGTGATGTCAATCTGAATGTGGCTCCCGTTGGACGTCTTGTAGACGAAGATCTCGGCGCGCTGGACGAATGGAGACTGGGGAAGAGCCAGCAACTTCCGCTTCACGCCTTGTGGCGCACCATCAATGTTGATGATGAAGTCAACATCCTGATGTTCATATAAGTTTGGTTGATGGCTGGTGGAAGCATGATAGCTGCATGTTACCTCGGTAGTCCGGCCTTCGGGGATGTAGTTCCAGAGAGCAAGGCCCCCAATCACCGCGACTCTGGCATGCTCATATTCTCGGATGCTTCCCAGAATACGAATGACTTCCGCGGCAGCAGCGTGAAGTTCGGTTCGAGAAGATATGACGCTGGACTCTTCGAACAGAAAAAGACTGTAGAAAGCCCCGTAGACACAATGATGAGTGCCACAAGCTTTTGTTCCACGCATCGGATACAAGCTACCTTATATACCTGAAAGAGCTAGGAGCGCAACCTTCCGGGCCACTGCCGCCAAGACGGCTGTGGACAGAGGGACATCAAATGATTGCAGTGATTGCTGGGCATCCCATGAGAACATGAGACGCATTTATCACGGAGGCAACAGGCGGCTGGTCGAGTCCAAGGCCAGGATGTGTAACCTTGGTGGCGAAGCGCCGAAGTACTCCAATAGGAGCCTGCGGAAGTAGACGACATCCAGCTTCTCGTATGCTAAATCAGGCCCCACGTAGTCTATAAAGGCTGCATAGTATGCGGCCGCCTCGAGGCTGACAGATTGGGCACGACGTCTGTTGGATCCAGCGCCGCCATCACAGCGTACAATGACAAGGGTGCGAAGAGCTGGGCACGCCTTCGACAAGCGCTGGCAGCATTTGACCAGCCCACCAAATTGGTGCCAGCGCAGAGCAACGTGCTTGAGCGCCAAAGTCTTGTCGGCACCGAGCCTGTCCAGGACCATCATGGCGCTTGGGTGTTCACCGAGATGGACGACCGTGCTCTCTGGATTGAGCCAACAGACGCCGTGATTCGCTGCTGCCACTGCCGCCCGCACAGGCTTGACGTCAGAGTATGATCGTTCCATTAGCCGCCGGGCCTCTCTACAGGACAGCCCTGCAAGGTAAGGCGCCGGGCCGTGGTGAGTCAACTTTGGGGGCGGGCGGTGCGCTCCAGGGTCGCATGCCATCTCGGCGCAGCCAACGCCCCAGAGACACGGCGCAGAAAGGGCCTCTTCCCAAATCTGGAGGCGCAGCTCCGGTGGCAGAGCGCAAAACAAGGCGAAGCTGTGTGCGGTCGACATGTTGGGCACACAGGGTGTCTGGCCGATGCAGTCGAGCCGCGCGCTTCGGCTTGTAGTGGAGGAGACGGGAGTCTTAGGTCGTGTCGTGAATCGTGATGTTGGGGTAGACTTGTCGCCCCAGCTAGGCCCTAGGCGCTTATGAAATTAGATGCCCCACCAAAGGGACCTGGTTCCTCTGAGCTGAGGCCCCACTGATCGCTAGAGTACCTACTACCTAGGTACCTCGAAACCTCCACCAGGAACTGCTCAAGACCCTTCATCCAACTGTCCGGCCTACATGTAACCTCTCAGCCTACGCCCTCACGGGTCAACGTCCCTTGACGCTGTGCTTGGGATAGACATTTTCCCCTCTGCGACGCAGATTCTCATTCTTCTCATCCAGTGCCCCCCCGCAAATCGCCATGCCTACTCCTTCAGAGCTCATCGTGGCATCTATTGCGCGGGCCCTCGACGCAGCACTGATTCCTTGCGTCCTCTGGCGCCACCCTTTACTGAATGTCCACGGTATCCCATCAATCGTCAGCGTGAGTGCTCTTCGGCCTTCCAGGCACAAAGTACGCCACGCGATTATTAACATGTGCCTTGAAACAGTCGATTGATTTTGTGATACCGAATGACTGTTTGCTCCTTGCGCACAGAACTCTCACTCAGCTACAGAGTCTCGCTCCTTGTCTGGATGGCAACCGATGCCCCAAGAGCCCCGAGATGAGATATACGCCGCCGCCGGCATTCCACATCCATATCAAGGCCACAGAAGTTGCGGTGGGCATTTATCCGCAATCCGAGACGCTTTGGTTTCTACCTCCGATCGACGACGCTCTGACCAAGTCAACGAGATTGGGCCTCCACCCGCACTTTGCTCTCGCGTCCGACAACGCCGTCTTCCCACCTTGGCGGCCTGGTCGCGGCGCCGGTGTATTCAAGTCTGCCCAAGATACCGTCATCGCACCTCGGCCCCATGTTTTGCTCGAGGCCTTTCTGCGTCTGTATGCACGCGATGTTGGGAAACGAACGGGTTCCTTTAGCATGGCCATGATTGCATACGTGGTGGAGTACGTCGACAGCGACGGTTATCTAGATTCGAGCCTACTTTCAGAGCCTCTGAGTATGTTCTACAAAGAATTACGGGACGGTGATAAGCCGGTCCGTCAGTGGACGAAAGAGTTGCTGGGGGCGCTTGGGGTGCCGGATCTGGACACGGAGCCGGACGACGATCCCTACTGATACTTGACACAAGACTCAGTGCCTTTGCATCCTTGAGAACGATTATAGACGCCTTGCTTGTGGATGTATGACCAGAGGGCTAGGTGGCGCGAGCGATGCGCATATGTATGATACTCACTCCATCTGCGAACTATCTGACGCCTTGCACCGCTTAAGCATCTGAGAGCTAATCACAGGGCGGCGGACCATCTCATCCCTCGCTTTCCAATGGCTCAGATCTCCACCTTCTTCTCACCATCGTAGCCTTCTGCTTGTTTGAAATAATACCCGTACTGGTTCGCAAGGAGTCTCAGAGGTTCAGCGCCATCAACACGCTCAAACGAGAAGTCACAGTTGTAGTGCGTGTGCCCAAATGCCCACAGATTGACTCGGGCACTCTTGAAGCATAGCTCGTTGGATAGGTCCGTCGAGAAGGCACTCATGATTGGACTGCGCGCAAACCTGGGTTCGGTTGCACGAGCATCTCGTGTTGGGCTCCAGTGCGTGAAGATCATGATCTTGGTGTCAGGGCTCGTCTCCTCGAGGTGCGCCACGGATGCGTTGAGCCAGGCCACGTCCCGCCTATGCGCTGCGTTGTGCGCATCGACGTCCCAGTCTGTGATTACATAGAAGTCGTTGAGGCCCCTACTGACCGCCACACGACTTTCAGTCGGGACAAAGGAGAAGAGACTACATCCTAAAATCGTGATGTTCGTCCCAGGCAGCGGATACATGGCGCGATTCAGCAGGATGAACTCGCCCAGCGAAGCGTCCTCGCGGACTTCCGACTCGAAAGCACGCAGTACTTTTAGCGCTTCGGGCCAACTGGAGTTGTATGCCTCGTGATTGCCAGGAGTGAAGAGCACGACGCGGAACTGGCCAAGTTGTTTGCGCAGGAATCCAAGAAACTCGTCCTTGTGAGCCAGGACATTGCCAATGTCGCCGAGGAGGGCCAGCGTCGGCGCCTTGGGCACGACTTCGAAGATATCGTAGGCTTTGGGCGATTCCAGGTGCAGGTCGGAGAGAATCTGGACGGCCATGGCTGGCGGGGAGGAGCGTGATGGAGCGGGGATCAATCTCGGGCGCAGAAGTAATGCTGGTGCCTGCATCGAAATGCAGGCATGTGGTTGCCGCCGTGCTTAAGTAATGACCATACGGTCAGTCAGAGTACATGTATCAAGACATTCGGGTGATCCAAGGCGTACTCATGAAATAATTCTTGGGCTCGGGCGGCGACATACAGATGGACATGTTTCGTTGCCCTACAGCCTCGGAGCGGACGTGGCGCATAGGTTGGCGGACTGTGCGCTGCAGAGAACCATTGCACCCTTTGATGGACCAAGTGTGGAAAGAGGCACGGATCCGAGGGTTCATCTTCGGGAACGAGAATCAACGCTGCGACAGTCTGCAAAATCAGAAAAGTGTCGGAGGTCTGAAGGCTTCGTGCAGTGTTCAGGCATGAAAGCCAGTATCAGTTCTTAGGCCTCCAACTGTGGTCGAGCCACCTAGACTCAAGTGGTTTAGGTTCTACTCCGGGAGTCACTTTGCTCTCGGTGCATGAGGTACTTCTACACGTATCAATGGTGCGTAGTACGGCTATTGTATGACGGCCTGACTGCCCACTACTGAATTCGTTCTCGTCCCTTTGAGCCGCGCCGAACCCTATCCCGTCCAGCGAGTTGAGAACTTCATTCGGTTTTGCCGCATTGGATGCTTGCGCAGGTCTGGCCGTTTGGAACGCGCCATGCTATCTCTCGAATTGCTGCAGAGCTCGTCATCTTCGCAATATCGTTGTCGCCACACCGAAACCCGACGAGCACCTCGTGACAGCAGCGCTCATGCAATATGGCGAGCATCTCGGCCTGCCTATTCTCCACTGTCGACATCTTGATGCAGGAAAGGCACCACTGTAGATGCATTGCAGGGTCAACCATCATGATTCGACTGCCACAAGCGGCGCAGCAGCCTGACCAACCACGTCTGCAGGCAACAAACTCCGCAGCGAACGCCTTATTGCTGCCTCGAGGCAGACCGAAAGGCGCATTTGCAGCACCTCAGGAAGAGCCAGTACAGACGGCACAACCTACATGTACCAGCGCAAGCTTGAGTCACTGGCCGGAGGCTGAGCAAAGCCATCGTCCAACCGCACGGCGACTTTTCCGGGCTTGTGCATCCGGCGGATGCAGCCCGACATGCGACCGTCGTGACTAGCCAGGCACCAGTGTGCATGCTTGTGTAGCCCGGAGCAGATCGCAAAGCCAGCTCTGCTGGCTATCCTTATCATCTGACGGCAATCTGACGCTGCTCCTGTTCATCACTTGTTGCAACCCACCTTCACCTTTCATCGTCTCGAAGACCTAAGCGCAGAGAGACAATAGCTCGCTATAGCCGCCATGGGCCTTCGAGCTATCAGAGACATCGATCGCGAGGACGTCTCCGACTTTGTCTGGAGATGGCGCTGCAAGCTTCTCCGCAACAAGGACGCAGCCGCTCGAAAGGCGTCGGACGCCGAATCCACCAGCGAGGATGAGGCCAAACCCGCCACAGGCAAGGATCCGGCCTTTGGATCTGAGGCGGCCGTCAAGACCATGTACGAGGGTCGCAACTCGTCTCCCTCGCACTACGAATGGGTCGACTATCCTCCCAAGCAGCTCTCCAAGTCAGTCGCACGCGTGCACGATCGCGTCGCGTTCAAGGTGTACAAAGTCAAGGACCGCGATAAGCCGTGCATCGCTGGCCGCTTCCCACTCAAATATCACAGGATTGAGGTTCAAAACCCGACGCTGGTGGCGGCGCTTGAGCCTATCCTGAAAAGCGAGAATGTCCATTTGGACGTCAACGAGGTGGCGCGGTTCAAGGAACCGTTTCGCGAGCTGTGGTTCTGCCAGGAAGACATCATCACACTCCACAAGTCCGCTGAAGACGCGTCGCCTCTAAGATCGTACTTGAAGCTGCTCCTACGCATCATGGACGATGTTTTTGCGTCGGCAAAGGCCAGGGACTGATCATACTGCTTTCCGGCCCACCTGGCACTGGCAAGACGCTCACGGCCGAGGCCGTCGCGGATCGCGCCCACCGTCCGCTATTTTACCTGCAGGCGGAGGATCTCGGCATCAATGCTGCCGCTCTGGGAGCCAACATCAAGAGGGTATTTGAAATGGCGACGGACTGGGACGCCGTAATCCTTTTGGACGAGGCCGACGTCTTCATGGCAGAGCGCAACCCCAACGACATCCATCGGAACGAGCTCGTTAGCATCTTCCTGCGCGAGTTGGAGTACTTTCGCGGCATTATCTTTCTCACAACGAACTTGTACAACACAATCGACACCGCGTTTCGCAGTCGTGTAAGCTTGCACCTGCTATTCCAGGCCCTCGATCGCGATGCCCGTGAAACAGTCTGGCGCAAATTCCTAGATCGGTTGCCGGAAGCTCACGCGGTGAGCGGCGACAAGCCACGGGCAACCCATAAGGGTAAAGCAAAGGAAGAGGACACGGCAGTAGAAAAGCTCTTGGACGACGTGAACATTCGGGAGCTGAGTCTATGGCAGCTCAACGGGCGGGAGATCAAGAACGCGGTGCGCATGGTGCGCAGCTGGTGCGACCATAAAGGCTACTTGATAACGTTGGAAAGGTTGGAGAGCGGCATCAGGGTGACGAGTCCGCATACAAGCAAGTCGGGTGATGTGGACGATGACTTGTACGATTGAGATATACCGTTTGCGAATAAGATGCCGGAGCATTTAATCGAACAAACGTTGTTGGTGATGAGTTTCGTGATTCTAGTCACTGGGTAGAAAGCAGGGAAATACCAAAGCTCCTGTAGATCCGTACCAGTCTCCTGCACTCAACTCAATGTCTCTGCCTTATCAGCCTAGAGACTCATTCTGAAATACTGCATATGGGTGCTACTCCGTATCAAAAAGCATATGCTTCAACGTAATGTTGCAAAGACAAGCTGGAGAAGTAGCTAGCACGCGGTTGCCACACCATTAAAGTAAAATATGGGGGCAGATGCCAAGGCAGACGAGTGGAGGGGAGACAAGTTCATTGCTTCTGTTCCATGCAATGAGTCAAGAGCGCAATTCGCTCTAGAATAACTCGTACGAACTCAACGCAAGCAAGCTAGTCTACCTACAGAGGTACGAGCGCATCCTTGTTGTTGTATCAACGATCCGACCAGTCGGAAAGCTGGGAAAGCTGCGGAAGGCTGTCGCAGTCGCAGAGTCTCTTGTAGAGTTTGGGTCCGAGCAGGAACGCGCGAAGAACGTCCTTTGCGAAATCCGGAACCTCGTCCATTATCTCTTTCAACTCTGCTTCGAGCAACTTCAGGTCCGAATGCCCTGTGAGCTTGTCCTTTGCAAAGTCCACAGCCACGTCGCGAAGTCCGCGAACATTGGCAGGAGTCGAGTTGTACACTTCGCGGATCGAGGAAAGGAATCCACAAACATCTGGTTCTTTTACTCCGTAAGCAAGTCTCCGTACTTGTCTGCTGACGAGGTTTGGAGATGCTCAATCGCATAACAGTTGGCCAAGGCAAACATTCTCGTGTGAATCAAGAGAGGGCTGAGACCCACGCCAGGTTTGTCGACATCCCCTTTCGTGGGTTCTGCGTTGTATTTGCCGGTGTAGAGGTAATCGACCATTCGGAACACCAACGGTAAAGAGTAGCGTTTGATCTCGTAGCTCCCGAGTTCCGATTGCTGGCAGATATATCAGTATGGAAGAAGTCGGGATTGGAAGGAGGAATTGTCTGACACAGAGCTTTGCGAAGGGAACAGACTGGGCAGCAAGAATGAGTCTGTGAACTTGAATCTCTTTGCCCTCGCAAAGTATGACAAAATCCGTGAGCTCTTCAAGCTGTCGCGCCCTGCAATTGGATAAGAGCGTGTTTTGTGGTCAGCCAAGAAGTAAAAACGTACTGTGCAAGTAGGGCCAGGATTTTCTGGGCCGACATCGTGACGAACTTCGTTCCACGGAGGACAGAGCTTAGTAGCCAGCGAATAGAATAGGTGCCTTTCTTCGCCAACGAGATGCTTTTGAGACCTCAAACGATGGGTGCAGGAATGATTCAAGAAGGGACAGAGGATGGCTTGACTGCAAGGAGTGATGATGGAGGAAGAGAGCAAGAGCGAAGAAGGTCTCATCTCTCGTCTTTGAGTACTAGAGGCGATGCAGCGAGTTTCGAAGGATGCAGTGAGTTTGGCCATGAAGCAGTGGATGATTCAACGACACAAATGACAGCGTACGCCAGCTGTGTTCTGAACAGCGTCGGGAGACGAAGTAGTTCTTAACCGGTCGAGTGCACTGATGGCATACTGCCAGGCAAGATCCACAGCTCCATTATTCCAGAGTCTACCTTTTGGGCCCCAGTGACTCGGTTTGTCGCAGTGCCAACAGCCTCTTATTGGGGCGCGCGGCAAATACACGTGTCTGGTTCGCCTCGCATGTCGTCGAGGGCTGCTGGTGCGCCACATTGGAGGTCACAGATCTAAAAGCACCCTAACGCCCTGTCAATCATGATGCCATGGAACTTCGATTGCGTCCAAAACCAACAGCAATAGCCTTGCGCAATAAGAGCAATACAATTGCTGCTCTCTGCTTCACTGTAGTCTCTTCCCGAGTTTTGCCGAGGTGCCTCGATATCATCATGTTGCCGTTTGCTGTTGGCCTTGCCCACGCAAAGTTGCAGACTATTCGTCGCGCATCATTGGACGCCTCAACGACGAGCACACACGCTCATTGCCATCGCCAAATTATTTATACAATGAAACGTTTGCAATGTTTCCCTCGACGCTTGACCCTAACAGCAACGCAACGAGGATATACAGCCAGGTCACTCGCCTCTTCAATTGTGGATGCCGTCAGCTTCAACAAGCTTCTCGCTGTCAAGCACGGGAAATGCGTCGCTTCGAAACTTAACACCTGCAAATCAGCTGCCAGCCGCCCTGCTCCAGTTGGTTCATGACCGGCGCAGCAACCAGGCAGTGAATCCGAGCTTCTCGCATTCGGCAAACCGACGCGCCCTACGTCACCAACGCGAGCAAGTTTAGGCCCCTCGTTCAAACACTCTGCTTCCTACGAAACTACTTCGTAGAGGCGTCTATTCAAATTTCATTGTTTGCACCCCGCGTCAGTTTCACGCTCCTCAAGGGAGCCCGCATCAGAATTCACTCAAGGCAACATCAGCCCTCAGCTTTGGACATCCCAACCACGATCCTCCTCTTCACAGATATTTAGCTCCTGAATACGCACAAAAGAATCCCTCCAATCTCACAAGAGTGCAAGAGTCGAAGTTCACTGGTCCTCTCGCCTTTGCTGGACGTTGCCTACCGCAACAGCGGCCACCCGCGTCTCAACTCGCGTCAACAACACAGGCTATATATTGGGACCGCTCCTTCGATCCAAACACGACTTATTACTCCTCTCTCATTCATCCTCTTCAACCTCCTCGTCAGCTCGTTTGGAATCATCTCGTCTTTTGTTTCATCTCTGCAATCGAACCTTCAACCCCATCAGACTTCGCCTCCGACGTTGTGGCGATGAGTTCCTCTGCTGACTCGCACAACGCCAACGGCTCGAATGGCTCTGGTGGGAGTTGTCGCAACTCGCCCCCCATAAGTCTTGACATTGACACTCCAAGCGCCTCCGATCGGCAGAACGACCGCCCTATGCTTGCTTCGGCACTATCGTCGGCACGTTTGACCCCTAGCCCCCACCGTGATAGCTTCTCCAACAACGTGCCCAACCCTGCAAAGCCCCTCGCATCTGCCGGAGCTGAGACCGTGATTTAGTTTGGCCATTTCCGACACGAGTTTCGGGGATCGACTCACGGGGCTGCCATCGCCAGCGGCCGCGGCTTCACCGGCAGCGTTGGAGCTCGGCAGGCGCAAGGGCAGTCCGCCTGGGACGCCCCCTCGACGTACTTTGCATTTGCTCAAGGAGCTCCAGCGCACCAGCAGACCCATAGCTTCGCCCGCCTCTCGTCTGAGGCTGGAAGCTCAAAAGCTGCCTCTTCGAGCTTCTCAGGCCCGGCATTTGCGGCGCCGTTCGACAGCTTCAACCACGCGTACCAGCGCAACGCCCCCGATGCCCAGGCCCTTGCTCGCAACTCCCTTGCATCCAAACATTTGCCGCATGTCAACGACAATGATGCCAACATTTCGCTCTCCTGGTGGGCAAGGCCATCTCTTTCCCCAGGGCCACATCAACATCGGGGCTCCCAGCTCCTCGACCATGACCCCGGTTTGCGTGCCTCCAACAACGCCCAGACCCAGCTAGAAGGCGTCTTTGGCACTCGGCAGCTCCGAGAGGCTCTACCCCCTGTGGACATTTCCCGTTCATCCGTCGATCCTTCACGGGGCGGCCAGGGTCACTCCTCTGGCTTTCAACCCATGATGGTCGTCTCCCAGCCCGAGAGGCGACGAGACAACCTTGCGGCCATGCAGAGACAAACCACCGACTCGAACAGATTCTCATCTCGGTACCACGGCATGCACACCGATGGCAATGCGAGCGTCGACAACCTCCCCAACGAGCTCAACTGTTCCCTCTGGCTCACCAACCTCCCCGCTGACGCCAACTACCCCGAGCTTCTCCGCTGTATCCGCCATGTCGGCCGCGTGTACTGCACCTTCATCAACTACCCGGATGGCATTCATCACCACACCGCCGCGGCCAAAGTCGTCTTCTTCACGCCTGCTGCCGCGCAAAAGTTCCTTTCCGAGTCGTGGACGCAGGCGCTATTCATCCGGGAGCACCGAGTGCGTGCCGCGTACAATCGCATTCGAACCCCAGAGACCTGCATGTCGGGCAACAAGTCGCGTGTGCTCATCATCACCGGCAGCGTCGACTTTGTCAATCTAGCCAACCTGCGCGTCTGGTTCGGCAGTCGTTTCCAGTTCCACGAGGATCGGTTCTTCGAGCTCATCAAGGCAGGTGATCGCGTCGTCTGGGAATTTCGCTTCGGTAGCTACCGCTGCCAGTCGCAGATGGGCAAGATGTCGCTCGAGAAAGATCGCCCTGCTGGCCTCGAAAAAGTTGAGTTTGGAGACGATCCTTGTGAGCTCGGCGAGACCATGGCTTCTTACGGCATCGCGGCCGAGCGCATCCAGGGGAAAGGTTTGTACTGAGTGTTTGCATCCACCACGGCGTTGGGGCTTGGTGCAGGGGAAGAAGACTCATGTTGAGGCTGTGTGATGAAGTTGGCTCCAGTGATGAACGCAGGGGTGGAGAAGAATCCTTGTTGGAACGTTGAAGAGCCTGATGAGGGCATCGTATGAAGGAATGTATGGTAGCAGGCCGACTCTCTGGCTATTTCGAATGGTACTTTTACAGCTGGAGCCAGAACATCCGAGAAATGAAGACATTGGGCCATCAATGCCCGTCTCTCATTTGAGGCTGGTCTGTGAGCTCAGCGGGCCCTCTTCCCGAAAGTCGCATGTTGAGGCCGGCGTCTCTCGCCATTATCCGCCTTGACTGAGACAGAGCAGGCTTGCGACGGCACTCTGAGTTTGGAGTCGGGTCCACGGCGATGCTTCGGCTGAAGTCACCAACGGGGATCTGACGCGGCCAAATGGCAGTTCCGAAGACTCAGCGAGAGATTGATTTTGTCCTAGAGAAGCGTTGTTGCCTCGGAGGAATGGACTGGTCATCGGCCGCCAGGCTGCAGAGCTCATTCTCTCTGGACCCAGACGTGCCATCTGTTCCGGACCATCCTTTGGATCAAGGCCCGTTGAGGATAAATCTCTGTAGTCGCGAATGACCTCTGACGTGACATCCCGAATTTCATACTCCGGGGGTCGCCTCGTGGCCGCTATCCGCATGGACGGATGGCCGCCATCGAGGCCGTGGGCATTCTCCTCGCGGAAGCTCAGCTTCAGGCCCCATTCGCAGGGCTGGCTTGTCTTGCGGCACGCACCACACGAGGGGCGGCGCTCGTCGCATTTTCGCTTCCTGCGCCGGCAGTTGAGGCAGCCTGTGCGGGTCCGGCTCGGCTTCTTTGGTGCAGCATCGCGGTGGTCCATGTCAATTGGCGCCGCTGCAGTGGACGTTGCCGATTGAAGCGAAGCGCCGAGGCCAATGCAGAGCAGCAGTTTGACACCCGGCCGTGCGCAGTCCTAATTGAGCAGACAACCACGTAAACGCGAGCGATGGTAATGTCTGGCAGAAAGATATCACGCTTTAATTGCCAAAATGGTTGTCTGAGGCGAGTCTGGAGTGTCGGAGGGGAGAGCCAACTTTACCTAAAGCGAAAAGTCTAAGCGTCGTCCCCCTCTGGTGTCACAGTCCTGCACTCCTTCCCACAACTCGATGCAAATGACGAATGACTTCGACATCTATAATGCTCTTGTGCTTCTACCTCGCTGCTCTCCCCTCCATTCTATCCGCAGCTGCTTAGTATCCGCCGATAATGCCCACCCAGTAGTAGTAACTGTCCTTACTGCGAGGGGAAGTAGTCCCAGCGCTGAGGCCTACCCTGTAGGCCTTGCATAAATCTAGCGAGAGTACGATTGTTTGAGTGACAACTGACAACCATTGCTGCAATTTGCAGCTTCGATATTTCCACTCCTCTTACTTTTGAGAGAATTCCCCCTTTGAATAATATGTTTCTAGATGCCGTCATCATTGGCAGAGGTAATGGGGGTCGTTGGCAACGAAGGGCAATTTTGCGCAATCACCAATACCCGGGTCACCAAAATGCAAAATATATGCCCGAGACGCCTCTGCATGCAGTCAAATAGCTGTTGCGTCAAATGAGTGTATGTTGGGCGTTGACGATATCCCGAGCAAGCTCTGCGTTTTCAATGACCCTCGGCTGTCTGCTCCAGCCAAGTCTATGAACAGTCCTCCAAAGACCTTGCGTTGAGAAAATGGCTCCAGGGATCGATGCATCGGTGGAATAGGGCGTTGATGATCGTTTCAAGTGGCTGAACAGGCCCCTGCCGCAAGTCTATTGGGCTGCTGATGCTCGTTCGACATGCTCAGAGGGGGCGCAGACAAAACCGGATAGCAAAGGGCAACGAAAACAGAAGAGGCGGAGCGATGATGCAAGAGTGGCTGTAATGAGAAAGGAAGCTACAAGGTAGGTAAGAAGAAGTAAAGGCAAGAACAATTAAACAACGGGGAAGAGCACCCACACGCCTGCGCAGCCTGCCCACTGATCAAAGATACAATGCATCATGTAAATCGCAACTGGAAACAGGCAGACCATTTCAAGGCTCTCTAATCAAAGATACGTTTGAGCCACCAGAAAGGCGACAAACCATATTTGACCTGGTGGTTCGCATCTCGGAGTGCAGTGGATAGAGTTTGCTGCATCGGCGCGCCTCGACGCGGAAGGGGCACGATGCCATAGTTTGAGGCGTCCGCGCCGGTCTAAGCAGTGTTGACCTGGTGAATGTGGACTATTGGAAGGTGCCACACGATCATGTATAAGAGGAGATGCACGACCGGTGTCTTCATCTCCATTCTTCCATCGGCCTTGTGTTCTTTGGGCACTTGTCATGTTTGCATCCCTCTTTCAGACTCCCGAATCCGAGCAAGCAAATTTGAAAGAGAAAGGTTCCATTCACAGGCAGCCATAACTTGGTCTGCTTTGACAAAGATCCGGCCTCAGTAATACCTGCTGTGAGTCTGCCTTCCCACTTGCATGCACACTACTCTACCGCGTGACCGTCGCTGAGATTCATTTTGTGAGAAGCAGCTCCGATGTACTTTTGCGGCGAGTGCGCGGTGTTGGCGATGGGACCCTCGGGCCCCGTTTGGAGTGGCGAGGCTTCCTGGAACCAATATCTCTGCCTGCAAGGGTTCCAAGAGGTCTGGGGCCCAGACCAAACGGAACAGGAAAAGTATGGCGAGCTGGTGGCACGACTGGCCGAGGAGGAGGAAGCACGCAGGGCGACGGAGGACAGGATCGTCGACGCAAAACGATGGTGGGCCGAACGGCGGCGACTGGTCGACCTTGCCCAGTACGACAAAGACCTGGGCGTAATCTTCGATGCTGCAGACAAAGTCCTGCTGGCCTGGGCGGGGAGGAGAAACGCCGACCTTCTCCATCAACGCCAGGACGAGTTTTGCAAGGAGACTTGGCCGCAGCTCTACGAAAAGATCAAAGTCTCGCTGGGCGACGATGCCGACGTGGATTCGAAAGAAGTGGCCGTCTTCACCACGCTGATGGTCCAGAAGTACTACCTCGGCGCCCAAGGGGGCGACTACATCTTTCGGTACCGTCAAGAAGGCAACGAAAACGGAGCGACAGTGGTTGTACCAGATGCTGAATCCGTCACGACTTCGCCAGAATCATGGAATGACCCGCGCTGGACAGCGACCCTGGAACAATGCCCAGTGGATCTACGGGAGCAGTTCGAGTACTGTGGACAGGTCCCACGCCACCTGAAAGAGTACTTGGCCCGACTCAAGATCGTACTCCCTGCTGTCATCCAGGTACTGGTCAGCCTCGTCGGCTTCAATCCGGACGGGGACCACATGTTCTTGCCCGACGAGCTCAAGCAGCTGCTGCCGCTCGACCTGTATTCCCCTCGACGCGGGTTCGCAGAGCTCTACCAGCAGTGGGTGCTGAAGTATCCCCAGATGCCGGCCCAGCTCCGGGAAAAGGTCCGTAATAATGCAATGGTCCTGGAGTTCTTGCAGCTTCAAGCAATACTATGCAGGGCCGGCGCAAGAGGCCTTGTTAACAACCTGGGGGAGGTTAATCTCATGCTCACGTATGCGACGGGCTGGACGCTCGAGGAGATGGTTGACGAGTCGAACGCGTATGTGGCAATGAGGGCCGAGCATGAGTTTCTCCATGCGAAGAAGTTTGAACACGTGCTCGTCTTTCAGGATGAGAGGGTCCAGGTGAGCAACACTTACAATCGCTGCGTTGTGTTCCTCGTCGTGGGTTCCTTCTGGTGGAGGTCGCCGGGCCTGGAATTAATCCGGCTCCGGCTCTCGGCGCTCGGCTCCTGGTGCACCGCTCGTGCGACTTCAACGCTAACGTTTTTCCTCAAGGACATTCACGACTTTTACAGCTACGACAATTTCCGCGCCGACCCCTTGCACCCGCTCCGTCGCTACGAGACCGTCGACGTGTCCGCTGCCTTGCTTACTTCCGACAGGCTCGGGCAGATCGACACGGTAGACGAATCGTCCGAATACAACGACGAGCTTGGTCGGGAGTTTGAGACGACGACTTCCGAGGCAGTCTATACCAACGGAGTAGTTGACGAACACGCCCCCGAACGGCGTGGCCAATCTCTCCCGGACGTCGACAGAAGCGGGTCCAGCGGCAAGAACGATCGCCGGACGAAGCGACCGCGAACAGCAAGTTTGACCGCCGCGGTGCCGACAAGACAGCAGCAGCCAGTGGCAGCATCAAACGACCGCAGCAGCTCAATTGGCCGGAAGCGCAAGCGGAACGGCTCTACACTTGGAGGAGAGCAATCATCACGCGGCAAACAACCGTCGCGCCGCAGCTTCGAGAGACAGCTGGGCGGGTAGAGCCCTCGACGTCTGGTGCAAAACGCGATTGCAATTGACATCCTTCGCAATGGCGTCTTTATTCTCCCTCCGCGGCCTCTTCAGCCGCCAGGCCGTGCAGCCCAAGATGACACCCCGTTTCTTCTCGACGACACCGTCCGCCATGGCCCGACAAGCACCCAGGCCCGCGGGCGGCGCCAAGACGACGACACCGGTCCGCAAGAACCGCCAGGCGCCCAAGTCGGAAAACTTCCACCGCATCAAGATCCTGCGGCAGAACATGTTCTCGCCCGCGCCGCCTCCCCTGCGCATGGCCCGTCTCCGCCACCTGCGCCACTGGACCATCCACCGCGCGTGGCAGCTCTTCCGTCGCCAGCAGCACGAGGCCCTCGACAAGGAGCGCAACCGCATGCACGCGGGCATGTTCAACGCGTGCGAGGAGCTGCGGAGGACCGTGGGCCCCGGCGAGAGGGGCGAGGGATACCTGTACCGAGTTGCCATGGAAAAGAAGGGCATCTTTGGCGTTGGTGGAGTCCCGATCGAGTACGCGAGGTTTCAGACGGACACGCCCGCCAAGGAGGCGTGGAACCACGACTGGAAGAGGTAAATGCTACCTCGATTTGTAAGAATTGTTTGGTCAAGAGCACAAGACGAGAGGGGCCACGTGTAGTACTATGTGCGGCGGCAGCATTGTATCATAACGACTGCGTCAGTTTCGCAGAATTAGATGATGCCACGGGCGTCGAGAGAGCTTGCAGTCACAATCAAGAAATCTTTCATCACAGTCTGCCGTTGGGAAGGCTTTGAATGGTCGTCTGCCATTAATATCTGATGGGTACATCAACGCTACCAACCCTGCCATGCTATTTTTGCGACCTAGAGTCCCCGTGCACCTTCGGACCACGACCAATCACGCAATGGTGGCAGAAACCAAGGAGAAGTGCCAAGGCGCGCGTCGAAACAACAGCTTGCTGGTCTGTGCTTCCACCTGCCCGCGCATCGTATTATTACAGAGAGTGAAGCTGCTATGGTCGCAAGCAGTTCTATGCCTTGCTTTGCGCGCTTGTAGATGAATAAGAGAGAGAGAGAGAGACAGAGAGAGTGCAAGGGATTGAAGGAGTAAAGATGTTTCGCTTGCCAGATTCCGCGATATAAGGACAGTGATGGGTCAAAAGGATGGAAAATTGCGATAGAGGCAAAACTGAGAGACGCTGTATGTCTATGTGGGGAGATGGGCGCTGGTCCAAAAGGCATCGGGGGATGCATTGGGGACAGGGATGCCGTGAAGAGAGAAACACTGGAGTATCTCGTGTTCGCAAGTATCCAAGCTTGGCAATCGCGGTAGGCGGCAGCTTGGCCCTATGCGTCCACAACGGCGATGGAGTATCCCTGCAGACTGGCGGGAGTTGCACGAGGGTTCGGGCTCGTGAGCCCACCGGTGGCGCGTTATAGCACAACGCAGCAGCCTGAGCCTTCTCCTTTCTCAAAGGTCAAGAGGGCAGCCCGCGTGGCAGCCTCAAAGACATCGTCAACGCCCTCGCCGCTCAGACTCGAGCACTCGAGATATCTCTTGGCCCCAACATCGCGAGCGGCCATTTCGCCGTCGTGCGGGGTGACGAATCGAAGCGACTTCTTACGCATCTCTTCAATCGCTACCGGGTCTTCACGAAGGTCCTTTTTCAGGCCGACGAGGATGATGGGTACGCCGGCGCACAGGCGTTGGGCCTCTTCGATCCACTGTTCCAGCCGTATCAGCAACACTGAGAAGCATGAGCAAGAAGCAATGTCCTGACCTTGTGCTTGACGTTGTCTAGCGAGTCGGGCGTGTCAATCGAGAACCCTATCAGGATGACGTGTGCCTTGGAGTATGCCAGCGGCCGTAAACGTTCGTAGTCTTCTTGGCCGGCCGTGTCCCAGAGCGCAAGCTGGACGGACTTGCCGTCTACTCTGCAGTCGGTAACGTAGTTTTCAAACACTGTTGGTATCTGCGCCAATTCATTAGGGGGGAGGCCGTCCTCGATGGTCGTCTTCGTCGCGCTGTACTCACGTAATGCTGCGACCATGTTAGCAGACTACAACCCAGGCGGTGCAACGAGAAGAACATACTGTGGGGAAGTAGCCCAGCGTGAACACGCTCAACAGACTTGTCTTGCCGCAAGCTCCGTCCCCGATGATGACCAGCTTCCTAGAGCAGACGCGCGTTAGCCAACGTTGCCCAGCCCAGGAGAGTAACTTTCGCAACGGCGTCCAACACAAGGTAGTTCACGTCAGTACAAGGGCCTCGTACCGGCGAATGACATTTTGAGGATTCGCGCTCGCCATGTCGAACGGCTTGCTCGATGCAGCTCCGTGGGCTGGACGATTTGGCTCGGTTCTCTCCGCAGAGAGCCTGCGAGGTCGGCGGCAAGGCTGCCGACTGTCGGTCTCAGCGCGAGCTTTCGGGGAGGAGGACCAGCTGCGGCAGAGGCGTTTGTCAAGCTTCGTGGCCGTTGGAACCAGCGTTGTACGCTTCGTGCGCCCCCTTTTTCTTCTTGGACGTCTTTTTCCTCAGCAACGTCTTGCGAGGCGCGTCGGGCAGTTTTGGTCTCTGTCGGGGTGGCCGGTCGGGGGTTGGTTGGATAACAAGCTTTTGCTGAATACGAGCTGAAGGACTTTGGCGAGTCCTTGCAGCGGAGGTCGGCCCTCGAGTCCTCGGCTGTGCTGGCAGTGGTCCAGAATTCCGCCCAGGGGTGGGGAGGGGGGCCGGATGTGACGAGGGCAGGCTGCGACAATTGAAAGCTCAAAACCACGAGAGACGAGCTATTGTTCGAGCAAGCACAGAGAGCCGTCGACTGGTGTCTCAAAATCTCCTCGGAGATCAATACGAAATGCTGGGGGCGTGGACAAGATGGTGGCAGATTGCGGGCAGATGGATTTGGGGGGTCATCTCGGCTTACATAACACCTCAGCGACGCCGAGCACAGACGAGAGCCCTGTTGTGTCCTTGTAACCGACGACGAAAACAAGCCATTCGTTACGCCGCACGACGGAAACGGAGGCCAAAGAAGCTACAGCATGGCCTTGAAATTGGCGCAACATGTGCAAACAGTTTCATCCGACAGCAGGAGCAAGAGTGCCTGCTCATCCAACGCCCATTGTCCGCGGCACGCAGTCTACATGCAACGGCTATCAGTACGAGGCCAGCTGCCCGTATACAAAGTTCCCCGTCCTCGTACCAGCGGCGGGCGGGTAGGCAATTCATATCTGCCTTTCACGCGCTGCTATTCCTGATAGCTGGTCCTACTCTGCGTCAGACTCAGGGGCCGAGTTCGTCGTCTGGCAACTCCGCCCGCACCAAAACAGGACCCGGACTTGCATTGACAAGCTGCCGGTGCTATTGGCTGCCAGGGTCAGGGATGCGTCTATTCCGATCATTACGATGACGGCCATTGACTCTCGCGTCCGTGCTGCACGTCTGACCGCTGATAGCATTTACGACAAAATATCGTGCAGGACTCGGAAGCAAGATGCTTGTCGACGGGCATCATCTCTTTGCGAACGGGGATGGCAGCTTTGGAGTCGTTATGAGATGCGAGCGTGTGCGGCGGCCTCCTCTCCAAGTGTTCATGGTCTTCGACAGCATGGAGTCATTCCTCAGCCGCACGTTGCACATGATTCATGGCGTCCTTTGATGTTCCGCAAGTGCCGTTCGTTCAAAGGGCAGCACCACTCCCATGGCCATCACGCGCAGACGCAACCCGAGGTAGGATGACTCAGAACTTTTGCCTTGCAGCATGCAGTGCCGCCGAAGCGCGCGTCAACATTAGGCCTGGCCGGGATGCGACGGGAGTGTGGACGAGCAATCTGCTGTTGCGTTTGTGACGAGATGTGCATTCTCAGACACCCAACGCACCACGAACCATTAGTATCGCTGGGTGGCGGTACTCGTAGTCGTGCAGCATCGACGAGGGCTGCAACTGGTGAACTATACTTCATAGTCCTTACATGAGGGCATGCATCGACAAAGTTGGCGAGATGTTGCCCAATTGCTCCCGGTGCGCTCGGCGCAACAGCCTAATGACGGGCAATGAATAGTAAACGCGACGTGATTGCTGTGCTGCAGGGCGAGTGTGAGCATGCGCATTTTGACACGCACCAACTCAACTCGCCGTCTCTCTCTCACTTCGGCGACTTGCAGCTGGAGAGCGGTACCGTCGTTAGCTCTTCAAGATGGAGAGTCGACCGTCACGAGAACAACTCGTGGACGAGAGCATGCAACAGCGTGCTCGAGAACTGTGAGTACGGGTCGTCGTGACTGGGCATGAACCGCGCGCGGGTGTCGCAGGGGTGCTGTGCAGCTTTGCATCAGGGTGCCTGAACATCACCAGCACCAACCACGACACCCGGAAAGCGCAAGGTGCGCAGGCGCAGAGGCCTAAGGCAGCGACCAGGAACCACATGCCAGTGCCTGGGGGCAATCACGTGACACCGCCCAGCACCCGTCGCCGCTGCCTCACCTCTGCGCGAACTCTGATTGCTGGGCGGCCCCAGTTTTCTCTGGCCTCAACAGCGCCATCCTGCATGGCCCCAAAGGTACCAGGCGCTATGTAACGGCACCACACAGTGACTTCCATCGACGACGCTCAACCACGAACCTCGACGGCCGACATCTTTTGCACCAACTCTGCAGACAACTCGAGCAACCCTCACGCGCCCGCGCCCGCAGCCCTGTCCCGGACGCGGCCTCGTTGCATTGCTTTCCCATTCCCCCACTGCTTCGTCGGCTCATCGCTGACCTAACCCTGACTGGGACTGTAAGTTTGTGCCGCGCCCGCCGTCAGTGCCTCAATTTGAGCCGCCGCCAGGCTGGCTGCAGCCTCTCTCTCTCCACCAAACACGTCCATCTCCCTCTCCCTGAACCTACGCCTGCACCGGCCCAGCCTCCCACGCGGCTGCGCTCACTCGTCCGTGCCCGCTCTTCGAGACTGACACGCCGTCTTCATTCAACAGGGCTCTTTACTCATTTCCACCCTCAAGCGTCATCGCCCTAACCGCCACCGACCGCCCCTCTTGATGGTGTCGACTGCTCTCGTTTCGTAGACGTACGATGCCGGCCTCCAAACAGACCCCGGCCGCTCCCACGCCGGCATCGCCTCGCAGCACCGCAAAGTACACCAACAAGGATGGCTCCAAATTCATCACGGTGCCCAAGGGATCGCCCTCGGAGGAGTCGCTGCCCCCTACGCCCACCGCGACGACGCCCGCAGGAGCCATCGACAGCCTCCCTTCCCCTCCGTCGCCTGCGCTCGACCCCCCCGCCCCGTTGGTGAACCGCAAGAAGCAGAAGCGACGCCAAAAGGCCGCAGCAAAGGCGGCTGCTGAGCAGGCGGCCAACGGACACGCCAACCCCGCACCGGGGCCTTCTTTTGACGCAGCAGCTGGCGATGACGACGTCCTCACCGATGACGAGGTCGACTCCCTTGTCCACGGCAGCTCTCCTTTCCCGACAAGCAACGGCCATCCCGAGTCAACCGTCAGGTCCAAAAAGGGCAAGAAGAAGAAGCAGAAGCAGTACGGTGGCGACGAGAGCACCGCCGGAGACGCGCCGCCGGTGACTGCCGCGGATAGCCCCGCCAACTTGCCTGTCGTCGCTCCCCGGGGTCCGGGTATGTCCCGAGACAAGATCTGGAGCACCAGCAATCACGAAGAGCGCGAACGCATAAAGGAGTTCTGGCTCGGGCTCGGCGAGGACGAGCGCAAATCCTTGGTCAAGGTCGAGAAGGATGCCGTCCTCAGGAAGATGAAGGAGCAGCAGAAGCACACCTGCAGCTGTACGGTATGCGGTAGGAAGCGGACCGCCATAGAAGAGGAACTCGAGGGACTCTACGACGCCTACTATCTGGAGCTGGAGCAATTCGCGAACCAGGGCGAAGGGCCGCCGATGCTGCCGCCGCCGCCACGCGACTTTCCGATCCGACCACCGCGCCGCTTGCCGTCCCGGTACGCCCCACCGCCCCCATCCCGCGGCCGGATAGTCGAGCACGTGGGCGACGAGGACGACGACGAGCTCGACGAGGTCTACAGCGAGGATGAGGTCGAGGAGGACGAGTTTAGCGACGATGAACCCCCCGAAGAATTCCACAGCGCGCACGACCGAGACGTGGCCGATTTCTTGACGTTTGGGAACAGCCTGCAGGTCAAGGGTACGCAGCTCCTTGAAACACTTCTCAGCGCATATGGTAACATGGACTTAGGCGGCATTCTCACCGTGGCGGATGACCTCCTCAAGAACGACGGCAAGCGCTTCATCGAGATGATGGAGCAGCTCGCGGAACGTCGCATGGCTCGGGAAGAGGACGCGCGGGAGCACTTTTCGCGCGCCTACGGTCATCCCGACGGCTCATACTCCATCCCTCACAGTCACCCGCCCCCGGAAGAGGATGAATACGAAGAGGAAGAGGACGAGGAAGAGGACTACGAGGACAGCCAAGACGAGGAGTATGAGGACGAAGAGGTATACTCGAACCCTCCTGCAATGCCGTCGAGGTTCCATACTGAATGCTGCTGCCAGGATCAGATGACCGAGGAGCAACGGATGGAGGAAGGCCGGCGCATGTTCCAGATATTCGCCGCCCGCATGTTTGAGCAGCGCGTCCTGTCCGCGTACAAGGAAAAGGTGGCCAAGGAGCGCCAGCAAAAGCTTCTGGAAGAGTTGGAGGAGGAGATCCGCCAGGTCGACCAGCAGAAGGCCAAGAAGGCCAAGAACGCGCAGAAGAAGAAGGACAAGGCCGTCCAGAAGAAGCAGGCTCTGGCCGAGGAAAAGGCCCGCAAGGAAGCCGAAAAGGCCGCCGAGGAGGCTGCCCGACTCGACGCTGAGCAGAGAAAGGCGGCCGAACAAAGGCAAAAGGCTGAAGAGAAGCGGAAACAAAAGGACGCTCAGCGCAAGGCCGAAGAGGAGGCACGTCTGAAGAAGGAGGCCGAGCGACAACGACGGATCCACGAGCAACGCGAGAAGCAGGCCGAGCAGGAGCGCAAGGCACGCGAGGCCAAGGAGCGTGAGAAGAGGCTCAAGGATGAGCAGCGCTTAAAGGACAAGGAATCTCGCGAGCAGCGCGAGCGAGACGCCCAAGAGCGAAAGGACAAGCAGGATCGCGACAAAAGGGACAAGGAGGCTCGAGCCGCCAGGGCTCACAGGGAGGCCCAAGAAGCGGCAGAGGCTCGCGAGAGGGCCAGGGAAGAAAAGGCCGCCCAGAAGTCGGCGCCCTCGAAGCGCGGACAGCCACATCCCGTCTCGATTCCCACCGTCTTGCCGCAGCACCCTTCGAATCCGGCAAGCTTCGCGTCTCCCAAGATCCCAGTGGCCACGCCCGCCATCTCCAAGGCACCGACACCCATCCGACCGCGGACGCTGTCGCAGCAGCAGGACGCGGGCGCCATCAGCTCCTCGGCATCGCAAGCCGCCTCGGGACCCAGTCAGAACCCTTCGCCACACTCGGCTACCCCCATCCAGGTCAGCCCTGGACCTATCGGACAGGAGCGCAAGGCGAGTGGAGGCGGGTTTATTGCCATGCAGCACTCGGCGCCGCCCATGTCACCGCAGAACTCGCAGTCCAAACCGCCCAGCCAATCCCCACCCTTCCAGATGCCTCCGATGGGAATGCAACCGCCCCCTGGACTCGCTCACCAGCGGCCCCCAGGGTTCCATAGCCCCATGGCGCACGAAGCCATGTTTCCGCTCGGCTTCCGGCCAGGTCCAAACATGATGATGCCCCCGCCAGGCATCAACGGCCCAGCGGGCCGAGGCGGCTTTCCACCGGTGCCCATACCACCTCCTGGTTTTGCACACGGCGCTGGCGAACAGTACCACCTGAACCAGGGCTTCTCCCTGCCCAAGGACATCCCCGTGGTGCCGACGCACACTCGGCAAGGCTCCACCGGCTACGATGGAGCCTCCGGCATGTCTTCACAGCGCATCGGTCGGCCTGCACCCATAGGAAGGCCAGGCAGTGTTTCACAAGGACATTTGCGGGACGAGGATGAAGATCCCAAGCGCCTGGGAAGCCGGGCTCTTTTGGAGGACGACGAGCCTCTGTCATCGGACCTGCACCTGGGCAGCCTCTCTGGCAGTCTGCGCAACCATCCTCCGGGCCCTCGAGGTGGATTTGGCGCGAGCCCCTTTATGGACGCTGGCTTCCCCATAGCTCCCAGCCCCTGGGGGGCTCCAGTTGCCGGCACGCAGGCTTTCCCTCCGCCCGGCTTTGCAGCAACCACATGGGGGTCTCCGACAATTCCACCCGGGTTTAGCGTTGGGTCGCCGGTATCCGGTCTGGGCTCTATTCGCCCATCATCGCAACCTCGTCACGTAGCAGTTCGATTGATGCTGTGCCAGGCTTGCAGGGACCTGTCCAACACCGGCAGCGCCGACTCGGATGGATTCATTGACGTCGGCGCCGTCAAGTCGCAGATTGAGTCGCACACTGGTGATTCTGGCATCATGGAGCAGGATCTACTGAACCTGTGCGATACCGAAGGCAACAGCTCCAACGGAGGCGGCACGTTCGATGTCAGACGAGATCCGGGCGGCTCGAGCAAGCATACAATCCGGTGGGCACCAGACTCCCACGACGGGCCCAACCCGCACTTCCGCGCCGTGGGAGCACCCGGGGAGATTGGAAGCCCGCGCACCGGCCACGCCTCGCTACGGGGGATCTAGAAAAGCTCCAGCGAGGTGTGCTTCAGCAACTGCAGCCTCCCGAAGCGCAAGTCGTTGCTGGAGAGGCTCGGCATCGTCAAGCCAAGAGCAATGCCAGAGCCACAACCGACGACTACGCCCCACATGGGCGAGCATGTGGGACCGTCCGTCAACAAAGAGCCGGCGGGACGGGGCAACAGCTTTGGCGGGGACGGCGAGGCGGACGAGACCAAGTCCCCGTGCAAGTTGGACACGTGGAAGGGATTCTATGACCTCCAGGGCGGTTCGCGTCCGTACCACAGCGAATACTGATCATTAGCGGTCACCGAGACCGGAAGCGGCTTGGCGACGTCATTTGTCTGGCGCCGCAGCTAGCGAGATGAGCAATGGAGGGTAGTGAAGTCGGCCGTTTAGTGTTCGATTAGCAGAATATCAAGCATTGCCCGTTGGGGCGTCTACACGTTGGCGATGCACGGCTCCGTGCGCGTGTAGCGAGATTCGTAGGGTCATGAACAATATCCCAAAACAGAGGTAGTTTATAGAGTCCACTACCTGTGCGGTAGAAGGTTGCATTTCCGAAGCGACTGTAGCTCAGTATCTTTTGTCGCTCGCTCACCCAACGTCGTCGTGGCACGACGGCCCCGCCTCGTCCCGGCATTGTCATCATGCGCGGGCTCAGGTCCTGTCCGCGATGAGACAGCGTCTCTGGGAGACGGTGTTGCAGTGCTCGCTAAAATGCTTCATTCGGGTTCCGTTAGATATTCTAATATAAAAGCGGCAGGATAAAAATCCCTGTGCCCCCCTTGCCGTACTTGTACAGGCATACTGTGCATTCGTTCGTCCCGTCCCACGATACCAGTTCAGGGGCATGCCATTTTGGATGTAACTGAAAAGAGGAGGTATCAGCAACATGAGCCCTTTGGTCTCTCTCCCCCTCTCCCCCTCTCGGTGCAGTCTGATCAGTTACTCCCGTGTCCCACTTCTTTCCATGCACTACGGCGTCCCCATCCTTCTCTTCACCTCCAGCGGCTCTCCTTGCCATCAACGACGCAGCCCAACGCATGTGACGCTCATCAGCCCTGGTTGCCGTCGTGAAAGGGATTCGGGCTCCCCGGGGCGCCCTCGTGCTGCCTCATGAGCGGGGCCCGCTGCTCCTGGGCCTTTTGGCGCTTCGTCTGGGCGCGGGCGAGGGCCACGGCCTCGACCTTGGCGGCGATGCGCTTCTGCTGGCGGCGGTCGCGGCAGCAGAGAAAGGTCAGGGCGCCGAGGCCGAGGGCGATGGCGACGCCAAAGACGATGGAGACGATGAGGCCGCCCGTGTCGAGCGAGTTGCGCATCTTCATGCAAATGTCCTCGTGGTTGGCGTCGGTGGTGCACATGAGGCCCGGGGCGCAGTCGCTGGCCGCCACCTGCGTGTGGATGCAGCTGAGCGTCTTGACGTGTCCGTTTTCCGTCGCCAGCGGGCACGACGACGTGTCGATGGTCGACGTCTTGAAGCAGTCGGTGCCCTTGAGCTTGGCCTGGGGGACGGCGTCGGCTCGCTGCCCGAGGGGGCCGGCGCGCGCCAGCACCGGGGCGGGTGTGATTTGCCTGGCGGCCACGGCGAGGGCGGCGGCGGCGCGGTCCTTGTTGTCGTCGTCGTCGACGCTGCGGTTCTGCCGCCGCCGCCGCAAGTCGCCCGTGTTGCTGAGCTCCTCGCAGCGCGCCGCCGCGTAGCGGGCCTCGACGGCGGCCTCGCTGTCGGAGCAGCCGGCGTCGCGGTAGCACGTCTCGACGTCGGCGGGGGCGGTGCCGCTCAGGTGGGAGAGGCAGCGGTCGAGGAGGCCGTGGTGGCCGCAGTCGGAGAAGCCGGCGAGGGCGGCGCTGTGCTGGGAGAGGCACTCATGGCGGGCGACGGTGGCGAGGGCGCCGGCGCCGCTGCTGGCGAGGAGCGAGAGGAGCGTGTGTGACCGCATGGTGGATGGTGGATGGTGGATGGTGATGCACACGTCGATACGAGCTGTGCTTGCGGTCCACGTACAGGTAGAAGGAAGCCTGGATTGACTCGGCGTGTGGTGGCCCTAGGTAGTCAGGGGAATGGGCTCGGGTCGGTCCGAGGAGTGCGTAGGCCCCGTGGAGCAAACAGTCGTTGGTCTGGGCAGGCAACGCGATGCAGGACAAGAGGCGAAGAAGGGGAAAATATGCAAAACAACAAGTACGAGGTCGAGAGGTGAGGCCGATGAAGAAGATTGTCAAAGGAGAAGAAGTGGAAGCGGTCCCGACGGTCAGCCGAAAACGCCTCGAACAGGAGCAGGGCAGTGAGAAGCCAAACCTAAACCCCTGTCGACTTTTTTCCCTTATGCCGGGGGGTCTGGAACTGCCATTGCAGGGGGTGCGAGCTGATGAGCCAGCCCAGCCACTAGGAGTTGGGGCTGTCAGCCTGCTGCCGACGGGTCCCGGCGCTGTTGGGAGCAAGGCTGTGCTGGGCGGGCCTTGGGATGAGATTGGGCCAAGGAGCGTTGGTCGGACACAAGCCCGCAGCAGGGGTTTTATTTTTATTTTTATTTTTAGATGGGACGCCACTGGAATGAAGCCTTTACCAGCGGCGGGCCACGGCTTTGAATGTTGCCAGTGTCGCCGGCGAGCAAAGGTACGTCAGATGGCACCTCGGTGGAGAGCCTGCTGTTGACGTGTGTGACAGATCAATGCATGGAATTTACTCCGCACGGGGGGGAGCTACGCTGCAATGGGGCGCGGGGCGTCGAGTTGACATGTCGGCTTGTTTGAGAATGGACAAGTGCCTCTTGGCATCAACAGACAGACGGGCGGCTGGACACTGGGTGACGGTGGGCAAGAGGCTGGCGGACGCGACGGCCTCATTGACTTCTGCAAGACCGTCTGGACATGTAAAATGAAATTGGCAAGGTTCATCTCGAAAGCTCCTCGTAAGGCACTGGCCGGTCCTCGGTTTCACGTAGAGGGGCCAAAAGATTCGTCATCGGCTAGTGTGCAGAGCCGCGGCGTTTCCGACAGCGTGCACGACTTTCTCGAGGACATGCGAGCGTGAGAGTGAATGGCCCGAGTCCTTGTTGCAGAAAGTTTCCGTTCTATTTTGCCCTTGTACTTGTAAACCCCTCGAACCTGTCGATGGGAACCGGCAGTAAGGTCCAAGTGACGGAGTTGAGATGCCACGTGAAGCGACGTCATCGCCGACATGAGCTCGCGCGTACCTACCCTGTACAGACGGATTCGGCTTCGCGGCTTGTTTGCCACATGACAACAGCTTGTCACCTCCCTTGAACCTCGTTGCTCGACGCTGCTTCAATATAACCAAACTTTCCCAAGACCGACGTCTCGCAGAATTCAAGTCGTTGCACAGCACCAGAAGTTGCTTCATTCCACCACGTTCAACGCCACACGCACGCGCCCTGCGCCTCACACATCCATCATGCCTCTCGTAGTCCCCGGCCTCACCACGGCGGCCAACAAGACCGAGGAGTGGCAGAACAAGCTCGTCGGCAAGAAGGTGTCCGACAGCGAGTCCAACGAGACGGTGAGCGGACCCTTTCTCGACCCCATGTGTCCCACGGTGTTGGCCGACCGCTGACCAGGTACTGATTGCGGATAGACGTTCTGCAAAAAGGACCTGCCCGAGGAGCACCGCATCATCACGTCCGGCAGGGTCGTCACCAGGGACCACAACGAGAACCGTCTCAATGTGCATCTGAGCGAGGACGGCACCGTCTCGCACGTCCTCTACGGGTAGAGAGAGGGGTCGGTTGCTCTGTTGATCAAGGGTCATGGAGCTTGTTGCCATGGCAAGATGGCCGAGGTATAATTAGAACCTGTCAATGAAATCACTTGTGTGCTTGATGCTTTACTTGCCCAGTATCCAAGGCCCCTCGCTGCGTCATCAAATCGGCAGAGGGGAGTTTCCCGTTGCTTGTCGTCGTACTCGTTGGTGGTGTCAGGCAAGGTACCTTTGTACTCCGTAGTCGCCCAACTCAAGATACCCCGCCATCCGTACCGCGGGGCAGCAGCAGTAGCAGCACCCGTCCAACTTTTCCCCTCGAGCTGCCCGTTGCACCCCGCCATCAACCTCGACATTGGATCGTGTGACGCGTCTTGCAGCCCTGTTCCGAGCCGTCATCACGCCGTCCACTCACTATACACAAGTCAAGCCGTGCCTGGCCTATACAGGCCGCTCGCCAACATGTTCAAAAAGGAGTAAGTCGACCCAGCGCCTTCCCCCCCATGCAGCTCAGCCTAACCACCAACCCTCGCGCAGCATCCAGGCTGCTCCGAAGCAGAAGCTCAAGTCGTCGGCCCAGCGCGCCCTCCGCCAGTCCCTCCTCTCGACGTACCCGCTCCTCACGCCGCACGTCGACGAGATACTGCCGAAGAAGAGCTCCCTCTCGAGCATGAAGCTGCCCGACCGCAACACGCTCTACGTGCTCGACGTCGAGCCCCTCTTCTACCAGGACGCCCACGCCAACATCCTACCGCACCTGCGTCTCGTCCACCGCTTCCCGCAGGGCTTCCCGACGGTGCGCATCGACCGCGGCGCCATCCGCTTCGTGCTCTCGGGCGCGACGCTCATGGCTCCCGGCCTGACGTCCCAGGGCGGCCGGCTGCCCATGGAGGGCGCGGCCAAGACGCTCGTCGAGGGGAGCGAGCTGGACCAGCGGGCCGACGACGAGGGCCGATGGAGCAGGGAGCTCGGCGCGGGCGAGCCCGTGGTGATTACGGCCGAGGGCAAGGAGGAGGCCTGTGCCGTGGGCATACTCGTGGCGGGCACGGACGAGGTCAAGGCCAAGGGCAAGGGGCCCGTGGTCGAGGACGCGCACTTCTTGGGCGATGGGCTGTGGAACCTGGGTCTGGAATGAGGTCTGGACATACATACCGAGTAGAGGGATGTTGCGATACCTACAACAGTCACGAGCGTGACGGACGGAGGAGCGCAGCCAGGACTGGCCGGGGCATAGCACAGCGTTCGAGCGGGCAAGCCGTTATCATGAAGAATATGATGTATGAAAACGAAGACCCATGGAGTATCCCAACAAGGGCGCAGTTCATGCATCGGCGGTCTTGGCCAACTCCTACTTCTCCTCGAGCACACTCACAAGAAGTTGAGGGACGGCAGCCATGGAAATCGCGGCGACTGCATTGTATTGCGGACCAATGGAGCCTGGAGTGTCGACGTTGACGCCTCTGCGGACTTCCATCTATGTTGGTATGTTTGTCAAACGATGCTGCATCGATCGTCGTCATCGTGCTGATTGCTCCTGCTTCGGAGCTTCAACTTCCTCTGCTGCCTTTGCCTGCAAGTGCTCTACAAATCTCGCGTGATGTCGTCTCATTGCGGCCTCACCTACCCTGTCCTGATATCTGGCCACAAAGTCGGCGACATTCTCCAACGAGTAGAAGCCATCCTCGCCCCTGAAGCTCTCGTCAGGACGCACCCCGTAGCTCTCGTCGTCCTCGAGGATGATCCTCTTCAGCGCCTTGACCAGGCATGCCCGATAGGTGACTGCCCCAGCGTCGGACTGCTGCGGCATCGGGATCGACCCCTTGATGAGCTTCTTCCAGATCGTCTCCTTTTGCTTTTCCAGCAGAAACGCATCGCGGCGTGCGTTGAACTCTGCCTCGACGTGGAACCGAGCAAAAACCTCCTTGGTGACTTGCTCCCGAGAGGTGCGTCGTTCGGCAAACCGGCCGGCGCTGCGGCACTGCACCACAAACTCTTCAAAGAAGCTTCGGAACACGGGCCGTTGCTGCATGCGTCTCCGATCGTTGGACCTGAGCTTCTCCAGGTCCTCTGCCGTGGCGCTGTCGCGGTCCTGTTGCGGCTTCGACGGCGACACCGAGAACATTGGGCATTGTGCAATGTACTCGTACATTGTCTGTGCGTCTTGGAAAGGCCCCTCGAAATATTTATCAAAGGAAAGGCCAACGAATTCGAGAACCTCGCGCGGTTCCGAGGTGAGAAACACCTTGGCCTTGTTCCGGTTTGACTGCTCAATCTCCGGGACGCGCAGCCAGAGGGCACCCTCGTCCACCGTGAGGCCATATGGTCTCATGATTGATCCAAGGATGCTCCAGATGTCGCCGTGTCCTTGTTTGAAGAGAATCCACTCCATGTCCTTGACGGAATCGAGTATGTGAATGTCAACCTGGATGTATTTGTCCACTCTACCGCCAGAGGCCTGACTGTGGTTCTCCAGTGACGACGCATCCTGTGAAGCGGGCCAAGGAAGAGCCAAATTCGATGATACGCCGCGATTGACGATGCACCTGGTGGCACCGAGCGCTTTGACTACCAAGGATACACCATCACGTTCGTTGATGCTTGTGCCGTTCTTTGGGCATGCCAGCAGGATGTCAATGTCTCCAAAGTCCTGCTTGCCGGGACCATGGATTGGAGATGCTACGTTGACGTAGAGTTCTCGCAAGGTGGCGTAGCAGCGGGATTTGACGGCTTCGTAGACATGCTTGGGCATTCGGGGCGTGTATAGGGCATCTTTGCCGGAGCTGAATGCGGAGCCGCCCATTGTGTCGCTTTGCGGTGAGTCGTGTGTTGAGGCTCGGGGCGATCTGAAATTGAGTCTTTTCTCAACCTATGTGTTTTGCACGAGCAGGAAGATACAATAAAGACTTACCATAATAGGAATCTTGGCTCCAGAGTCTCAAGGTCAGGGCTGGGTTCAGTATTTTGATCGCCTTTGTAGTGTGAACGAAGACTGAGCGGCATCAAGTGTGACTGCACTGCGCGAAATTGCGGAGGCCAAGAACACGTCATGCCGACTTGCGAAGAGTCATCAGCAAGATCTCAACGCAGGCATCCGGGATGATGCTCTCGTGAGCACGAAACTATGCTCATATCCAAGGATCAGCTCCTTGTATTCTTTGGGCAGTAGTGGGAGGTTCAAGGTGCTTACGGGTCTTGATGAGTGCTGGCGTTTGACACACAGCCCGGTCCTAGGAGCTCGTGCTGCTCGCGAAGAGCCGTAGGCAGGGAATGACTGAAAGTCACAAGATTGCAGAAATTACAAACGCTTTGTGGCTTGATTTTCTTCAACGGGAGCGGGACTGCGCTGCGACCTCCGGGGCAGAGTCGCGGGCTCGCTTCTTCACTCGGGCGCTGACGACACGCTTCAATCACGGGACACAATGAAGTGACTTTCAGCTTGCGACAAGGAATGGTCGTGATCAGACTACGCAAGCGCAAGCGATTGCGATGCCGCATGGGCAGCTAGAGGTGCCGAGATGCAAGAGTAGCCAAAGTGATGCTACATACGTGCTGACTTTGTGTGTGCTTGATCCAACTTCCAAGCGGGTCGGCGCACGACCATTGCTGGGGCCGACATGGTGGAATACAAAACACCGTCCACATCTGAGCGTTTGACAAGACTGCAAGGAATGATGAAGTCTTTAATTACGGTAGGGATTCAACATTTTCCATTTGTTTCTACACCTTGGCCTGGGCCAGACTTATGGGCCATTGACTGATTACATTGTGGTGCAAGTCGAGGCAGACTCGCTGTCGCTAGTGTCCGACCCTACCAAAGAGGCAAATTACATCGGATAGAGAGTCTTAAAGACGACTTTAACCTTGTGTTGCAGACTATCGAAAAGGTTTTTTGTCGCGATGAAAAGCATCGAGGGCGTGTAGCCGTTGGGAAGCAACTTGGATGTCCGGAGGCGTCTCAGGAACCCGTAGGGAAATGTTGAAGTTGGCTCAAACTTCTCGCAGTAGAACTGGACAGCATCGTCCCGAGACGTTCGAGGCAGACGGGAGTGGCATGTCGGCTGCCGCAAGGCTGCGCATGCATCCTGCCGCCCTGTCGCCCTGCCGCCATCCTGCCCAGCAAACGCAGGAATCCGTCAGATGCGTCTTGTCGTAAACTCCAACTAGACAAGTTCATTTCATGACCCAGGAAATCTTGATCGTTGGCCTGCTCTGATTCGTCTCTGTTCTTTCAAGGTGGTACTACAAAGCCCGATGCTACAGCCCTCACAGAATGTTTGCCGCAGCTTCCCTCAAAATCCAGTCAGCCATGCTCTCGTAAACACAGCGAATCTGAAATTCTTATTCACGCATACAACAATGCATACAGCTACTCGGTCTTTTCCATAGTGATGAATCAAAAGTAGACGTGCCCGCTAAGTGCATAGGTTCTTGGCCTCCAAGGCAAGCCCGTTTCACTTCTCTTGTGACCTATCACGTCTTCACTGTCGAATGAAGCCGTGAAGTAAATGAAGGCGTCGTTTGCCGGAGGGGGATTGGTCAACTCCAAGGTTGCACCGCAACGAGCTGGCACACTGCATCATGCACCCCGTTGTGGCCATGACACCCGTAGCTCCGATTGGGTTTCCCCGAAAACAAACGGTGAGACCAGACTTGAAATCTGTTTGGACCTTGCTGTTGTCCCTCTTCTACTGTGCTACATGAACCCCGGTGGATGTAATCGACCGCACTTCTGTGCAAGCTGCCGCAAACGCGGCCGAACTCACCAGCCCGACACCACCAAGAATCTTGCTTCTTCAGACACAACAGTGCTTGAAGATATGGCGTGCCTGGAGACGAAAGGTTGAGGCCGAGACCTTTCGTTAGTGCATGCTGTGGTTTCAATCATGACGGTGCATCGCTCTGCCTCCCCGCCACCGGATAATAGGATAAGGATGGTCAGTGTCAAGAACGGCGCAAGATGGACATGCACGGAAGTGATCACAACGTCACCCACAGACAAACCAAGTTACGTAAACCCTTCGGCTTCTCAATGAGCGACATTGGAACGTGCCTGCGCTGGTAGCGTTTGAGGAACATGAAAATGCCAGAGGTGTCGGTAAACAAACGAGGGCTGCATCTGACCTCTCCAGTTACACAGCCCTGGCCTAGCAAACAAGGGATGTCCCGTTACACACTCAGAGTGACTCTTTTCCTATTGTCGGGCGCTTATTGATTGTTTGTCGGGCCTCGATCGCTGGCTACTGGTCTAGCCAACTTTCGCCCGTGAGGTAAATATACCCCTTCTTCCCTTCTCTTCCAACTCCTTGCTGTTCTCTCCTTTTCATCATACAACTTGACAACCTACGTCTATCGCCATTGCCAGCTTTCGCCCCTTGGATTCCTCTTTGCCCCAAGGAGCCACCCATACAGTTTCTCAGTCCCTGAGACGCCCGGCAGATCTGGGGCCGGTGGGCCGTCATTTTCCTTCTCCCTCCATTCATGCTTCAAGTGGATGTGAGAGGCCAATGAACTCACCGGCCCCAACATGTGTTGCATTCTTTCTCCGCGGCGCACATCTGTTCCCCCCCCCATACCCCGCTCTCCGTCTAGGAATGGCAATATGGAGACGGCACAGGCTAGAGACAAGCGATGCTTTTCCCATCTCAGACCATCGGGACCTCTGGCCTCGATCGCGAAAGAAGTCTGCCCCGCGGCTACGGAAACATCTTCAAGGAATTCGCCGAGTCAACGAATCGAGACGACTTCACGTCTGCCGAGCGGATACCTGCCTTCGGGGATGAGAGTGACATCATCACATAGTGTCTGATGGATGACCAGAACAGGCGCTTTGGCTTTCAGAGTGTATCAGATGTCAACACCACAGAAGAGAAAGGCCGGGCTCGGCAGGGACGCGACCAGCCCGAGCGAAAAGAGACAGAGGGTCAAAGCTCGGCCGACCTAGGATGTCGGAACAGCAGAACAGACACACGTCACGGAGGGGAGAGAGGACGCGCCTCGCATCCGTGCGGACATGATCGTCCCAAGCCAGGGCATCCCAGACCAGGCCTGGCCAGACACGCAGATCCTCCATGCTCAGATGCTCTCTCGCGACCGCTTGTTCGCCATGGCAGGCGTACACCGACCAACGGGCGCAGAGCCGCCGGTCGACCTTGCGTTGAAGATCCCCTCTGGTCCTGTCATGCAGATCAACTCGTCCGAGCGGTGGCAGGCTGCCATGGTGGCGCTCGACGACGACGAGGTCCCTTTGGGGTGGACGGCAGCAAGCAGATTCTTCGTCATGGAGCTTTCGGGCTCGCCCAGAGCCGTGAACCTCCCCGCGCTGCAACACCCAATCCCAGTTCGGCTCGCAGTACGGCTCCACGCGGCACTCGACAGCTGGGTGACCGGCGCGGGCAATCTAGAGAAGCTCGGGGACGAGAACGAAGATATACTCCTGATGGTAATCGTAGCGCTGGAAGCCAAAGCGGCTGTTCTGCTCATCCATCAGACATTATGCGATGATGTCGCGTTCCACATAGAATGCAACTTGCCATCGGCCAAAGCGTGCGACACATGTTCGAGTCGTTCCCCATCCTAGATGTCACCGTATCAATGGCTATACGTCGACCTGAGCCTCACGAGCCACAGGACTCGGGGCGCGAGGAGTGGCAGCAGCCTCAGGAATGCGAAAAGAGTACCGGAGTCAAACTGCCGACGCGACTTTCAGGAAAATTGCCACGCTTCGTGGCCGAACCGGTCGCGGTTGTCTTTGAAGTCTGCTTGAGAGGCATGCTTGCCGACCCGATGCTGAGGCACGCGTAAGGAGTTGATGCAGGGAGTTGACCACGGAGTGCCGATGGGCGACCGGACGAATGGGGTGAGGGGAGGAATCCGCGACATCCTTCATGACGAAGGCTTGTGAAGCATGCCGTATCCAGCGCCAAACTGAGGCGATACGCAATGGCCTGCCGGCTCCTCCGCAAGGCGGACGATGCTGCCTAGCATTCGCCGCCTGCCCGCCAGAGCAAACGCCTGGCTACTCGCTCTCTCGCCGACGAGTCGGTCACCGACGGGGACGAGGCCCGGGGGCGGGGCACTGGGCGCGATGTTAAGCTCTTGGAGCTCCTCGAGAGCTCTGCTATGCTCCTCGAGCTCACCCTGATCATAGTCACGAAAGCTGAAGCAGCGCTCGTCATGCGGCACGTAAGCAGACTCATCGGGCGGTGCTACGGGTCTCAGTGTCAGCATAGGTCTCGCACCGAGCCCAAGTAGCTCCGGGCTGCTCATCAAAGCCGTTAGCCATGGGTCGTGGTCGCTCGCGTCCTTTGGCCGGGCGGTCGCGCATCTCGATAACCACGCCCACGATCCGGCTAGAGGCTCCTATCAAAGGCAAAGGGGAAAGAGAGGCATCATGAGAAAGGTGTGATGATGTCCTAAGCTGGTCTGTGGGGCTGTGGCTCATCTGGGCCCTAATGAGGGCCCACGAGGCTGATAGCAATTGCTTCACGATGTATAGCAACACAGTCTCCTCGAGAAACGAGGGCTCGTAACCTATCAACGGCAAAGGGGAAGGAGAGGCATCATGAGAAAGGTGTGATGATGATCCTAAGCTGGTCTGTGGGGCTGTGGCTCATCTGGGGGCCCGCGAGGCCGACTTACCCGTCTCTCTCCACAGCTCCGACAGAGCACACCAAGTCGAGCGTGTCGGAGTCGCGGAACTCGCTATTCATGCTGGCTCAGCGTCTTCATGCTGGCTCAGCGTCTTCACGATCTGGACCATCAGCGACAACCCCTCGACGACGGATGCAAACTGCCGGGAGCACACCGAAGGCCTTCCAAAACCGAAGTGGTTGCTGCAGAAGATGCCGGAGCAACGTTCATTGCCGTCCCACGCGATCCAGCCTGGCACATGAAAGCGACCTCCAAGGACTTCCGGCGAGTCAAGGTGGGCGGCGAGAGGATGAGCGCAAGGCCATGGAACGGCGCTTGCGCATGCTCGTCGCCAACACCAACCGCGTCCTTTTGCTCGCGCCGCACAGGCCGTGCTCGAGGCGGACGACGCGACGCCTTCCGTTCCGACCCTGTCAAGTAAGCGTGCATCTCCCCCCTCTCCGGACTACCCTACCCGTCTGCGTCGTCGCCACGCCTAGCGAGGAAAACCGCAGTAGGCAGCAAGGAAGGGAGAGGGCACTTACTCTTGGATCGATGGAGTGTCGACAAAAATCACGACCCTGGCCGACTCCTCCTGCACGTACCTGTAGCAAAGCTTCAGGACGCGAGTGGTGATTGGCGACGTCGCCAAGGCCCATGAGAGCCACTGCATGGGCCCCCGGAGGGTCGGTATGTATGGGTCCAACCTGGTCATCGTCCACAGGTAATCCAGGGCGCCATAATGATTTCTATCCCGGAGCACCTTCAGGTGCTCCACACCAACGTGTGGGGACTCATCATTGTTCTTACCTCTCTTGATTACCTCTGTATTTGTCGCCTCCGTATGACCAGCCCTCATGCGTTTCGCCGTTTCGTTCGCCTCCCTCCTAGATCTTGTGCCGATGACTAGCGAGACGTCCTTGCCCATGAGGGCAACGTTTCGGACGTCGTGCGCGCCGAAGATGCCCTCGCGGTACGAGGCGAAGTTGAGCTGAGTCGCCGGGCTCTCCGCCTGGGTTGCGCCATGGCTCGGCGTCGTCATGTCGTCCAGGTCGCCCGTCGGCGTCAGCTTGGTGAGCGTCCTAGACATGCGCTCGCCGGGTGCCTTGACGGTCTCCCGGTGGGTGGGGCCGAAGCAGAGCTCCTCCGTGAAGACCTGCATAGGGGGAACCTCTAGTGCCGGGTAACTCGTCGTATCGTCTGGTAGCCTCAACGGTGTCTTGATGCTCAGCATTTGCCTCGCTACCGTGGTCGGGTCCAGCACCAGCATCGTCTGGCTCGACGTCCTTGTCGGCCGGGCTCGAGCATCGAGGGGATTCAGGCTCTGGGTTGTGGCCGTTTGTCTGGGGTGAGGGGAGCGCGCATGCTCCTCCACAGACTCATCGTTGGCCTCGCGCTCGTGTATGCTGCTAGCATCGGCCTCGCGTTGCACGACGCGTTGCTGAGGCGGGCTGGACCGCAGAGGAGATATATCCGCTGAGCGAGGACTCCGAGGTGGCCTTCGGCAGAGTCTTGGAGGTATCGAGCAAGCGAGACGTCGTCTCAGCCCGCCAGTCTGCCAGAGGACGAGCAACCTTGCGACAATGAGGAAAGCTCGTGCCGGTGATGATACCGACGGCAACGAGACTGATGTTACCACGGCATGTTCCCACACGACCGCCTCAGAGGACACGAAGGACCCGCTTGACGTGTCGATAGTCGAGCTGTCCGACGCCCTGGGCAGCGTCCTCGACAACCCTTCGACCGCGTGGGTCTACGACTTCGCGGCGTGCGGGATGGACCAGTGCCTCGGCGAATACGGTCAGACGCTGCAGGCAGCCATCGTCGAACGTCACGAGGACGAAATGGTCGGTGCCTTCACGTTCAACGTTGAGTGCTTCCGGCGATGCATCGGAGACGAGCGTAGGGAGCTCACGCAACGTCGCCGACAAACAAGGCTGCTCGCCGCGGGCTACACGTCGTCCCACCGCTTGAAGAATCTCCACGAGGGCATTGCCGCGCGTGGCCCTCGGAGCCGTGCGGCGAGCTCCAACGTACTGGTAGCAGTGGTATTAGGTGCAGCCCACGACGCGGCTGATGGCCGAGCAACTCGCGACGCGCCAACCTTTTGGGACGAGCGCATCGAGAACATCTCTCGGCAGTTCATCCTCACCCGCAGCGATTCCCTGGTCGGGAAGCTTCGGGCTAGAATATTCGCCACGCACCTGGCTCGCGACATGAGACAAAGTCGCGAAGAGCAAGATCCGAACCAACAACAATAGCGAAATCATTGCTCACATCATACGGCGGCTGCTGTCCCAGAAAGGCTCCTAGTGCCCGAGACTATCGATGCGGTGTGACCGCATCCGGTAAGACTCGTGTGGGGGAGGCTGGTGATCCCGGCAGGCTGACGATGCCGAGGACCGGATGAGCATTGCACCAACACCAGAACAGCAAGGTCCCCGCGCCGAAGCCTGTGTGGTCATCATCAGGGATTTCTTGGCTCTCTCAAAAGACTGTTGGGTTAATTGTTAAGTTGCAGGGACTAATGGGAAGATGGAAAGAGCGAGTGCATGACTCCTTGTTAGGATACTTGCAAGGGCCATCTTAGTCGAGTTATGCAGATACCTTTAGCATCGAGAAATCATTTCATATTATACAACCATGGCTAAAGCTTCAATTCGCACGCCTAGACTCGTTCCTACAGCGCTTGGAGCACGGCCAGCAGCGCCATGGGCACACCCAGATACATGCCTGCACCGGTGACCAGCCCTGAAGCCCCGGCGGCCTTTGTCGTCGCCGTCGCACTGGCCCCCGTAGTCGTCCCGGACGCAGTCGCCGACGCGGTCCCCGAAGCAGATGCCGACCCGGAGCCAGAAGGTGCAGCCGTCGTCGCCGTCGCAGTACCTCCAGTCGTCGTCGTCGAGCTGCTGCCGCCGCCGTTCTTGGCAGCCTTGTACTTGTTCACAATGTACTTGACCACCTCGTCGCCGTACTGGAGAATGTAGCCACCGTGCACCGCCTTGTCCGTGCCGCTGTCGCAGTAGACATCGCCCGTGTCGCAGTACGAGGCGAGGCGGTCGGCGTACTTGGTGCAGACCTCGATGGAGGCGTTGCCGCGCGGGAAGATCTGCAAAGGCTGGTCAGTGGCCTGTAGTCGTGGATGATGGACAGCCAGAGTAGTTGGGTGATACGTACGCCGTTCTTGATGCTGGTACCCTTGTCGTACGTGACGTTGGCGCGGTGCGATGGGTCGCCGTACAAGACAACTGCTACGACTGACGGGTGAAGTCTCATTAGCTTTTGCGCTCACACGTCTGATCATCCGCGCGTCTACTCACTGTTGTTCTCGACCTTTCTCTGGTCCAGCGCCGTGGCATTGTCGAAGCCGCCGCCCGCGCCACCGCAGACGGCATCCATGGTCAGCTGAGCACCCTGTCCCATCACCGAGTCAGCAATTGACAAGGGGCAAGTGTACAACGAGGGATGTGACTTGCCTGCGAGTACCCCAGGATGGCCACCTTGCCGTCGGGGCACTTGTCCGTGTACCTGTTGAGCGCGTCCTGCATGGCCTTGACGCCGTCGGCGACCGAGTCCTCGTAGTCCGGGTTGGTGAAGGAGGCCGGGTAGTCGAGCGGCTCGATGGCGGAGCCGTCGACCTGCGCGGCAATCTTGTCGGCCAGCACCTTGGACACGCCGGGGCCCTTGAGCTCGCCGGTGCCGCGGGCGACGATGAGGTGCAGGCCGCTGGCGCACGAGTTGTTCTGCGCGACGGCGCCGGATGCCGCGGCGAGCACGGCGGCCGCGACGGACGTGGTAGTAAGGCCGCGCATCGTGAACAAGACGACTCGACTAGACTGTGGTTTTGCTTTGGACACGGGCGCGAAAACACACCACTAGACGACGGCACGCAGAGAATATTGCGACGAGGGACACGACGACGGAGCGGAATGTGGGAGTGGGAGGAGCGCGAGCGCGACAGCACGGCCTTATACTCGGTCGCGAGCACGACTCACGGACTACGGTAGAATACTACCCTACGGCCGTATTCGTGTACTATTTCATGCACACTTGCCATGTCTCCCCACAAACGGGCATTCGGGCGGCCTCAAACCTTGCCCGCCATCTAATTACTACTATGCCGTACGTGCGTGTCGCGCCTGGCTGAGCCGCGCCGGCGCTGTTGTCGGTGGGGGCTGAGTGGCCGGCGTTCCGTCACCGAGGCGGCGCATTGATCTAGCCGAGGCCTCTGCGATGACCGATACGTTTCCATGCTGGGTTCGACAAAACGCCTCCAACACAATGCTTGCCTGGCGCGGGAGGGAAGGGCGCGAAAGGAAAAAAGGTCCCCCAACCTCTTCCGCGTGGCCCGTGGTGGAGGCTGGAGGTCTGGAGCTTAAATCCACTAAACCCCGCAAGGTGATTCAAGACTGAAAATGTCCAGGGCGTGGGCTCCCTCTGGATAGGCTGCTTCTCGTGCGGAATGGTCCCATTGCCTGCGGGAGGGTTGCGGTGGGATGGAGCCGCGCCTCCCCTGCAGCGTACATGTAGCGCCGCATCCCTGGACGTTCACATGCCCGGCGGCCGACGCTCGGTTGCGATGCACCGGTAAAGCCTCCCGCCGTTCGCGGGGTGGGTTGGGTTTGTTGTCGGCGTCCATGGCACTCTGGAGTCTGGAGATGCTGCTTGGTAGGAGGAGCTGGGCCCAGCCTCGCTTTGTCCTGTCTTGACTACTCCGTATGGGAAAAGCAATGTGACCGTACATCAAGGGGCTGGTGTCTTTGGCAGCAGACGACTTTGCGGCAAGTCAGTCATCACTAACCCGCGATGGACACCCTGCAGCAGGGCTAATCAATTCGCGGCACGGATACAATCCAACAAACAGACCATTGCCCACGGAAGCACCCCTGCGCCCCGGCTTGCCCGGGTCTTCGGCTTCTTGTCAATCTTTGAGTCCCCGCCAACCTATGTATGTTCTTACTCGCAACGGTGATGTTGTAAGAATTATGGTGTGCTTACGGAGTCACCTATACCGTAATGGGGCGGCCAAACGCATTCATAGCAAACGCAAAAGGGAGGTGTCTTCATAGCACCAGACCAGACGGATGGCGCCATCTTCCATGTTGGGCTTTGTCTCCGCCGTAGCCGCTCGCCCAACAAGTCTTGCACTGAGATTGCGAATTCGTAGTCGGGTCCCCTTTTCCCCCGTCAAAGGACCCTCTTGGCGCTGCAGAGGATGCGACCCAGCTGCCAAATACGCCAGTGGACACGGGGACGCCAGGGCCATGGTATGGATAGCTATATTAAAGCCAGCAGCCCCGTTGGCTCAGCATGGCGAGTCCTTCCCGACGGTGCGTGTACGGCTAGCAGTCTTCCGCCGAATACATTGCCGAGTCGACCGCGAAATTCGCATAGAAGGAGTGTTCATTGTAAGAAAGCCATTGTAAGAAAGCCGAGCCCGGCCCTGCCGTGACGAATACCTGCGAGTTGTGAACTGGAATGTGGACGACTTGGAGAAAAGCTCCAATAAGTCAATCTCGAAAATGTGCACTCATCGTAAGCGCACCATGTGTCGAGCAGGTCGTCGAGGTTTCCCCTTGAACATACGTTCATGGGTGTAGATCAAACCACCTTGACCACGATTTCGTGGCGGCCAGACCATCAATTGGAAAATTCTGGTTTTGATTTGCAAAGTACAGTCGTGGGCACTGCTAGAAGCATTCTGCAGTTTCGTTTTACGAGTACATCCAAGGCGAGGTCCGGCCCGTGGAGGCCATGCAGCCACCCGCCTGACAAGGTCAAGCCTTACTTGTGCTTACGCCTCGTAGGACGATGAGATGCCGTATTGGGCAGTTGCATTTGCTGCTGCCGCCACGTGATGAATTCGAGCCAACGCACGTATGTCGCGGCCGACCAGCAATGACTCCATCCTCATGTCTTGATCGCCTTGGCCTGCTCAACTAGCAGCGCGTCTAGAGTAAGCATGAGTCAAGAAACGTCGCAAATATCCCTGCCGCCCATCGACGCTGTGTATGACCCAACGCTACTGACCGACGACGCTGATGAGTATTGCTGGACGCCTCTGCAGCTAGCTGCGAGGGCTGGGCATGTCGAAGGAGTCAACAACCTTCTCGCTCGTGATCTTTCTGCTGCCAATGACCTCCCCCGGGGTTATTATGGTCAGACAGCACTTCAAGCCGCTTGCATATATGGGCACGAAGGGGTCGTGCGGCTGTTGCTAGCCGCTGGCGCTGATGTCGACTTCTTTGGAGGGAATAACATGCAACGGACGGCCCTCCAATTCGCCTGCGGACAAGGCAACGAGAAAGTTGTCGATATACTTCTCTATCACGGAGCGCAGGTAAACATGACCCCTCCTCAAACCGGCGTCAAGAGTCGTGCCACGCATCCACTCGCGCCTACTACATTTGTGACTCGCTACAACGGAAGAACGGCGCTGCAAGCTGCAGCCGAGCGCGGCCACGTCGGCATCGTGAGCAAGCTTCTGGACCTGGGCGCCGACGTCAACGCGCCGCCGTCGCCTACCGCTGGAAAGACTGCTCTAGCAGCTGCCGCGGAGAATGGATTCGCAGCCATAGTGAGGCTCTTGCTACATCACGGAGCCGATCTGAACGCCCCGTCTGCGAGACGTGGAGGCTGTACGGCGCTACAAGCTGCATGTCTACACGGCGACATCGATATCGTCAACCTTCTAGTATTGGGAGGCGCCAATCTGCATGCCCCTGGCGGCATCGACTGCGATGCGAGTGCATTGCATGCCGCGGCCGAGAGAGGTCACGTGGACATCATAAAGGCATTGGTGAAGCATGGCGCCGATGTAAACGTCGCATCGTCTAGAAAAGGCCAGACGCCGTTTCAATGCGCCATCAGAAAGGGACATGAGGACGCGGCGCAGTTGTTGCGAGAAATGGGGGCTGCGGGTAGGGCTGTCAGAGGCACGTCCTTGTTCCGTGATCGTTGATGCCATATTTTTTACTCACTTTGCAAAAGTATATAGCAATTGAATTCGATAAGACTATATTGGACAAGGGTTCAGCCGGCAACAGGCTTACAGTATACTTTAATAGGGCAAGGGGTTGAATCTAATCGCTACGGCGGCCTCGGGTAGTACTACGGTTAAAGTATGGTTTTATGGCCTAGAGCTTGTTTAATTGACTACCTATCCTTTGATGCCGTCGTGTTCTTGATCGGCGAGGTGACTTGTCTGGGTGGTTGTACCGACCCCTGACCGAGAAAACAAAAAACCGCGGGAAGATGAAGGATTAACAATGGCCTGAGATTCGAAGGACATACTATGTGAAGGGAAAAATTTGGGTCCTTATGATCAGATGATCACCCATGCGCTTTACGTTTGTTCATCAGCTCTTTGTGGCTTTACTATCGAGGACAGGTGTTTCCTCCTGCCTTTCTGGGACAGCAGCCGTTCTGCTGCCTTGTCTCATTGACTTATACGGCGTGATTGTACCTGCCTTTTCAGGCTTGCCACTACAACACCCGTTGAGCTGCTGCCTCTGTAAAATTTGCTTGGGCAGCCACTCATTCATCGTGTCATTGCAAGGTTGTTGCTCTCGGCTTCTAGTATGTTCGTTCATCCCCATCAACATGAATCCGAGTTTCTGTTCCCATCGTGTATGCGGCGTAGCTTTGGCAACATGGACATAGAGGGTGATTGCATTCCCCGTGGTAAGTTGTCTCCTGCTTTAGCTGCAGGGCTATCTCTCCGGGCGTGGGTAGGGCTCATATCGGACGGTGAGTTCAGGCTGATGGGGCGATTTCTATAAGATAGCGCCGGCATCAAGATGGAGCATGACGAGAAGGAGCCGGGGTGGGATGACAGGTTGCAGTCTCTCCAATGTATAAATTTTGAGCCTTGAGCATTACAGCTTGTAATCGAGGCAAGATTGAGGGAAGCCTTTCTAGCGACCTCTCCGGCAGCGATGCCCCGGCCGCGGGCAAGGAAGGGGATATTGATGCCCTCCTCCTTGTTGCAAGTCTTTCCCGGTGGGAGCCTATGCTGCCAAATATGGTAGCCATTGCCGCTGGTGTTAAAAAGGCACGTGTTGACGAGAACGTCCGGGTGAGCCTCTATTTTCGAGATGATCGAGCTTACCAGATCGTCGACTGCCTGCAGCGATTGGAGTCGGCGGGCCTCAGCTGCGCCAAAGAAGTCGACGGGTACAGCTTCAACCTCGCCAAAGAAGACGACGGGTAAGGCCTCAGCTACACCAACGAAGGGTAAACCGCCGACTTCTACTGATGGTCCGGCAACGAAGAAGAATGATAACGCTAATAAGCGTAGGGACACTTTCCAAGAGGGTCATCCCGCTGTTGTGCCGTCCCCGCCTCCGCGCCATCCGGGAGCCGCTTCATGTGATGCATGAAGCCAGTGCTTTCGCATCCGCGCTTATTGATACTGACTGGGGCGGACGTCGGCTTCCAGACCGCGCAGGCGGCTACGTACATTACCGGGATGCGGGCTTGGCGGGTGAGGTAGATGGTAAAAGGAATGGCCCCCAGCCACGCTTTGTCACTGGTGTTTTGGCCTTTTATTTCATGTTGCTAGCATGTTTGAATTTGTCCGCGATATCCAATCAACCTGCCGCAGCCGGGCGGCAAGCAAAGACGATGGCATGCTGATGAAACAAGAGACAAAACTCCGCTAAAGAGGGTCGTGTCTCGTAAGGCGCCGTGTCTCCCAAGTGGGCAAGGCGAGGCAGCTCGTGCGCTCGTCTGTCCCACGTCCCGTCCCGCTAGCTCCCGCAGATGGCGTCTAAGCGCCCCCTTTTGACCGCCCAATTCTGGCCGGTTATTTTCCGCCCCGCATGGTCCCTCGGCTTCCAGCCTACGACAGCCGATTCCTGGCCGCCAAGGGCAACTGGTCTTGGGGCAGCGACGTATTACAGTCCTGGAACACGCCAGGGTCTCCTCCTGAAGTCCTGTGCGCAGGATTAGCTTGCACAAGGACTGCCACAACATGCTGATTCTATGATTTCAATGCATCGGCTCTGGTGCAGGCCAAAGGACGCATTTGTCGAATCGACGGGCGCAAGAGACCCAAGATCCGGCTCATCAAAGTCCGAGACTCATTCATGAATTACCAAGAAAGACGAATAGGGGCTAAGTATGTTCCAGCCTTGGCAGTAGAGTCAATCTCATTATCGCCCAATATTTCGACGAGCATCAACTTTATAGCACAGGAGCTATTTCTATACGAGGCTCTCAAAAAGCAATATGAGCTATCTTTCAACGAAATGGCATGAAACCTGGTGAAAATTGAGGCCCCGAGAGACTTCTACAGTCCCGACACAACCATCACCGGACACCTCTGCTCAATTGTGACAAGGCGAATATCAAGGGCAGACAGCGACACGAAACGACAGCTGCTCGAGAAGAACTCATACTATTGCTGGAAGGCGGCCACAAAGTCGGTTGCCGCTGACGGTGTAGCCGCCCGCCCATGTCTTCGTTGCTACCATTTGGGCCCCACGGGCCCTCGTAAGCACAGCCTCTCCTTGGACGGTAGGGAAGCGACGGGACGGAGTGGGCTAGTATAATGGCCGTCCGTTGGGCGGCGATAGAAGAATGTGGATTTGGCGCCAGCAGGTCTTGACTGTGCAAAGGTGGTTGATTGGCGTGCAAGGTCAGGTTGCTCCCTCGGAATACGTCAAGGTCGGCCCCGAGCAGACCTTTACGAATTGCGTGGTCCGCTTTGGCACTGGCCAGCAAATCCTGGGCCTGCAGGCACGGGGCCGGTTTACATGCATTGCGGTCCGGCCACCAACGTCTAAGCGCCAGAGCAGGACCGGGGGAGAGACGGAAGAGGCTCTGCCTGTCGTCTGTTGAAGGTCGTGTCTCTGCCCAAACACTCGACATGACGGAGAGCATAAATACGACAAAGCCAGTCACTCAGTTGGGCGTCCCACTACATCATGCTATTCGACAAGCAGTTCGCCGTCACCACTCCATTTCATTCACTCCTTACAAGGCGAGCATTTGTATGCCACACAATTGAAACAGGAAGCCTTAGGACAGTCGGTCTTGAACAACACCGCGGTGCGTCGGCATGGCTCGGCCCAGCGGAGGATGGTCGTTGTTGCTACTGTGCCCTGCAGGCAGCATATGGGATGGAAGATGAACGATTTCCTTTGATTTGTGTAGCCTCGTTGGATTTCTGTGTTCTGGCCATGGTGGATCAGTTTCCCAAGCATCAAATATCAATAAGCGTCAAAGTCCAAGTCGGACGGTCAATGTAATCTAGGTTTTCATGCGTTCGGACAGTTTCGTATCGCATAATGAAAGCTCGTTCAGCCATCACTCGATCTCGTAAAGACTAAGAGTATGGGCCAGGGGGCCGGGGTACGCGCGACGTTGCGGGCAAACATGCGGGCCAAATGCGAACGTTCAGCAATGAGGGCAGGGGAAACAAATTGGCTAGCGTACATGTGTCCAAGGGGGCAAGCGGCCGGGTGCGCTTTGTAACTCTACCAGACCTGGCAGCCGGCACAAAAAGGGCCATTATGCGTGGTCAGGCCACGGTGCGGTTCGGGGGGCGGCCGGGAAGATGAGTGCGAGTACATATACGGAGTAGACGACAAGCGGATACATGCAGTAGAGAGCGTAAGAGACGAGAGGCTGTGCTAGGGATGCTTTGCTGCGAACCTGAGGCGGCGACAAACATGGATGAGGCAATGGGAAAAGCGAGAACGCGGTTGAGGGAGATGATAGCCGCGTGCGACGATGACGGGCGGCCACGCACGCGCGCTGCAAGGCAAGGAGGCGCCGGCGCTTGGTCGCCGTAGATGCCCGGGACACCGGGAGGCTGCATGGGGGCGTTTATTGTTAGCCCCACTGCGGCGGGAGGTACCTTACTTACCTAGACATGGACATTGACGTGACGGGAGCTAAAACCCCCCCGCTTAGGTAGCCTCAACTACTCCTACTCCAACGCCTTCCTTTGCACCAAACACCTCTGTTCTCATCCTCCAGCCGCATCGCCTTACGACATGGTGCAAGTCAGTGTCACTCCCGAAGCACGCGCAGCCATAGCAGCGAACCTTAGCGTGCGATGTCTTCTCAAAGCAAAGTACGACCGCGATTCCCGACACTCCAAAGTCGCCATCGCGTGGGCGCAATCGCGCATCGAGAAACTCACCAGGGCGATGCTGGAACAAATCGGACAAGAAACCGCCGGCTCCAGCATAAAGCTGAACATTGTTGAGCTGATCCCCAAGTATGCACTGGTGTGTTACGACCTCTTCCTCCAAGGCTGCGATCAAGACGTTCGGAGCGAAATCGACAAAAGCCTCGAGCGGCCGATCTACATGGTGACCCCGAGAGCGAAAGTCTTCTATGTGCGAAGAAGCGACAAGATGGTGGAGGCAAGGCTAGCCGACCGATACAAGCATATCAGCGGGAGAGACAAAGGTCCACGACCGTTCTTTGTCGACTTGATGAACCCTCCTGTCTACGACGGAGGATTCCGGGTCGAGTCACCCGAAGGGGACGCCCCGGAATCGGACCTCTTGGATGGAAATCAGGACGTAGACGATGGGTCGGATAAGGACGCGTCGAAGAAAGACACGGCAGGAGAGGACGAGGTTGCCAACCAGGTTGCTGTCGACGGCGAAGTTGTCGGGACGGACAACGCTGGAGAGGCTCAGGTAATGGGCGGAGAGGAAAACGGGTGAATTCGACCAAATACGGTGTGGAATTTCTAAACACGCCTTCACGAGGACAAACTCAAGGGTAGCTTTCCCAAGGACGCACAGAGGAGTCATCAGAGGCCTGACTGTAAATCTCGAAGCCAGGACGGTGACATGCCGATGGTGTTGGGCCAAAAAAAGAAAAAGGCATTCTCAACCTCTGGGATTGAGTTGTCCGGCGCTTGAAGAAGTAAGTCTTGGGCGCCCATTTATGACCTTGTCACCCAGCGACGTAGACGAGCTGGCAGCTTTTTCGGGGCTTCTTGCGAGTGTTGCGGGCGGACGGCATGGAGTTTGCGTAGCAGCGAAATGCTGAAACAGATAGTTGAAGCTAATTCGCGGTAAGACGACAAGAAATCCCTGAAGCGATGCAGGAATCGGCCCGGGACATGATTCTACCAGTCAAGGAGCGGAGAGTCTCGCTACGAGGTCAGACGCACACGCTCTTTCGACAAGAATCCTGCCTTGAAAAGCGTAATAGACGTTGATGAGGCAATGGCACCGAGCCTTGTGTCCAGCGATGACACCAATTGGTGAATAGGGGGGGCGCTTGGGCTGCGAGGGGGTGGTGAGTGAAGACGTCCTTGTTACGTGATCGTTGATGTCATGTTATTAAGTGCAAAAGTAGGTGGCAATCGCATCCGACGAGGCTGTATTGGATGAGAGATTTGGGCCCATTCCGTGGACAATGGCCTTTGAGTACGAGACTATATTTTAGCTTGTTAAGATCGCATTATGTGGATGGCTTTCACCCTCGCTCCAGGTTCTAGGTCCGTGCTGCCCGCTTGGGTTCAAGCAATCCTAGACGGCGGTCAGCAGACTCTATTGCTGATTGAATCTCACTCAGGCACTTCAAGAAAAAGGGGCCTTGAAAGGGCCGAGGATTTACTCTGATCGCTTCGGTGGCCTCGGGTGAAAGCAGACCACGGCCAAGGTAGGAGGGAAAGGTTTCATGGAAAGATTGCATGGCTCAGAGACTTTTTTGTTGACTGGCCCTTGATGCTGTCATATTCTTTCATCCGCGTAGAAGAATCCGAGTCCCTAGCCTTGTGGTATATAGCTCTCGTAACATACAGATGGAGGATATTTGCGTTCTCAACGGCAAGTCATCTCCTGCATCAGCTGAAGGGCCATCTCTCCCGTTGTCTGCGTTGTCGGCACCGCAATCTGGCGACATCAATAGAAGTAGTGTTGAGTTTGCAAGTCGGACTCGTGTTATAGGCTCAGCCGCGGGTGCCGGCGCACGGACTCGCGGCTATATCCTTTCTTCTGGCAAGGTCACACGGCGGTTAGACTTCGTTTCTTTCTCACGATCTAATGTGTGATCCCTGCCGGCGCTTGCTCAATGTCGCCGTGTCCATGCTCGAATCACCTGAGCTACAGCTACCGTCTTGTCCCTAGTGATGCAGAAGAAGAAGCTACTCAGCGAGCTCATGGCGCAACAACATTCTGTGCTGCGCGTTCACGATCAAGGTGACAAAACGGACACGACGCAACGCCTTCCGCGCGCGGCGTCCAATCTCACCTACGAGCACGGACCGCCGCCGATTGTGACCGGCACGCAGCGGGAAGCAACGCAACCAACTCCCGGGGCCGTGGATGCGCTAAACCCGGACGGGCAGCCAAGGCGCATCCACGCCCGCCGGCCGGGGCGGACAAGCCGGCGCCCCCACAAAAGACGGCCGCATTTTTTGCCTTTGGGCGGCAAAGTTCGCAACATCCAATGCCCACCAACCATGTGCCAGGGCCTGTCCCCCCCCCTGAAAACCGGAGAAGCAGATAGTGTATGACGCCCTTCGTCGACCCGACGAACCGCTTTAGGGCAACGGAAGACAAGACTCGGGGTTTGCGCTTGACAAGCTTGTGGACTTCGTCTCCCCGATGCGGAAGCCAAGACGCAGGGCTGGCTTATGAATGAGATGGCTTATACACAAATCGGCGAGGGACGGCAGGGGCGTCATCGCCCTGGATTACCATGTCGTGTATTAGAGTTTTCGGGGCCCCGCCGGCTTGGCCGTATATAATAACAGGTGCGGCCTGCGCTTGGCTTGGGCGATGTGGGTGGTACGCGATCGACGAGCCGAACTAGCAGCACCTGACGTTGAAGTGGTATTCGTGCCAAGTGCATCCAACGAGGCCCGACAAAGTTGCGTCTCGCATGGTTGGTACTCCCATCGCTGCCCGCCGTGCCGATACGTAGCCGCCATGACGGCTTCCTTGCACCCAGCGACGGCGACGTCCACACTCGCCGACACTCGGCCCTGTTCGCGGGACACGACCACGGCTACGGCCACGTCCCTCACGGCCACTGACAAGGAACGGCAACCACAGCACGGCTCGTCCTCATCCTCTGACGACGAGCACCATGGGACCGACACGCCTCCCGCCGAGACCTTCAGCCGCGCCGACATTGAGCGCCTCGGCCGCCAGCGCCCGGCGGTGCTGCCCCACGCCGTCACCGAGGCCGGCTTCGTCTTCACCGTCGTCATGTCCATGATGATGAGCGAGTACTTCATCGGCGGCTTCAACATCGTGCTGCCGCCCGTCGCCGACGCCCTCGACATCCCGGCCTCGTCGCGCACCTGGCCCGCCGGCGTCACCAACCTGACGACGGCGGCGCTGCTGCTGCCCTTTGCGCGCCTGTGCGACCTCTACGGCGGCCGCGCCGTCTTCCTCTGCGGCCACGCCTGGCTGCTCGCCTGGTCGCTCGTCAGCGGCTTCAGCCGCGGCGCCGTCATGCTCATCGCCTGCCGCGCCATGCAGGGCGTCGGCGCCGCCGCCTTCCTCCCCGCCGGGCTGGCGCTGCTGAGCCAGGCGTACCGGCCCGGCCCGCGCAAGAACTTTGTCTTTGCCGTCTACGGCGCCTTTGCCTGCATCGGCTTCTACTTCGGCATCTTCATGGGCGCCGTCTCGGCCGAGTACCTCGACTGGCGCTGGTACTTTTGGATCGGCGCCATCCTCGGCCTCGTCGTCGGCGTGTCGGGCGTCCTCACCATCCCCCGGCACCTCGACGACGTGGACCCGCGCGCGCGCATGGACTGGTGGGGGGTTGCGACCATTGTCCCCGGGCTCGTGCTCGTCGTGTTTGCCTTTACCGACGGGGGCCATGCGCCCGACGGCTGGCGCACGCCGTATATTTACGTGACGCTCATCCTCGGCGTGCTGTTCCTCGCCGGCGCCGTGTACGCCCAGGGCTGGGTGTCGTCGCAGCCGCTGCTGCCGCCGGAGCTGTTTCGGCAAAAGTACATGAAGCGGCTCATGGGCGCGCTGTTTTGCTCGTACGGCGTGTTTGGCCTGTTTCTCTTTTACGCCAGCTTCTAGTACGTTCATTTTCCACGGCATGATCAAGGATGTGTATACTGACCACTGGCATGCAGCATCGAGACCGTCATGCATACGCCGCCCATCCTCACGGCCGCGTGGTTCACGCCGCTGGCCGTTGGCGGCATGTTCCTGGCCATCGGCGGCGGCTTCGTCCTGCATATTGTGTCGAACCGGATCCTCATGATCATCGCGTGCCTCGGCTTCCTGCTTGCCAGCCTGCTGTTCGCGCTCATCCCGGACCCGGCGACGAGCGGCAAGTCGACGGCCTTTCTGTACTGGGCCTACATCTTCCCGGCCATGCTGGGCGGCACCATCGGCGTCGACATCACCTTCAACGTGACCAACGTCTTCATCACGACGGCCATGCCGCGGCGGCACCAAGCCGCAGCCAGCGGGCTCATCAACAGCTTGCTGTACCTGGGCATCGCCTTTTGGCTCGGCATCGCCGAGATGGCCGTCTCGGCGGCGGTGGAGACGCGCGGTGACGCGCTGGAGCCGCGCGCGCAGTACCAGATTGGCTTCTGGACGGGCGTCGCGCTGTCGGCCGTGTCGCTGTGCCTGACGGTGACGGTCCGGATGGGGTCGGCCGAGGCCGCGCTGACGGCCGACGAAAAAGCCGAGCTGGAGAAGACGAACCAGACATGAGGAGCGAGGTAGTCTTTTGAGGCAAATATTTACCAACGGACTCCTTTAAGCACTCCATACACGAGCGCGCTTCAGGCACGCGATACGACAGGCATGAGACATACATATGCGAGGGCGCCCGGGCCTCCGTACAGGACGAGCCAAAAGGTGCAACGAAGGCTCCCGAGCCAGGATACCTTGACTGCGGCAGACTCATCCAGCTCGTCGAAACAAACAACGCCACCGGGCGCTGAGCCGAGATCTGCAGAAAAGATCACGCAGAGTAGCTGGCGCACGCGAAACATACAAAGGAGGTAAACTCATCACATTGGTTGACAGCATATAGCAGACTTGACGCATCAGCATCGCATTGCTTGCATCAATGAACCAGCGATCATATAGACAAGATCAGCATAATACATGAAATATAAATAAATGAACAATCATCTGCGCTCGCGAATCATATCCTAACAATGGCCTTTATCTGTCCGCAGCCGGAACCGGCACGGCACTGCGGGGCGCCTTTGGTCCGGCGCTCCGGATTTGTCTCATGTGACGACCGACGTCGGCTCTCACCTAGCCAATCACCCAAAGACCGCTGGTTGCCGAGCATGTGAGATGGCCTCTGCTTCTCATCGCTTTTACCAAGTCGAGTCTTTGAAAGAGGTGAGCACTTTGCTGGTTTATCGTCCATGCTCTAGGAATTTTCAATTGTGGGTTGAGCGGCACTGAAAGCCAGACGCGGATCGCGGCCTTTGTCTCCTCCAGCGACTTACACGGCTATCGCGCGCAGCTCCGACTCCATGGCATCAAACCCTGAGCGCAAGGTAACGGATGCTGAAAACCAGCCCGTCCGGCCCGGCGGCATCACCAGCCGCCAGACGTTTTCGGCGCGCGACATTGTTCGCGACATCTGGACCAGCATCCATCTCCCTGTCCGGGCCCTGTCCAGCCTCGACCTCCCCGGCCACAAGCAGCCCGCCGTGCGGTCATCGTTCAAGATCGGTCTCCTCGCGCAGAGTTCCATTGGGCTCGCCGCCCTCGCCGCGGCGCTGGTATCCGCCACCCGCCAGCAACATCAAGACGGTGGCCCAGCGGTCCCTCGCGTGCGCGTCCCCCTCGAGCACGCCGTCGTCGAGTTCAAGTCGGAACGCCTCTACACTCTTTCCTCGGGCGCGCGCCCGCCGCCCGTCTGGGACACCATCGGGGGCCTGCACGCCACGGCCGACGGCTTCGTGCGCGTGCACGATGCGTTCCCGAACCATGTGGCGGGCACGCTGAGGCTGCTCGGCTTGCCGCCAGACGCAGCCCGCGAGGATGTGGCCGCCAAGATCAAGCTCTGGAAGAGCGTCGGACTGGAATGGGCGGGCACGGAAGAGGGCGGCGTGGCTATCTATGCGTTGCGCTCGTACGCGCAGTGGGATTCCCTTCCTCAGGCGGCGGCGCAAGACGACACTCCCATATCACTCACGCGAATCTCTCCAACCCGCGCTCCAATCCCCATCCGCACTCCTAGAGACGCAAGAAAATGCCTCTCGGGCATCCGCGTCCTGGAAATGAGCCGCGTCATAGCTGCTCCTGTCGCCGGCAAGGCGCTTGCCGCCCACGGCGCAGACGTCCTCTGGGTCACGTCCGCCACCCTGCCCGACCTACCGTCGCTCGACCGCGATCTCGCCCGCGGCAAGCGCACCATCCAGCTAGACATCCGTGACGACAGTGACAAGCAGCGCCTCCTGGAGCTGCTGGCCACCTGCGACGTCTTCATCCAGGGATTCCGCCCGGGCAGCCTCGCCGCGCACGGGCTGTCACCAGAGGAGCTCTGCCGCGCAAACCCGGGCATCGTCTGCGCCAACCTGTCCGCCTTTGGTCCGCACGGAGAGTGGGCGCACCGTCGGGGCTTCGACTCGCTCGTGCAGACGTGTTCGGGCATGAACGTCTCCGAGGCGGTGCACGCAGGACGAGGCGAGGCCGCGCGTGCCATGCCGTGCCAGGCGCTCGACCACGCAAGCGGCTACCTCCTCGCAGCGGGTATGTCGGCGGCAATCTACCGGCGCGCGACAGAGGGCGGATCGTGGCGGGTAGATGTGTCACTGGCGGGCGTGATGAAGTACTTGCGCAGTTTAGGGCAGTACCCCGGTGACACGGGGTTCGCTTGCACCGACGTGGACGTGCCGGAGGATGTGCCGAGCGAGATGCTACAGACGCGGCAGACAGGATTTGGAAGCATGACGGCGGTGAGGCATAGTGCCGAGGTAGAAGACATGGAGGTTGGATGGGATGTCATGCCCAAGCCGTTGGGGAGTGACGAGGCACGGTGGTTGCACGTGGAAAGGACAAGATAATTTGTCCAATGATTATGACTTTTAACTCCTGTAAATCAGAACCCAAGCTGCTCGTTACTTCCCGCTCTATGACTGCCACGCAATCGTCTAGTAGGATGTGCTGCTTGGCCTACATGCCCCTGACGTCCAAGTTCAGTAAGTATGCACCCCCTGCTCAAGGCAAAACACCAGCACCGATGCGTCACTGTTAAATACCTGACGCAAGCTCGTCACTTGCGCATATCACTCGTCTCTTCACATTCCATACTTTTCCAGCACCCAAGAGCACCCTTTCAACCTGCCATCTCAAAGCGCTGCACCGGCCGCGAGTCCGACTCGACCGGCGCCGGCTGCCCGGGCATCTCCGTGCCCCTCGCCGCACCGTACGGGAGGTACTTTACGTCCTGCCGCGACGCACCGGGCAGCTCCGCCTCTCTCGTAGCATCGTGCTTGCGCCTGCGCCGCAGGAGCAGCCATGCGGCCATGCCGACGACGGCCAGGCCCGCCGCGCCGCCGACGACGCCGCCCGCAATGGCCCCCACGGGAGCGCTCCCTCGACCGCTGGCGTCGTGAGGGGTTGCTGTCGGCGCGGAAGAGGCTGAGGAGGTCATCGTCGATGCGTCGGAGGTGGGTATGTACTAGGCGCCGAGGAAGTCGACGACGAGCTCGTCGTCTTCTTGACCGGGTCAGGCAGGGGGAAGCGCTTGCTGCCGTCGTTGCAGCAGTTGCCCGGCGTGCCCGCGTTGCGCTTCGGGCTGCAGCAGAACTCGGTGAGAGTGCAGGACTGCACCTCGACCCACGAGTTGGTATTGACTGTGTTGATGGCGTGTCAGCCAAAGACTCCTTGGTACTCCCTCTGACGGCCATAGCCGCATCACAAACCCCCCAAGACGCAACCACCGGATAACGCAACCGCACATCGAAAGCAGCCAGAGAGACCCAAGTAGAGTTCGACTCACCCTCCGGGCAGATGCTGCGGCACCCGTCGCCGTTGATGTTGTCGCACGGCCCGCGATACATGTAGTGCCCCGGATACGCGCACAGCCCGTTGGCCATGCACAGGTCATTGTCCGACGGCAGGCAGCAGATGTTAAAGGTCGTGTTCGTGTGCCCGCACGGCCGAAAGTCCCAGTCCGTCGCCGCCGTGCCGTCGCCGTAGTAGCACCCCGTCTTGTAGTTGCCCGGCGCCGCGGGACCCGGCTTTGGCGATGCCGTCGAGGCGAGCGGTGTATGGGATGCCAGCAGCAGCAGCGCCGCCAGTGATATCCTTGATGGCTGCTGCATGGTGTTGTCGAATTAACTCTAAACTCTTAGCTTCTGCTTCCGCTCCTTCGTCTCTCCGCGGCTCCGGCCCCGGGCAATAAGACGAGTGTTTCGGGTACGGCGCAGGGGTCGTAGCGATCTTCGTAAACACACAGCAAGGCCCATCGTCCGCCTTGCCGAGTCAGAGTCGCAAGGTCGCTCGCTGTACGCTCAAGTGAGACAGCGCAATGCAAGTCTAGCCCACGGAAAGACACAAAGAAGAGACGGAGCAGACCCAAGTCAAGACCCCGTCAGGAGAAGCCAGACTCCGCCCCCCGTCAACTCCGTCAGCATCAGCGTTGCGTCTGATCGCCCGACCAACCTGCATATGAACGCACATCTATCCCAACTTTGCCAGCCATCCATGACCCCACCTATCCGGCCTGTACAAGTACAGTACATGCACCTACGCGCTGCTTCGCCTTGCTCGATGCCGCAGCCGCCCACGCGTAATACGACACCGTCGCCAACCGAGCACATCAGCAGCCAAGACTCAAGAAACTGGTAGCCGAACACCATCAAGGGAAACCTCCGCACCAACACACCGTAACGGGAAATGGCCGGTGGCAAAAGCAGCCGAGACCCCTGTCCGGACGGGGCTTTTCCGAAGCGATGCCACGGCACTCGTCACGTTGGGGCCTGCGGGTCCGCGTACAGGTTACGCAAGGGGCCAATCGAGGCCTACGTTGGTCCTGCGACCAACATCCTGGCAGGCATGGTGCCGTTTACCAAGCTTGCGACCTTCGCAAATTTACATATACTCGTATGGATGTATCGCAGTTGCTAGTGTTGTGTTGTGGCCGTCTCGGACTCTGTCGTCGGCCATTTCCATCGCCGTATTCCCAAGGGGGAACGCAGACAGTGGCAATTTAAGCGTTCGGATCCACGAAAGAGTGCTTCATACAAGTGCAGTATGTGCAGATGTTACGACAAGACGCTGGGTCACAAGACGTCCGACGATCTGCGGCTGACATTTGCTGTGCGCAATCGTCGTATCGAGCAGCAGCCCGCTTGAGATTACATGCTTGATCATGCTGCACACCGACAAACGAAGGCTTGGCGTTGGCCAATCTCTTTGCAAACCCCCGGTCGTTTCCTCGCGACTTTGTTGCTGATACGCCTCACAATTCTACAACGACCTTTAGACAAAAACTTCACTAGCGAATCATGCTGTGGTCACAGCTCGCATGCCAGAACAATGCTCAATTCAAGCAAACGTTTCCGGAACCAAACCTCTGCCGCATCACATGGCAGCCCAGTCAAGACACAACGCTGCGCCTCTCGTCCCCGTCAACGCGGCCTTATAGCTTTGCTAAAACCCGCTCCCCCCGCCAGCAGCTTGAGAAAACTTTTGTAACTAGATATTCTCACACACGCGCCCTTCTCGCGACAAACAGGAAGATGAACTCCGCCAAGTGGTGACGTGGCAAATGACAAGATGCAAGAAACAGCGAGAAAGGAGGTGGTATACGCCAGAAATCCTGTCCACTTTTCGGCTCCAGACTTCCAACTGTAGCGCTCTCAGCCGTGCAGACCGCTCGTTCTTTCGCGCATCAGCTCTCGGCGCTGCTTGTCCTTGGCTGTAATGTTGTTAATTCTGGACCCGACGTCTCAAGGGAACTGGAGGAATGCTCACCATCGTCAAACACGAGGAATTCGTGCAGAGCGCATCCGGCCGGCACCATGGGCAGGACCGGCACCTTCTTGTCCGTCACCACCTCCAACAAGGCAGGGCCATCGGACTCAATCAGCCATTTCAGGCTGTCAACGACATCGGTCGGATCCGACACTCTCCGCGACTGGATGCGCATCGACTCGGCCAGCTTCATGAAGTCGGGGTTGACCTGATGCGTATGGGCGTAGCGGTCCTCGTAGAAGAGGTTCTGCCATTGCGTGACCATGCCCTGCTCCTCGTTGTTCATGATGATGATCTTGACGCCGATGTTGAATTGCGAGGCCGTCGCCAGCTCCGTCAGAGTCATGCCGAAAGAGGCGTCGCCGTCGATATCAATGACGAGGGCATCAGGCTGGGCCACCTTGGCGCCGATGGCCGCTGGCAGGCCAAAGCCCATGGTGCCGAGACCGCCAGACGTAATCATGCTTCGGGGATGCCTCCAACGGAAGTGCTGCGCCGTCCACATCTGGTGCTGGCCGACACCTGTCGCAATGTAGGTCATGTCCTTGCGGTCCGCCGTTAGGTTGCTAAGCTCCTCAATGACCGTCTGCGGCTTGATCAAACCGCCACGACCCGCCTTCGCGTAGTGCGACAGCGGCCACTTCTGCTTCCAGCCATTGATCTTGTCAAACCACTCCTTGCGGTCCTCCATGGACTTGATTTCGACCTCGGGCAGGAGCTGATGCAGATTGGTCGCCACGTCGCCCTCGATGGCTTCTGTGGCCTGGACGACCTTGTTGATGTTCTTGGGCATAATCTCAAAATGTACGATTCCGCCACGCTTTTCGGCAGCAGCGGCCTTGGCGCCTGGGGCAAACTTGGCAATGTTGAGCGTGACACGGTCATCGAAGCGCGCGCCAAGGGCGATGATGAGATCAGCCTCCTGCATGGCCATGTTGGCGTACGCAGAGCCGTGCATGCCCAGCATGTGCAGCGACTTGTCGTCGAGCTCGTCGAAACCGCCCAAGCCTTGTAGGGTCGTGGTGACGGGGATGCTCGCCTTGTCGGCCAGCTCCTTGAGGATCTCCGGACCACCCTCGGACAGGATGATGCCCTGGCCGGCATAGATGACGGGCTTCTTGGCAATGTTGATCAGGTCGGCAACGCGCTTGATGGAGTGGCCGAGCTGTCTCTGGCTCAGGTTCATGGCAGCTCGGGATGCAGCGCTGGGCAGCGACGGTATGGCAGTTTCAGTAGGGATGGCTTTCCTCAGGATACCGGCCGTGACGTCCTTGGGCAGGTCGACAAGGACGGGTCCAGGCCGACCGCTGGTAGCAATCTCAAACGCCTCGTTGATTCTCCTCGGGAGCTCGGCGACGTTTCTGATCATGACGTTCCATTTGGTGCAGGCGCGGGATATGCCAATGACATCGGCCTCCTGGAAGGCGTCGCTGCCAATAGCGGTGGTCGGGACCTGGCCGCAGAAGACGACCATGGGGGTTCCGTCTGACAGGGCATCCTGCATGGGGGTGATGACGTTCGTGGCACCGGGACCGGAGGTTACGAGGACAACGCCGGGCTTGCCAGACGCTCGAGCGTAACCCTCGGCCATGTGGCCAGCGCCCTGCTCATGTCTGGGCAGGATAAAGTCGAAGTGCTTTGAGTTGTAAATGGCGTCGAAGACGGGCAGGATGGCACCTCCAGGGTATCCAACTACGAGTGACTCAGGTTAGTGATGCCGTTGTGGAGTAGCCGGGCCGCGGTCACTGGGACGTACAGATGTGTTTGACGCCTTGCCTCAGCATCATTTCGTGGAAGATTTCGCCGCCAGTCTTTCCGATGAATCTGCGTGTCGGATGAGCGTGGTTAGCTGCTGGTGCCGTGGGCGGTCAGTCCAGATGGGAGGCGGCGTACGACTCGTCCATGTCAACCTTTTGCGGGTTGACCAGAGGCTGGACATGGCTTCGATCTGAATCGGCTGCGTTGAACGCAGGACTCGGTACGGCGCGGACCTGACTGCTAGGTTTGCAAGGACAAGGCCCAATTGTCAGCTCAAGACGATTCTCTGTCTCTGGAGGGGGGCTCGTGCCGATGCCGGCGGCCTTTTGCGGTGCAAGCTTTGCGTGCATCGACGGGGAAAAAACTCACGGTGCAGCGGACGTGGCCGTCGCGGCCGTTCCTTGATTCCGTTGCCCTGTAGGGACCTTTTTGGGAGACAGCACAGCGGCGGGCTGTGTGGTTGAGGTGAAGTGTCGCGCCCGGCCCAAAGCTCTGACGGCCTTGGTGGCCTGGCGACTTCGGAGCATCATGGCGATGGTGGGGACTGCTGCGTTTTTCCGTCCAGCTCGATGCGCAGCGGTCTGCAGGGACACGCAGGATGGGAGGAAGGCTCGCGTGCGAAGCAGAAGGAGGGCGGCGCTTTGAATGAGCTGCGGCCGTCTGCAATTGAGATCGTGGGGGGTTGTCCGTGTGGGAGAGGAAAAAGGGCGGGAGGGAGGAAAAGAAGGTGGCGGATCGAGATAAGTTGGGGATGCTGGATCGGGCGAGGCCAGGCCAGGCCGGAGTCAGAAGAGTCAGTCGACGCAAGCGATGCCGGTGCTGGCTCCGGGCGCGGGCGCGGGCGCGGGCGCTTGGGCACATAACCTCGCTGTAGTCGGCTGGAGTAATATCACAAGCCTGCCCCAGCACAGTCAGGGGACTCGCAGTGCTGTACGGAGTAATGATGGAGGGGCTCCACATCTTGGCAGGCCGGTACCTTTGCACCAAGATCTCGCCGGCAGAGACTTGGGCGTCTCCGTGCACGGACAGGAAGCGCTCCAACACCAATCGCGGCCAGCCAATCACGGCGCCGCCAGTGGCCGCCAGCAAATCAGAGGCGTCGCGGTGTCCAACCGCTTGTGAGCTTCTGACGGCGACGGTGCTGGCCCTTGTTGCGGCCTGGAGTAGTAGCAGTTTGCAGTGTACTCGTACTCGAGATTGCCCTCGTTTCTCCTCATTTTCACGAGCAGAATGCGGGGAGGTACCACCAACGTGACTTTTCGGTGGCACCGCCCGAGCTTGACAGCTTCATGGCGCTCGGGGCTACAGGTACTGTAGACCCTAGCTTAAGGTAAGGTACGAGGAACGCCGCAACGACTTGTCCTGCCACCAGTGGCATTTGGGGGCTGTTTGCTGCCGCTGAGCATGCAACTGTTGCATGCTCAGCGGGGAGCCGCATTGCATCTGTACACGGCAGACGACTGTGGAGCAGCAGCAGAAGTAACGAGTCTTGAAGCGTTCACGGCATGGATCCTTTTTCTTTGCTTCAATGCGTCGTCGGCGGACCCACTTTCACTGCGATTTCGGGGGCTGGCGGCTGCTCGGTACCATGTAGACAATTCCGTCCCCGCAGCCAATCACCGCCTCACAGTCGGGCCTCGCGCATCGCCAACCCTCGGTTCGAGTGCTGGCTCCATGTCCGCGCGCATAATGATGTACTCTTGCGGGCGCCCAAAGAGACTCATACGGAATCTCGCTATACAACTTGCTGTTCACTGAGGCACTGTCGAGATTTATCCGACCAGTGGAACAGTTCCACATCCCACAGCTTGTCAACAACGGTTCCCGCACTCTTCGCTTTGTATCGAAGTCACTGCTGGTCACGTCGAGTTTATCTTTAAGCGCAAGACGCAGCATACAATTAATTGAAAGATCCCGCCGCAACCACTTGATGGTGTAGCTATCGCAATCGTATCCTGTAAGCACGATGTAACATGGGTATCCAAATATCCTCGTCAACCTCCCCGTGTTTTGCTTCCCACGCTATCCATTATCGCTCGCTATCGATGACACTTTCGAAACAAGTAAACCGCCCATCAGCAGGCATGCGCATGATGCCCGCCCGCCGAAAAGTGCTTTTTCCTCCCTCTTCAACCTGGTCGGCCTGTTCCGTCTTCCGTCTGTCCTCAGTCAACGCTCCAGCAACAATCAATGGTATCTCAGCAACGCAAAGAGTAAAAGGAAATGTCCAATGCCTAGCCCCTAGCTCTGCTGGCTCTATATCAATACCAGGTATCCATGTCAACGGTCCTGAATGTCGATGCAGCCTGGGCAGTGTTTGGAGGGCAAAGGGAGAAAGAAAAAATGCATGCAATAAAAAGAGTAGAGGGTATGCCGACGAGTCGTCCAAGTGGAGTGCATCGTCTAAGAGATCTTCTTCACGAGTGCGGCGACAGCCAGCGCTTGCAGATCTCCTCATGACCCCAAGTGTGGATCCGAGGCCCATTGCACTATGTGTACATGGGGGCTAACCAAGAGCCCACCCCAGCGCCTACATGCTCAGCATTGTAGGCATCATCTCAGGGGGGTATAGCGGGCTTCCGTGAGCCATTGTCTTCTTCGTCGGCCGGAGGCTCTCCATGCTTATAACTCGACCCCACGATGCTGGTCGCTTGTGAGGCACGGGAGTCGCGGGCCGCACCATTGATGTCTGGCTCGTGTTCATGGTGTAGTCGTAGAGGCCGTTGGGGTTGACCACCTGTGGATTGTGGTGGTAGGGGTCGAAGGCTTCCATGCTGTAAAATGACTGATGCGGGTGGTGCTCGATATGCATCGGGTACATCATGGGATGGTCCTCGATTGGCGTGTTCATCTGCTTGGGAAGTCCCTGGTTCACCTCTGGTGCAAACTTGGGGGCGTCGACGGGCCACACGGTCTCGTTCGGGATCGGAAAGGGTGTGCCTGGATGCGGGCCGGTCGTCTGGTCGTCACCCATGACTGTATCGCCGCCACCGCTGCTGACGGCACTGACCGAGCTCGCCGAGCTGGGCCCGCCGCCCATGACGCTCGCTGGTGTCGGCGGTCGGGACGAACGCTTTCCGTGACGGCTTGGCAGTCTGAAGACGGACTGTGTCAAACTTGATCGGCTGGAACGCCTCTTCGTGAGGGTGAAGATGGAAGAGCTATCGTCCTCTGACTTGGGGCTGAAGCTTGCGGAAGAGTGGCCCGGGGATTCGACCAAGCAAAGGCTTCGATAGGGCAGCTGAAAGTACACGTCGATCTCGCTCGGCGGAGGCGTGCCAGGCGAAGTAAATGGCGCTGTTCCCAAGATGTAAGCCAATCGAACCAGCGTGGAGATGTCGTTGCCCAGATGGCGACACTCCAGCATCCGCTTCAGGTCACCCGAGGACCGTGGTCTCCAGACCAGCTGCTGGCGCTTCTCCTTTGGCCAGATGCAAGTCTTCCAGATGTGCTTGACTTGTGGCTGCCGCATCAAGTTCTGCATCTGCACCCTGTACTCCCAGTGCTTGACGTCGAAGCCGTCTTCGAAATGCTTAGCAATGTGCTCGAAGTGCTTGTCGCGCGTTTCCGATGCCTCGTCGGCGGTCTGGGCCTCGAAGACGCGGTCCTTGCAGGCGTCGAATCCACACGAGAAAACCAGTTGATTGCACAGATCCGTACGGGCAGCACTGTTGGGCAACGCCTTCAGCCGGTGTGTCTCCTTGGCATGGGTGCTGTACGCGCGCTCAGTCGAGAAGGACAGATGGCATCCCTTTGTGCGGCAGATCCATACGACGTCAGACCCGTGGAAGTTGTGCAGGTGCTTCTTGAAGTCGCTTTTGCGACCAAAGCCTACCGGGCTATTGTCCAGGAAGCACATGGGGCATTGGTACTTCTTGGACGTGGGAGCCAGCAGTCGAGGTGATGGGTGCGACGTCACGTCGTTTGAGGGCAGAGTCGATGGTACGGGCGCGGGAGAGTCGAGCCAAGAGCGTTCGGTTATCTTGGTGGGCTCAGGCATTGACGGCACGTCTGGAGCCACCTCGGGCCATGTGCACTGTGTGTTGATGGACGCATCGTCTGACCTGCATTGCGATGCCTCGGAGCTCGTCCATGCCAGTGACGGGGCGCTGATGCTGCTGAGCAGTGTGCTCGCCGAGAAAGTCGAAGCCGACGCTGCAAGGTGTGTCAGAGGAGCATCTGAGGGGAGGAGATGAGTCGCGTGGTTCTGGCTTACATGAGTCGGGCGAGCCGGTCAGAGCGCACAAAAGGCTGGGAATGCCGTATCTCTGCACGAGCCGGAGAAGCTGTTGGTGATCCTCGTCCGTCAATGCTCGCACATTGGCGTCGTCCGCGGGTGGACGAAACGGGAACATGACGGTCTGGTGGGAGGGTGTCGTCGCCTCCGGTTCTCCTTGCTTTCAGAGCGAACTTTTATTGCGACCGTAAGAGATGGTCGAAAGATGATGCCGCTGGGAGACAGAGTAGTGGGTGATGGGTGTCGGACGACTGCCGGACTTGATTTGTTGTACCGAGGTGAGCGAATAAGCAGCGGAAGGTGAGGCGTTCTGCCCCCTCTCGTGATGGGCTGCGGACCCCGAGGGCCAGCGCCTGGTACGTGGCCCCTCACCGCGCGCAACTGCGCGATGACCTTGACGAGAAAGACAAGGGACGGAGGTTGTCAAGAAGGGCTCTTATGGGTGCCACGAGCAAACAGGATGTCTACGGCTGTAGCGTGGGCGAAGGATTGAGCGCTTTTCGTGTGCGAAGGAGTCGAGCGTTGCACGAGCTCGCATGAGGCGGGAGAGGGTTTGACGAGGGAGGATGGATGGCAACACGGGCCAGGGCGAAGAAATGGGGCGAGTAAAAGGACGAGCCGGGGGAAAGGGCTTCTAGAAGATCTTGGAGAACGCTCAGACATGGATGAAATATAACCAGTTCATGATCCCCACCCTCTGTCTCTCTAGCTGGGTGGCCCCCTGTCGAGCTGCCTTGCCCGGTTGCTGTCGACTTGGCCAAGAAGCTGGGCCATCCCTGTCGGAGGCGCATTCACAGCCAAGAGGGGCAACCGTTTCAGGAACGGTGCCATTTCACGCCGCAGTCTTAACGCATCATGAAACGCGCTGGACGACGCTGGACGACGCAGCATTTGCCAGAGCAGTAGCGCGGGTCGGGGCTGCCCAGTTGTGATGGCGGTGGTCGCCGTCTCGTTCGCCGAAGCCAACCGGGCGGCGTCGCGTGGCGTCGTATGACCAGCGCCCGCAAATTAGCAACCTGGCACACCCCTGCGGGGCGTGCCAGCCCCTGCAGCCTCTGACCGCGGGTGAGTCTGCGTGCAGACAGAACCCCTGGGCCGCCGTCCGAGCCTTCTGCCGCCCTTCTAGAACCCGGCGGGCGGTTGATTCGCAAGACACGAGGAGGAGGCGTGGCCGGAGCTTGCATGTCTTAAATTACCAAGCTGGAGGCAGAGGGCACCAAGAGGGGCAGACGATGGCACGCGAGGGCACGTTGGGCCGCAGCACGGTAGTATCATCCATGCGGGCGAGGTTACACTGGCGGCAGTGTCGTTGTGGTGGTGATGTGAACATCGTTGCCGTGCCCCCTGACTGGACCGGACGAGCTAAAAGTCGAAGTCGGTCCTCCGTGGACGTCCTCGGAGTCGCGTCATCAGCCGCTTCAACCTGCTGCAATGAATGGAGGGAGGGGGCGGAAGAAGGCCAGGCCAGCCCAAGGGGCATGGGTCTTGCGCCGCTGTACCACGTTGAGATGACGCCCACAAAAACGGGACGAACAGTGTCTCTTGCGACTGGCCCCGGCCCACCCACACGCGCCAGAGTCGCCCATCACGGCTGGTACTCGTACTCGTGGAATTGAGCAGCGACGGTAGCTTGTTGAGGAATCACGCGCTCGCCTGGGCTCGTACGAGGGCGGTCAACGTGGAAATGACGTTTTCGACGGACTGGCATTTGCTGGTGGGCCGGTGAAGATTGTTGGTGAAATGACGGGAAACATGGCGGGAGGCAGCCTGCCTGCCTGAGGTGCCCAACCAACCACGCCGTTGAACCAGGACACGTTGCGCAGGGGTGGCGAAGGTTACACGATGTCGACGGCCGGGGGGCTTCCCTGACCATTCGTCAATCGTATTTCAAATTTCCAACGGATGGCGTTTGCTGCTATTCTCGTCGGGGCCCTGGTGTCCGCTCCCCGGCCCCCCCCTCCCCTGTTGCTGGGATCATCAGCCCTCCTCGTCCTGGGCTGGCTCCCAGCACATCCGCGGTCCAGAGGCCATGCGGCAATGACGCTGATGAGCCGCACCAGTTCCCAAGTTTTATCCCCTCGACTCTCCCCAAAGTCCGTTTCCTTGCTAGCTTTTGTGAGGCCCGATGAACTGCTGAGGAGCAGGCCTTCGGTCAGAGCCGTCTGTCGGGCATGCTGCAGCCACCTGCGCCAGCCGCGCCTCTTGCATCTTGTGGCTCGTCAGCCCTTCGTCCCCCCCTCCCCGATATGCCCAAAGGGACTATTCCCCGTGCTCGCATATGTACCGTCAAGCCTCTGGCGGCTCAGTCTTACTCCATCGCATTCGCTTCATTCCGTTGGTTGGGGTCTGGTTCCCATCGGCGCGTCTACCTTCATGCCGTCGCATAGTTGCAGGCTTCCATACCCTTCTTAAAGAGACCCACGATGCAACCCATCCCCCATTAGGCAACACGCGAGACAACCGTGAAATTATGGCTACCCAAGTGCCGCCGCTCTAGCAAGCGGTCATGCTCCAGGCCATCCACCCAGACCATCAGACGTTAGTATCGCCCCGTGCCACGTGGCTCCCCGGATCCTGTCTCGCCTCAGAGGCGCGCATGCGCTTTATCTGCCGCCGCATCTTGCTCCGCGGCTTCCCACTCGCCGTGTTCATCTTCTTCATGCTCGAGCTGTCTAATCCCTGCCAACGCCGTGCGACGGAGGCGAGTTCAATAACCTTGCACACGCACCAGTCCCATATTGGCCGATACAATATTTGAGAACAGTAGCCGTTTGAAGCATATTCAGAAGAGTTCATGGTTTCTGTCGTTGTCACGCGTAGCAGTGGTCGGCCTGCAATAGGGAGACAGCTCGTGTCGCCCAAGCAATAGTGATTGGCAACATTGGCTGTCGACAATAACGTCGTCCATGCGAGTGAGATTCGTTGAAGAGAATTACATCGGGCAATAACCAAGTGGTGCCATGCCTGCTACACTAAGTTGTGCGACGATGCCACCGTTTTTGGCTTCACTATTGTCATTCTCTGCAGCAATTGAGCCACGCCCATGTGGCCAGAGTTCCCACGTTCTGGGCCCTGATCCACGACGCCGGGCAAATCGACTCAAGTTAATGCGAGAGTACATTCGCCAGTATATATTAGTGGGGCTTTGCTCTCGTACCGGCTCAACTCAAGCTGAGTCGTTCTGCCTCACCCCAAACGCCTTGAGCCAATATAGCTCAGCTTTAGCGGTAGAAAAGCGGGCTTTCTTGAGCTAAATTACCTCTTTAGGGCAATTTAGCGGCCCCTACTAGCTCGGTACATCAATAGCAGGGGTCGACTGCGTGTTATGCGAGGTGGAGTCTGCATTCCCTTATTTATACCGAAAACGCCGACCGATTTAGGAAAGGTGGCGAAATTGTACACGAAATTGACTCTTGCATTAACTTGAGTCGATTTGCCCGGCGTCGTGGATCAGGGCCCTGGTGGGCAGAGACAGGTTGATGATGTAGAAACTCTCTGTTCCAATTGCTCCCTTTCCTAGGCTCTGGTTATCCACGTGCCTACTTCCCCAAAATTCCAAATATGTATGTGCCTACCCGGGACTTGAGAAGAAGGGGTGGATCTTTGATGCAAAGCGAATTACATTGATATAGCGACGCTGTTCGTCTGTTCCGACTTCAGCTTCTACTGGTATGGATGGTTCGACGGGGGCTGTCAATGGTGCGCGCCCTGTATCTACTTGAATCGATTGAAAGACGGTGCCCAGCAAAGCTCACGGTACAACAGCCTCGTTGTCTCTGTCAGCGCTACACAAATCGGTGTAGCAGCCTACCCAGAATCCCTGGCAGGCTTCTTATCAATGAGCACTACTTGTAGAGCCTGCGATTACTAATGGCTGAAAGCACGATTAAGACTCTAGTCTAAACCTTGAGGGGGCTGCAAATGTCCCATACTGGCTGACACATTTTTGCGGCTACATTGCCTTATTTGGCCTGTCAATACGACGGTTCCAGAGGCCGCGTCAGAGATCATTTACGAGGTTTCGGGAGGATGGCGACGATGTATTGTGCAGTTGCAACGATGATTGACTTTGTCAGGATCGACACATGGCCTACATGTGAAGTTTCGACCCTCTGAACCTCGATAGTATCGACAAGCGAAGAAATGTTTCATTCTGATGCATCTTCTTCGATGCCGTTCAGCCTGAATCATCCTCGCTCACCCTGGGATCAGAAGGGTTCGCGTGCGCGGGAAGCGTCAGTTGGCTCGACCGTAATGAGTAGAGGAAGCAACTGTTTTGGACTGGAAGTTTGATCAAACGCATGAGCCGCTGATAGCTCCCGACGGCTACCAGCAGCGTAAAGGTGCAGCTGGCATGGCTGAAAGGCATGGCATATGACCGCGGACAGCAAGCACCATTCACCCAGCGTCCAGGGCCAAATACATTGTCCCCAAGGCTACGTATGCCTTTATCAACTGTTTTCAACCCTTCTGCTCTGTGCTATGCCGTGTTTCTCAGGTGGGTTGCAAGTTGTACCTGACTGTGTCTCGGTGTAAAATTGTTTGTTTACGCTTGCGGGTTTGAGTCCCATTGCATCAGCACTCTTTGGCAAGAAGATTCTTGACCACATGCTGCGGTTCCAGTACTTGATAGCAACCCAATATTGGTTGATTCATCCTTTCCACCGGGTGAGTCTACTGATCAATTACAAGCCAGCATCAGTTTAGTTGGCTATTTCTCTAATGTACTCGGCGCGCTCATGTTCAAAGAAAGGTCTAGTCCTTTGAAGTATCCACGGGAACAAAACAGCGGCCATATTGGGTATACATGGTAATTATTTGTTATAAGAGACTGATAGAAAAGCTAGAGTTCCCAACCTGCTTCCAGGAAATGGCTGTGATTGCCCCAAAAAGGTCTTGAAGACACTGATATGGAGCTGCTTTCCAACAGCAAATATTCATCGGTGATCGTGCTCTTAGCAGTCACGAGGCTTCCGGCTACCCTTTTCAAAAAAGCATGTATCCCGGATCAACATGGAGATCGAGATATGAGAATTCGCTCGAATTTAAGCAGTGTGTTGTTAAGATCTAAACAGTGTCCTGAGATATGGTGATGCTGGCCTGTCCAACCACACTGGCAGTCTGAGCAGCCTGGTAAAGGTGTATTTTGAGGTTGCCGTTACCGAGCATGGCCGTTCCATTGGACACAAAGTCCTCATATATGGGGACAATATTCCTGGAGTCCAAGTCACAACCATACATGCAATAGAAGAGGACGCTGCTACCTTTGATAATGCTACCGTTAGCCTTTCCAAAGAATCGGACCAAAATCTCATCCTCCCCAGAAAAAGTTCAGACCAGGGTTAGGTGATCCTTCTCAATAGTAGTAAAGTTATTCCCTACAGCATTACCAAGTCAGGATGTCAAGGAAGTAAGTCGAAAGAGGGAGGTGAAGGTAGCTTTATTTAAGGGAATTGCTGTCCCCCCTCCACAGCTCCTCACCCAGCGGAGACACTTTAATTGCCAGCAAACAGAACTCTCCTCCGCACCCCTCAACCTTCGTCAACCGGCCCAAAGGCAGGCCTGGACAAGCGTTGCAGTGCAACAGTCATATTAGACGGGAAAAGGCCTTAATAGTAGCCGCCATGATCTCTCGCGATCGAGCCCGTTAATCTTCAAGAGCAAGTCGAGATTCGCGCCCAGCAGCCTGCCTATATAGCGCGAACGGCGCTCCCCGACCATACGAGGCCTTCACTTCAACCAGTCATTGAAAGTAATACCTACGAACCCGGCACGGCGCGGCCATGACCATACCAACGATGACTAGTCACATTTGCTGGAGACGGAAGAACGATACATTCAGAGATTCAAAGACCTCGCATGCCTTGCATGTAGGCAGGCGGTATAAAGGAAAGTATCTTTAGCGTGAGCTACGAGGCGAGGCGCCATACAGCGAGATTACAGATGAAGAGCTTCCAGGATTCAAGGAATAGCTCGCCGATGTGCTCTTTGCATAGATATGCTTGATTTCAATATGCTCCTGTAGCCATGGGATTGCTTACGCGCGCTCTCTCATCTTCATCCTTCTTTATGTGCGAGACTACGGGCTGCTTTGCTGCCGGTTCAATGATGACAGAAGACGTGGACGTAAAGGGCCACACGTAAAAAATCCTTTTCCCGCATTACAGTTTACCTTGGATAATCCGGCTCCGAGCGCAGTAGCCGCAATGTTTACAACGTCCCTGAGGCCAATGCCATCGTCGGAGCTCTCAAGAATGATGCCATGCAAGATGTTTACCCTTTGTCTTGCTGACGCAGGATTGCACGACCAGAAGCCAAAGTCGAATTGTTCTAGCAGACGAGGAGACTAGCAATATGCGCGGTTGCAGGCTGTCATGGTTCCCCCCCAGCCGACTTATTGCGCAACCAGCATACAGGTAGAGCCAGGGGCTCTGTGAACACCAACATCTCGAACTTGAGGCCACCGGTAAGAAGCGGCTGAAGACGATCGAGGCTGGACAATCCGTGAATGGAGCTCGCAAGTGCCCGCACCGGGCCGGCTCCCGCTATGGGGCCCGCTACGACGAAGTCCTTTGAATTATCAACTGGGAAGAGAAGCCGTCCATACAGTGAATCAGAGTGGACCACGGGTTTGCAAGGACCACGTGCGGCCGAGCCAGTGATGTATACGAGGCTTAGAAGCCCATGTTCAATAGCTCTCACTAATCTACGCAACTATCGCAAACTTTACGTCGTCGCAGGGACGGCACCGACGAGCGATGTGACATGCTGGACCCTCGGTACAGCATCCAGGTCAATTTTTGGTTTGTGTATGATAACATTTAGAAGTGGGTTTGACGAGCTACCCTTTCCATGAGAAGCATTTTGATACATGCATACGAGGCAAGAAGGCTCTTCTCGGCTACCCGACAGTCATCCATCAGGACCTCGCCAACGTGCCGTCGGTGGCAAAGTCAGAGACACCACTAGGAATTGTTTTGAGCTGGCCCTTGGTCCGCCCCACAGCGAAGCCCCATTCTTAGGACTGCAATGCACCATAATGAACGTGTTGGTGTCCGGAGTGCCTTACCCATGCATAAATCACGGTCTCTAGTCGATCTAGTGTCCCCTAGGGGCTGACAAGCGGGAAGCGTACCCCGGACACGCCCCATGACATGCTTCCCAAGCGGCAAATCGGGCTCTGCGTACACTTACCTTGACAGCGGTTTAATGGAATTATCGAGACGTAAGCTCGCTATGGGTGCCGATTACCCGGCCGTTCTTCCCCTAGTAATGACCCTGCGGTCGGGATGCTGTCACTGGGTATTGCATGGTGGCCGCTCTTATGTTCAGCACCGAGCAAACTCTGCCACCAGCAGACGAACCCGAGGCTCGTTTCGGCTCCAGGCCTAGCATGCAGTGCCTTGCAGTTCAAGCTGGCACCCTGGACGTGCGGCGTGCCAAGTGGCAAGCTTTCCGTCTTTCGCTGTTAGGGAAATTTGGCTACATGCTGCCTCATTCTCAACCTTTTCATCATTGACAGCTATAGTTGCAGACGTTGCCGGATGACCGGCATAGTACGTGTGTTTCTGCGCTGGCCACACATTTCCCACGGTCCAGAACTATGCGACGCCGTGCTTCATACTCCGAGCTTGATTCGATTGCGCAGAGCGCGCAGCGGAACTGTTCGGCAGGGCCACGAATCCCGGACCGTCGGTGAAGAACCACGGCCCTCATGACGCATGACTTGCAAGAGCTCGCGTTCCAGATTGAGCAGCTAATCCTGGAGGATGCCGCCATCCAAGGGGTCAAAGTACTGGAGTTGTACACTACTAATTCTCAGCCGTATCTCGTCGTAGCAATATCACTGGCAAAGTCAAACGGCTTGCAGCAGCCAGCCACTCCGAACATCATCAACAGGGGCCGGAGGAGCTTGAAAACGAGAGTAAAAGATGGCAGCAGCAGTTCCCAAAGAAATGGGTCGTACTCGACGGCTTGCCAGTCACCGCGTCCGGTGCGATCGATGAGGATACGCTTCGAGCTCAAATCAATCCGAGCTTAACATGAATTGCAACGGAGATAAGCAATGAAGAGCAAATACGACGAACCGTGTCAGCCGTTTTGAGAATAACGCTCGAGGATGTCCAGCTCTCAAAGCCCTTCATCCGCCTTGGCGGAGACTCAATCACTGCAATCGAGGTCATGTCGAGCTGTCTGGCTTTCAACATCGTCTTGAGAGTGGCGGACATTCTGAGCTCACCCAATCTTGCCACGCTGGCATCAAACGCCAACATCACAGTTGACTCCGCATCGGAGACGAATACCCATGTCAACCGCGCCAGTGATGCCACGAACATGGTCAATCCTGCCTCTTTAGCCAGTCCAGCCCATTCAGTCCTTTCTTTCTTGGATGTCGTCCCGGGGGGCTCCGATAATGATGAGGTGGACAATAATTAATTTAGAATCTCTCCCCACCAATATCAGCCTCTAGAGAAGCTGTTTCTGAAACGGAAGCGCTCGCCGTCTGCGTTGCCGCCGTCGCGAATGCCTTTGCAGAAACATTCCCCGATCGCCCCTGGATCTCTTGTCTGGCAGCCACAATGCATTCGAATGACTTCAATGTCTTGGACCTCGACCTTAAGCAAGCTCAGAGCTTGGGTCAAACCATTCGGTAGTTGAAAGACTCCCTCAACGCGTCAGAAAGGGTCTCTTGCGAAACCTTGGCCTCGAGCGGAGCCGCGGAACTATGTGTACGATACGATGTTGGGTGTTTTGAAAACTGTCACAGTAACGGGATTCGCAAGAAGAATGACAGGCCCGCACGAGCAGGGCGCTCTTTGATCTCAATCGAGATGTTTCGAGATAGGCCGGATATCGTGCTTGAACTCAGCAGCCCTCACCACATGGAGCGAGGCTACGACGTCCTGAAGTGGATGAGTACATGCCAGAAGCTGATCGGGCGAGCTATCGAACTTGCGGCTGATCCCACGACGTTTTATAGCATTTCAAGCTTCCCTCTGCTCTTCCTTTCGTATCCCGAGCTGAATCGCCTCGTTGCCAATTGTCAAGGGCTTGGGTACACCGAAATCGAGAACGCATATCCGTGCTTCGCAGCCCAAGAAGGTATCCTGCTGTCTCAGATCCGATCCAAAGACGCGCACACGACTGAATGCAGCTTTGAGGCCCGAACACGCAGCGGATCCAATCCGAGAGCGACCAATCTGGAGCGACTGGAAGCTGCATGGAAGAACGTGGTAGCTCACCATTCGGCTCTCCGAACAGTCTTACTACCCAGTGTTCGTGTGCTGAGGAATGTTGGGGCGAAGCTGATTCTTTGCGCTCCGGATTGCGAGCAGAAATTGCAATACGGCGGAGTCGACGTTATGTCGGTTGACGAGAGTGTTTTGCTCAAACTCCCAGACTCATTCCCGAAATCGATTGGCTCGGATGTATCGCCTCAAGATCCCGGCTTCGTCATCTTCACATCGGGCAGCACGGGAAAACCAAAGGCTATCGTTTTGCAGCACGACAGCATCTGCTCCAGCAGCGACGCCTACGGCCGGCAATTGCGGATCGGCCCCAAAAGCCGTGTTTTCCAATTCTCGTCTTACACCTTCGATATCGGTATTTTAGACGTCCTAGTCACATTAATGCGAGGTGGATGCGTTTGCGTGCCCTTTGACCATCAACGTGTCAACGACTTGGCTGGCACAATAGCCACCACAAAAGCCACCTGGGCATTCCTCACGCTTACAGTAGCAGACCTCCTCTCTCCGGCAGAAGTGCCTGAGCCGAAGGTGCTCTGCTTGGGAGGCGAGGTTGTCGGCCAAAAATCAGCTGCGCGGTGGAAAGACATCGTGGACCTGCATGGGCTTTACGGCCCTGCGGAAGCATCTGGATTTTGTGCATGGAAGTCTAGGTAATCGCCTCGTGCCGGACGGCTGCGTCGGCGAACTACCGAACCAGGGCCCTTTGCTTGCTCGAGGCCACCTAGCTGCGGATGCGAAAGCGTTGAGCAACTAGATCAACGATGCTCAACGACTGCCTTCTGGCATGCCTTTTGGCAAGGCTTATTTGGTCGGTGATCTGGTTCGGCGCAACGAAGATGGGTCTTTTGATTATATTCGGCGGAAAGACTCACAAGTCAAGATAAATGGCCAGAGGACTGAAATACGCGAAATCGAATCACAGCTATTGGAGCTACTGCCGAAAGATATGCGTTGAATCGTCGAAGTCCTTCCTGGCAAAGACCGAAGCCTCGACGGTCTCGTCTTCTTTCTCTGGTATACCGATGGGCCAAACTTCACGCGATCGATAGTACAGATCCTTGACTCCATATCTGACTAAAACCCACAATCATTTCTCAGGTTCACTCAGGGCTGCGGTCAATCCTCCCTTCGTACATGATTCCCAGCATAGACTTCATTCTCCAAGGTAGCCCAGAGCAGACATTGTCAGGTAAGATTGACCGTCGCCGGCTAGTGTCGCTTGGACGCGCCACGACTCTGTCCGAGAGACGGGGCTTTGCTCCGCAGACAGTCGGGCGTGAACCTCCTACAACCTCGATGGAGCTGGAACTGCGAGACTTGTGGGCTGAAGTCTTGCGCATCGCCCCAGACGATATTGGTAGAAACGATAGTTTCCTCCGCACTGGGGGCGATTCTATATCGGCGATTCTACTAGTATCGGAGGCTCGTCAACATTCGATAAGCCTCACTGTAGCAAAGGTATTTGACAACCCGCGGCTTGTCGACATGGCCGGTGCTGCAACCGTTGGAACAGTTGAGCTTTTTTTTGCAGACTTTCCAGCCTGCTCTCTGCAGGCGTAGATTAAGACACCATTACACGAGAAGTTCGACGGCAGTGCGGATTGCCGACTTCGAAGATTATCGAGGATGCTTAACCCTGCACGAAACTACAAGAGGGCCTCATGGCTCTGGCTGCCAAGCAGCCGGGCTCCGACGTTGCCAAAAACCGTCTACCAACTCCACTATACAGCTGACCTTGACCGATTCAAGATTGCTTGGGAGAGAACCATTGAGATCTGTGACAGTATGCGTACTCGGATTGCGCTGATGGAAGACGGGACCCCCGTTCAAGCCCTGATTGCGGATGATGTGAATTGGGAGGTCGATGATACACACGACCTGAGAGCCTTCATCAAGGAATCAAAGCGAATCATGATGGGCTACGGATTGCGTCTCTGCCGCTATGCAGTAATACAAAATCACAATAAGAGCCATTTTGTTTGGGTAAGCCATCATGCCCTTTTCGACGGGTGAACTGACCGAATTGTCATGGACACTCTGGCACAATTTTATCGCCACTTAACACCTCCGCCTCCGCAAAGATACTCTGCGTTCATCAAGTATGCCAACGACATTGATATTATTGCTACTGCGAAGTACTAGAGCAACGAACTTCATGGTGCTAGCCGAGCAACTTTACCTCCGCATTCCAGCAAGACTGAAGTGAGAGTCAAGAGCGACGTCACCAAGATATCTATTCCTTTTCCACGGTCGACGGACGTCTCTAGTACGAAGGTGACAATTCTTCGTGCGACTTGGGCAATTGTGCTAGCACGATACTGCGATTCAGATGATGTATGCTTTGGCTTGACAGTATCTGGTCTTTACGCTCCTATACCGCGGGTGGCTGAGGTCGCCGGTCCTATGATTGCTACTGTGCCTCTGCGTACACGCCTCGATCCGCAATGCCCGGTTTCTCGATATCTATAAGACTTACAAAATCAAGCTTCGAGAATGATTCCGTACGAACAAGTTGGGCTCCAGAACATCTCAAAGGTCGGACCCGAGGCCGATGCAGCGTGTGACTTTTCGAGTCTATTGGTGCTCCAACCAGCCGAGATCACCAGCGTTGGGGACGAAGACAAATGAGAGATTCTCGTCTCTGGAAGTGTCGAACAGGCTTTGGCAGAAGAAGCCATGGGCAACTACTTCAGTTATGCGCTTGTGTTGCAAGCAATTATTCTAGAGCACCGTATCGAGCACATTTTTGTATACGACCCGGACGTTCTGGTTGACTCGCAATGCCTGGCAATTGCCAATCAGATACATCATGTAGCCCAGCAGCTTCTGGCCCCGGATGGGAAGCCGCTTGGCTCTGTATCTGTTGCGGGTCCGTGGGACTTGGAACAGGCGCTGCAGTGGAATGGACCGCAGCATCCAGTGCTACAAGCGTGTGTACACGATCTCATTACGGAAAATTCCGTGCAGCATCCCAGTCACGAAGCTGTGTTCTCTAGCGAGGGAAGCTTAACGTACGATGGGTCAGAGCGCCTGTCCAGTCGACTCGCAAACCACCTCACGCGTCTTGGTATCAAGGAGGAAGTTATTATTCCTGTTTACTTCGAGAAGTCTATGTGGGCTGTTGTCGCCATGTTGGGCATTCTCAAGGCTAGGGGAGTGTTTGTCCCCCTTGACCCCTCGCACCCCGAGGATAGGCGCAGAACATTGGTCGAGGATATTGATGCTCAGATTATCGTTGCCTCATCGAGCACGAAATCAGTTTGCCGAAAGCTGGTTCACCATTTAGTTGAGCTATCAGCCCAGGTCTTTACGGATATTCCGTCGTCCACGAACAGTAGCTTGTCATTGAAAGAAAAGGCAGAGCCTAGTAACGCAGCATACCTGCTGTTTACGTCTGGCTCAACCGGACGACCAAAGACTATCGTTGTCAGCCATTCGGCCTTGAGCTCGAGTCTGATAGGCTATGGAAGAGCTTATACTATGAACCAACGGTCCAGGGTGTTACAGTTTTCCCACTACGCCTTTGACGTTAGCTTGAGCAAGATTTTAGAACACTCGTGTTTGGCGGTACCGTGTGTGTTCCGACATATCGCTGCCTTTGGTTCCAAGTCTCGCGCAAACACAGCTATGCTTACGTCCTCTTATTTGAAAACTCTCCGCCCTAGCAATTTGCCAACGCTGCAGCTCTTGCTCCTCGTCGGCGAGCCGCCAACGACAGACGTTATAAAGACCTGACTTCCGCATGTTGATGTGGTGAACGCCTACGGCCCCTCGAAATGCTCCATCTTCTGCGCGTCACATCTATATCGCTCGCCAGCAGAGTCGCCGACGACTATAGGACGTGGATTCAGCGGATCTTGCTGGATCATTGAGCCCGGCAATCATGAGCGGCTTGCACCTATTGGATGTGTCGGTGAGATAATTCTGTACAGACACATGGCCCGTGGATATCTTCACGACCCCAAAGCCACGATGAAGCCATTCATTTCCAGCGTCCCGTGGCATCCCTTTCCAACCGAGGATGACCAACGCAGAGCTTACAAGACAGGTGACTTGGCGCGCTACAATTCTGATGGGACAACCGAATATCTTGGGAGAACGGACTCTCAGGTCAAAATGCGGGGCTATCGCATCGAGCTGGGAGAGGTCGAGTATAGGGTGCCAGAAGTCGCTGCCAAATCTGGACCGGATTGCTGCCGAGGTGGTCCAACACGCGTCCCGCGACTCTCTTGTCGTATTTATTAGCTTCCAGGAGACGCCATCAACGCACGAGGAAAACGACAGTCTTCCGATGCCGATGACTTCGGACTCTAACAGCATGTTGGTCAGCTTAGTTGCTGGACTGAAGAGAGTGCTTCCATCCTACATGGTCCCGTCGGTTTCCCTCCCCGTTCGGACCATGCCCTTCAACGCTTCCATGAAGTTGGACAGAAAGTCGCCCAGAACTTTGGTGGAATCGACCCCAACAGAGCAACTGAGCACCTTCTCGTTGGCCACGCAAGATAAGGTTGCCCCCACCACCGCGACGAATCCGCGTCATGTGGGCGCATATACCCCGGATCTCGCCCGACGACATCGGCAGACACGACAGCTTCTAGAGATTGGTGGCGACTCACTCAGCGCTATCCGACTGGTTTCCCTGGCCGAGCAGCAAGGCCTAAGTTTCAGCGTCAAAATTATCTTTCAGAACCCACAGCTCGAGCACCTAGCAACTGCCGTGGTGTTTGTGAAAAGTGGTTCGACTCTCAGCCCCGGGCCCTTTGGTATGCTTGATTCGGCCAATCTGACCCTCCTCAAACACGACATACAAATCCAGTGCGGGCTTGCGAGCTCCCAAGAGGTTCACAATGCATACCCTTGTACGTCTCTCCAAGAGGGGCTAATGGCCCTCACCGCGAAGCAACCAGGAGCGTATATTGCCAAATACGTCTACCAGCTCCCGGATGCAGTCGATTCGACTGTTTTCGGGTCTGCATGGGACAAGACCTTAGCACACTATGAGAACTTGCGTACGCGAATTGTTCATGTCGGGGGCTCTACGCTACAGGTGATAATTCAAACCGAGGCTGTTTAGGAGCAAACTGGGGACATTAGCTTGAAGCAGTTCATAAAGACTACGCAACATACGAGTATAGGATACGGCTCGCTGCTTTGCCAATACGCACTCATAGAGGATGCTAATGGTAGATGCTCTGACATCCTTCAACGCTTACGGTCCAGCCGAAGCTACTGTCTACTCGACCTCACACGCTTTTACCAATAGCAAAGATACGGCGGCAACAATTGGTCGAGGTATCAACCAACGCAGTTTAGATAGTCGATCTAGAAAACCCTGACCGTCTTGCACCAATCGGCTGTGCGGGTGAGCTCGTCCTGCAAGGTCCCGCAATTGCTCGCGCATATATAAAGGATACAAAACAGACCGAGCAGTCGTTCTCTGAAAGTGTAGGTTTTATGCCCCCCGACATCGTCCTCCAGGCCCCGCGATTCTATAGAACGGGAGACCTAGTGCGGTATGACTCCAACGGCAACTTATTGTACATTAGAAGACGAGACTCGCAGGTTAAGTTACGTGGTCAGCGCATGGAGCCAGGAGATATTGAGTTCAAGCTCAAACGTGCTGGAGCCGATATTGCATACGCTGTGGTTGATGTCCTGCGTCAACGGTCCCTTGAAGCACTCGTCGCATTCGTCAGCTTCAGTGACGACGAGAGCAAAGAATACACCATACCGCGACTGGAAACTAGCACTAAAGTCCTAAGGAAGTATTTCCTCGACCTTTCGAAAAAGATGACAGCCGTCCTTCCAGGGCATATAGTACCAACATATTACATTCCGGTAGCATACATGCCCCGAACCAGCTCCGGCAAGATCGAAAACTCTACGGGAGCAAGCTCTGACACTATCGACCGAAGAGCTCCTAACATACGCTATATCGCAACGCTCACCACTTCGGGACAGCTCCAACGAGACCGAACCGGTGTGCGTGCGCTCTGGTCAAAGGTGCTTGATCTGGAGGCAGAGTCCATTGGCGTCGATGGCAACTTTTACGATCTCGGCGGTGACTCTATCCGAATCGTGACCCTTACCAAGTACATACATCAACAGTTTCACGTGCAACTTGGTCTTTCCATGCTCAACAGCCGCAGCACAACAGTCGCTACCATGGCGGCTTTGATAGCGTCACAGAGTATGGATGCGCCGGAGCTCGACTTACTGGACGAGATCACAACTATCACGGATGCACCATGGGTTGGCGCCATAGCGAGTCCAGATTTCCTGTCAGCCACTTCACTCCCCGGCAACGCTACTGTCTTCCTTACTGGCGCTACGGGTTATCTTGGTACGCAGCTCCTTCGGCAACTATTACGATCGGATCGCATCAGAAGCGTAGTGGTGCTCGTTCAGGCGATTTCCCCAGGCCAGTGCCTCAAGCGCGTCATAAAGACGGCCAAGATTACTGGCTGGTGGCAAAAGTCCGACGAAGAGAAATTGGAAGTATGGGCAGGCGATCTGGAAGCGAATCAGCTGGGCGTTCACGATGCGCAATGGAGCCGACTGTGCGGCAAAGCCGTCAAGGCCAATGTCGACGCCATCATTCATAACGGCGCCGTCGTCAATTGGAACGCAGACTACGAGAAGCTTCGACAGGCAAACGTTCGGTCCACACAGAGTCTACTAAGGCTCACGATTGAGTCCCCTAGCACGCCCAAATTCGTGTCCGGTGGCGCAAAGGTGCACATTGGAGCCCATCGCGCAGACGCTGCAGCCGAGATGGCCAAGAACATCGGCTGCAGTCAGACAAAGTCTGTGTCGGAAAGCGCCGTTTACGACATTACAACGCAGCTGCCGAGTGGTCAGAACCGTTTGTCAGTCGTCAAGCCTGGGCTGATCATTGGTACGAGCGAGGAGGGCATCGCTAACATTGATGATTTCCTGTGGCCCGTGGTTTCCACCGCAGCAGAACTGCGAGTCTACCCTTCAGAGCCCGGTGGTAGCTGGATATCAATTACTGACGTTGGCTCGGTCGCTGATACAATTCTCAACCAGCTCTTCTCCAGCGACATCGATCCGTTGGTAGACACGGTCACGGGGCTGCCAGCGTCGACAATTTGGAATCTCGTCAACTCTGAACTGGAGACACCTTGCACACCAGTTTCCTGGGACGTCTGGACGGAGCGAGCGCTAGAGCAATTGAATCGGACCGGTGAGGAGCATCCTCTATGGCCGGTGCAACACTTCCTCGGCGGCTTGGGAGCATCGTCTGGTCCAGATATGCCTTCCTCCGAAGAGGTAAGGCTTCATCTCGCGGTCAGAAAGAACGTGCAGTATCTTTTGCGCATTGGATTTATTCATTCACAGGCAGGCAAGGGGGCGGGTCTTGATGAGGATGTTATCCGGCGTTCGAATACCGCGAGGTGGGTGAGACGATGAGAGAGGGACCTTTTCTGTTGTTTTGTCTATACTGTAGGGTAAATAGATGGTAAGATTTCATCTTCGTACTTATAGAGGGCATGAAACAATTCATTCTTGGATGCCTTCACAATCAAAGATTGTTTTATGGCCAGCCCCGATATTCAGCCAGTGAGAAAGTCTACATGCGAAAGTTAACGCCACACTTAGTGCAGCAGCAATTCGCCTTTTATGACTTTGACATAACCAATGTCGACGTGCTTTGCGACGTCCTCCAGCGACTCAACTCGCATTCATACGAGCCTAAGGGTGACAGACTGTTGAATGGCCGGGAGTTAACTTTGCTGGCGATGCCGATGGGGCCGGTGAGCGGCTTCTCCGATCTTGACCATGACAAGAAGATAAAATCTCTGGCTCTAATGTCCCGAATCAGCGAGACGGTGGGCCGAAGAGCCGAGTCCCGGGCTCAGTCAGGGTATGTGATGGCCCAGGCTCTGGCAAGGATTGTCAGATTGTGATGGGCGCGACAGTGCTTCCCGGCACGGTCGTGGTGACAGGCACGCGGACTTGGGAAAGGATTATCTCCGTCGGGTTAGCCGGCAGTCCCTATATCAATGCGGAGGTATAGATGGGTGGAGACGCATGCCGATCCGAGATCAGATCGACCGAGCCGCCGAAGACGAACTCTGGTCGCGACTGGGGCCGACCTGCGGAGACCTTGGTAAATCATCACTCAGCACCTCTGTTTCGTGTTGGCATACGAACAGGCTCTTGGGTAGCAGCCGACTTTACCGCCTTTGCTTCGCCTTTGACTGGGAGTCCAATCGCATCACGGCACTGCCGAAAAGGGCGTCAGCAATGTTACGGGTCCCAGAAACTACTGCAGCGAGAGGGTTCTATACAATCGGATAGCCAGATTAACTCAAGCTGCAACACGCATATGCAGCGCAGCAAGTCAATGAGCTCCAAAGCACGAGATACTGGCAAGTCGTTCATCATTGCCGTGGAGGTGCACACACTTTGATAGGTGGAAGTTGGATGTAGACAAGTACCTGCAAGCCCATCCTTGCTTGTGGATTAATAATGTCTCCGCAGATTCATTCGAGTTTTGGTCCAAATGCATGGACGTTATCAAAGCAGGCTAGTCAGGGAGCAAGTCTGAGACATGTCGCACATCTGGCCAACCCGCACGTTGTCAGCCTGGAAGCTGCGGGATGTTGGACAGCCCAGCATGCCCGAAAAAGACATGCATCCGGCAGTGGTGAAATGTGTCAACCTGCAAGTCAGACGAGATGGACGAATTGTAATTTGCTCGTCGACGATACGTGGATGTGCCGCCGTCAGCAATAGTTGTCCGCCTCGTGCCGCTCTCAGCGCCGAATTAAGTCCCCCGTCGCATCTCGTGGCGCCGAACCAGGATTTCCCCCTCATTGCGCTGCCCTGGCCTTCAAACTCCCCAAGCCATGATCCATGACCATGTGACCCCCATGGACGACCTGTCATTGACAATCACAACCGCCCCTTGGCGGCGACGCGGCTGAGGCTAACCCTGCAGTGCCAAGTCCCCCTTCCCACGCCACTGATGCCATCCCCAAACGTCAACTACATCGCAACGAAACAGGGCATTTGCCTCCCAGCTGCGCATCTGTGGTCAACTGCTCCCCCGCGAGTTGCAGTCACAACCCTGGACATCATCTGGTGTCTTTGGTGCATCATCCCGCTGCCACCAAACACTTTTGGAAATGCCCCCAAGCGACTGAGGCATCAAACGCTATCCAATCGCAACTCACACTGCAATGAGATTTACGTGCAGGTTGTTAGAATCGCTCGCATAGTCTGAGCTCGTATAACCTGGGATTGTTTGTCGTATCGTGGCGGCTCGTCCTGTCATAGAGGGGCCTCTGAAAGTACTGTACCATCAAATGCTGCCTGGCAGTGGCCTGTAATTCCTTTTCTCGTTCTCTCTTGCTACGTTGATAGCCGTGTGTGTCACAACCCCGGCCCATGTACTTCCAGAGTACTTCATCGCATTACTGAAATTTGACGCGGGTAATTGGAAAATGCAACCAAGATACTCCGTAGAGCTGAGAACAAGATTAGTCGACCGATTCGCAACGGCGGCGACACACGAATTTGTCCATGGGTAAGAGTGTCATATCACCCATTCGCCAACGCAATCTGCAATGGGCACGTCACATCTCAACTGGAGGCCAACTCGGCCCCCCTTGGTCCGAACCCTGGGGCGTGTGCAGGGCCATCCCTGGAGTGATCAGTACCGCAGACAACTCCGCGACTGTTACCAAAACGGCGAGAGAGGCGCGAAAACCCGTTGCATCAGACAAGGATCTCGTTCTGCACTTCTCCGACGGGAGGGAGCCATTGCTGAGCTCTCTGCCGTCTACGGAGTACGCGGCTCCAATTGAGTGTTTGAATGCGGCGCAGGGCGTCGGTCGTGACGGCGGTGTAGTGGTGAGCGCCTCCATTTACAGGGTAACCTTTATGCGGCGTTCTTTGACGAGTTTGAATACCATCTTGGCCGCATTTGCTCTACAACGTACACATTCCATCTTCATAGTCCGTTTTTACATGCGTTTTGCATGGACAGGAGCTTATTGTCTAACACGATAAGGTACGAAGGATCCCCCTTTGTGCATTACTCACAATTTGTCATCACTAGCTGCAGCTGAATAAAGTCATTATTTCCACCAGTAGGCCCGTTGCCATGTTTTGGCGACTGTCATTGCCATGCTCCTTATATGTAAGCCCGAAGACGCCAAGGCAAACGATTTGCCTATTTTGGACGCCATTAGTGCGCATAAAGCACTACCGTTTGAATCACATTGGCTTCAAGTTTCCCACCCATGACGCCTCAGGCCAAAGTCTTCTAACACGCCAACAGATGATGAAAGTCTGTGATTGCTGATCATCTTTTGAATGATCGACAAGATGATCTGCGCTCAATATGCACTCATTCCACTATACGTAATCTCGCAGTACTGGGGCACGTTTTCAAGTCCCCTACTCCTCTAGAGCCATGGGATCACCCAATTGTAGTTTGTTGTAGCTGTACACTGCAGACCAGGGATCCCCGTGGCCACGGGCGACACCAATCGTGCTGTGAGCGGGGACATACTGCTGCTGCTGCTGCTGCTGCGTTGCTTCCTCTGGTGTCTGATATAGCGCTGGGCCTGGCAGGCCGTAAAGCGCGTGTGGGGATGTTACGGGGCTTGGTAATGTTTGGCCATCGTCGTAAACTGTGTAGTTGTTGACGGGTCGAGAGGGTTGGAACGAGGGTTGGGAACCGTTTGAAACATCCTGATATGTTGCAGAGCTTGTACTCGATATGCTGTAGGGAATGGAACTCAAGGTCAAGTCCGTCGGAGACGACTCGTCGCGCATTTCGTGCTTTGTTGTCGCGGCCGGACATTCTCTCTTTATAGGCAGGCGGAGGTCGAATCCGGCCGCCAGTCGGTCCACGTTGTCCTTGGCTGATCCCAGTATTATGGCACAGTTGACCACTTGATGCACGTTGTTTATGTGTCTCGTCTCCAGAAGCTTTCGTAGCGTACGGCTTGAAGCGGGATCCCAATGAAGTTGGGCGCTGTCGCCATAGTCCGAAGACGAGGCGTCCCACGCAGATGAAAGGCAAGACTGGCTCAGCAAGTTGCGCAGCCTATGAGAGTATTCCCATGGACCCGTTCCACGGCCTTCTTCGCAGTGTTTGATCAAATGGGTCGTGTACAACCTCCAGGTCGCCGGGATGTCGGCATCGTCGGCAGCTTCAAACACCCGAGAGCATGCCTCGTAGCCACAGGCAAAGACGGTCTGCGGACAAAGAACCACTTTGGCCTCGCTCACCTTCATGAGCGAGCCGCCGTGATCTTCGCGGAGGTGGATCTGGTAGGCCGTCGACCAGTCAAATGCCATGTGGCAGCCGGGATGCTGGCAGAGCCACTGTGCATTCGTGTTGTGAAATTGATCAATGTGGCGTCTTAGGTCGTTTCGCCGAGTAAATGTTTTAGGAATGGCAATTTCTGCACAGAAGCCACATGCATAGTCCATCCGGCTGGACGATGAGCGGCCACCTGGTCTTGATCCAGCGCTTGCACCATGTGTCGGGCTCCCAGCGGAAACCACAGAGGGCAAGGAGCCTGGGGCGGCTAATGGATAAGGGATGGAGCGCTGGTGAGCACGAGGAGACATATCCTCGAGGGTGCCGAAGTTGGGCGTGTAGCACATCATGCTTTGCGCCGCCATGTCATCGGATATAAGGGTGGAATAAGCGCCACTGTGCGTGACGGCGAGCGGTGATGATCTGTCTACGGACACCTGTCAGTCGTCACATAACGCGGAACGCATGCATCCTTTCACGAGCCTCCGATGTTAACTTACATGAAGTGACTTCACTGCATTCCTCTTCAACAAGTTGATCAAGCTCTTGCCTCGTGTACCTGGAGAGAAGCTGGCGGACCATACTGCGGTACATGTAGTCCTGGCCTTCATATGCAGGAGACGTGGTGTTGAAGCTGCAAGCATCCGACTCGGGCGTCATGATGGAGACTGGGCTAGAGGCGGAAGACATGATGGTGTCGGGGTATTAAAGCGGGGGGGATCAGGGCGTCTTGCGCATGCGGCTGTAGACTTGACTTGGTGAGCTGCAAGTGCTGGATCACGAGAGTAATACACACTTACCATGGGCAGGGCGTGTCTCTTATCTAGTCGGTGAGAGCTGGAGTCCGAAGCTTGTCGCCGAGACATCGACGAGCTCCTTCAAGGCTCGGTGGAAGACAGGGCCGAAGTGCCAATACCAGTCTCGGTTCTCGGGCTGCTAGGTCCAAAGGAGCCTAAAGACAGTCTGAAGTCTTTCCCAGACGCCAAGATGGAGGAACGGACGGTCCCGTCACCAACGGCTCGGCTCGTCTTGCAAGCCTCAAACCCTGATGAAGAAGGTGCCTTGGATGGGGTCGGATCATGGAACTGTAGACAGACGGTGGGATAAGGTGCGGCTTTATGGCGTTTTTGCGGCAAGGCGTCCGGCCGTGAACTCACTGTCCCAAAACGGCGTCGACGATCTAGGGCAGCGGGAACCACGGCCAGCCTCAGGGAAAGCCGCAGCGAATATCCACGTACCCGGCTACCTATCGGGACCGGGCAAAGACTACAGCCTGCGCTCGATGGGGTCGCAATGGGTGTGGAGAGGTGGAATCAGCGTGGCTCATGGGCTGTCCCGTGCCCGCGGTAAATGGGCAGCAGCAGGCGCGTGCGGAGTATCGACCGGGGCTGGCTGTATGTGTCCCGACCAGGAACGTGGCCGCCAGGAGCTGATTAGCAACGCGGCGGGTGAGGCATGGGGAGCGCCTGGTCCGGACATGGAGTACATGCGTCTACCTGGCCAGGAGCGTGGGATGAAGTTATGGGGGGGGGAGGAGGGACGGCATGCAAGCAGCATGGGCATGCGACACCAAGCCGCTGGGCTGGATCCTTGCATGGGCCCCTGTAGTGCATGCAAATTATGGTAGGAAACCGGAAAGGAACAATAATAACTAACAAGATTGATGTTCAAGCAGACCCTCGTCAACAAACCGCAATCGCATATCGACTATCAGGGCCAGGGGAATCTTGATGGATCATGAATGGCGGCCGACAAAGGCAGGGGAATCAACGGGAGTCGCTTTAACAAGAGACGTGCATGGCCGACGCGCCAGACAAGTTTTGGTGATTACCGCCTTCAAGGGGTCGCGTTCATGTTGCAGCCCGCGTACGAGTGCCTCGTTCGTGCACGCACAATAAAGCTGTGCCTGCAGTCAGCGGATAGTCACGCCCACCACCATCTCACACAAGTCTCCCAAGTCAGAGTCCCAACCAACCTTCCGGGCTTTGGTTAATACCTTCTGGTTCCCGTGGCGTCAAGGTTCAGCCTCCCCTGGCGATTGTCCCGCGACTTGGGCCAGGCCAGGGGTCAACAAGTGGCTGGGCAGGGGTCGTCATCGTCCCTGGGATTGGCGAGACCCTCCAACACAGCCCTCCCTCCACTTCCGTGTCACACCCAGGAGTCCAGGACCACGGGCTGCCGTGGACTCGGGACGCCATGACTGTCACATCGTCCATCCGCACCACGCGCATGCTCTTCTATCAATAGGGAGAGACACGGCGCCGGCAGCGCGGGCCAGTCAGGGACCTGCACACACCTTCCGTCGTCGTCGTCGACGGTATTATCCGGGACGCCGCGGCAACGAACGGAACTATCGGGATGAAGGCGTGGCACGCATCCCCAGCACGTACAGCTCAACGGCGTTCGATTGCGCCTGAAGAGGAGAGACATGATGAAACGGACAGCACGAGGCTGCGAGAGGCCCTGCAAAGCCGCTTTCCCCAATGTACGGTACGGTCGGGACCCTTCATCAATCTCCAACGTCAGATCGCGCCGCAGCCGCGTCACCCACAGTAGTAGTCCGTACCCCGGGCCCAGAGCGCCGGTCCTATCTGCCGTTCCAGCCGTGAGCCGCCGCCGTCCTCACAAATACCTAGCAGTTATACGTACCCAGTGTCTGATGTCTATTCTCATCTCTCCCAGCTTGCTGAGCCAGGCGCAGCACGTAAGATCCCGTGGACACGCGCAGTATCAACGGAGGCAAGGCGACAAGGGGTGCGACGGAGGCGTTGATTTGCGCGCCGCTGATGAATGGTGTGTTGCTATTCTTGCCCTTCCAGGCGCTGCGGCTATTGGGCCATGTCTTGTCTTAGAGTTTAGCCCTTTTCCCGGGCCCAGCCTAAATCAGCCCGCTCCTTTCTCGTGGCAAAGGGGATGGAGAGCTGATGGCGCGAAGCCACCCGGATGAGTTCCGGGTGCGTCTGAGATACCGGGCATGTTCAGGCTGTAGGTGTTCCTTGACGGGTGAACTTTGCTGGTGAAGGCAGATATGAAATCAGGTCAAGGTCCAAACATGAGATATAAGAGGCAACTAACCCCGTACGTAGAGTGCATGCTTAGACCAGAAATGGTTTCAGTGTCGTGCGTTGCCCTCGACGCCATTCTGTCGCGGTGACCTTTCCAGATCAACTTCGCGATGGTGACACTGACAGCTGTTTGTCTCTCTCTCCGTCCATGGTCACGGCCCCGCCAGCCGATCATGCCGGCGCCACTAAGCCAGACCTTGTCGCGCCCGTGGTCCATACTTGAACGATGCGAGCATCATACGGACGTACTGTGCGCTGCTTCCAACGAGCTAGCATCTCTTTTGCGTCCCTTACAGCTGATGATTGGCACATTCCTGATCAAGACATGGAGCCCCTGCCCCTGCGGCTGACGGACCGCCGCGCGGGAAGTGGGCAACGATCGTCCACTATCTACTGTGGAATCATGCCGCTGCCCCACCTCCGTCTCAGGCCCCCTTCAGCCGTGCAACCATGACTGCTACTGGTCCTCCCTCCCCTGGACGGCGGGAGTTCTTGGGGCAGCCCGGCACGATCAGGGCCAGGCCTGGCCGAAGCAAGCCATAATCACCCGGCCTGCCGAGCCTGCCTGTACGTAATCTATCTCGTACTCCGTGCGGTGGCTGAGAGTTGATGGTCCGGGGAGCTGGTGACGGATGACGAACGCACAGCGTCAGCTGGTCGACACGACGACGGGGGTGGACAGACAGACTGCAACTCCCAGAAACGCAAATGACGCCTGCCCGCATCGCGCAGCGCGTCTTCATTTCATCAAATCAGCGGCTGCGCCGCGGTTGGCCCCCAAATCCACAGCTGCTGCCCATGCTCCCCCACCAGCCCCAAGCACGCTCCTCAGCCCAACGCAGCCCATCCCCAGCCCAGCCCGTCCTCGACGACACGCATTCCTCACGCGCCCACGGCTGGTCGACAGGGGCAGCACGAGGCACCCGCGCGCCTGTCACTGCCGAAGGACCGACGGACTGGTCATTGGTCGCTGCTCCACACGCACATCGCACGCGACGGGGGGGCGCGGCAGACACAGAGGGGGAGAAGGGATGGTTTCCGACGGCGGGACTGCCGGCTGCGTGTCTCTGTTCTTGGCGTCCATAACCGGACGAGAGATCGGCACGAGACGGAATGACTTCTCCTTCAGCCCCCTCTGTAGCCGCGTCCATCTCGTCTCTGGCCCCCAACCGGCTGCCCGCGCGCGTGGTGCTGCAACTGTTCATTTTCCCCCCACCAGTGGCGTAGTCCAAGCCAGGCCAGGTAAGGGGGCCATTGGAACAACAGGCCGTACCTACCCGTTCATGTTTGTACTGAGATGCCTGGTTCTCGCTGCCGCCATGTCTCAACTACCGCCTGCTGACTCAGTGCTGGGCAATCGCTGACGTAGGGCTTGCATGGCTGGCTGCAGAACATCAAGCTTCTCTCACGTTCTGCTTGCCCATTTCAAGTTTCATTCCGCTGTTCCGCCATCCAACCCCCTTGCAGGAGTCGTGTCACCTTGAAGAATGGCGCAAGTGTTCTGTGAGCGCCTAGATCAGACAACTTCCATGGCTGGCGCAGATGGTTGGTCCGTTGCCTGGCCCGTGCCCGGAGGTTAGCAGCAAACCCGAAGCCCCACAGCTCCCGCACCCGGCCCGGGTCGACCCACTTTTCGGCCGGTGCGATCGGCTGCATAGTCTGAGCCCTCGGTTTGTCCCACGAAAGCCCTTTGGGCCCTTTTCGTCGGCTACCGCTCCGGAGCCCGAGCTCTCACTGCAGAAACATGACTCGTTCCTGCGCTCGGGACGGTCAGGGCATGGTGTCTCACCGCGAGTACGGAGTACAGCGGGCGAGGGACAGACTCTATGCGGACCGACGGTTCATGGCTTGTGCGTTACCACGTGGCATATCGGTGGCTTGCGCCGGACACCCACAAGATGGCCACAAGCCTCCGTGCTTGACGATGGGATGCGACTAGTCAGAATGGGGTCGTTGCATGGAGATAATGAGCCAAAGGGCCGCCCTGCTACTGTACGCGTCTGGACTGTCTCGTCGTGGTTTCGCTACGCTTCTGCAGGTCCGCCATTATGACCGATGCGGTGAGGCCGCGAGCGTACCAGAGGGGTGGTCGACACAAGACATACATGGATCATCATTTTGCGTCTACGACTGTTGATTCCGAGCATCCTCTCATGCAAGTCTTGGACCGTGGGGCATGCTCGCCGGGACCGAAACAAACATTCTGCATTCCTTTTGTAAATTTACCTCCCACGTCACACGTCTCAACCCGACTTTTCGTTGATGCCGCCTGCTTGGACGCGATAGACGGCACTCCCGCCGGCTGGCCTACTCACGACCACGGCGCCGTCCCTCTGCTCCTCCGTCAGGTCCTTGCCGGAGTAGTAGTCCCTTTCCAGCGCCTTCTTCACGTCTGCCAGCTTGTCCGCTGCAACTAGGTGCACGCTGCAGCCTCCCCAGCCGGCGCCCGTCAGTCGGCTGCCGTAGGCCCCCGCGGCGCGCGCAATCTTGCAGATCTGGTCAATCTCGGGGCAGCTGCACTCGTACAGGTCTCTGCATGAGTCCTGCGTCTGGTTCATCAGCGACCCGAGCTGCTGGTTGTAGGGTGTCGTGTCAGCTTCCGCATGCTCGGGGCGCTCCAGAAGGGTGAGGAACTTGAGAACGCGGACTGCTTCACTGAAGACATGAAGCGCGCGTTGTCGGAGTTTGAACCGCTCCGCTCGCACGGGGAAGCTCGACAAGAAGCTCTTCTCCAACTCTGGCAGGGATAGGTTGAGCACTTTGGCGATATCCTCCTTTGTGTACCCCTCCTCCTGGGTCAGTGTCTCCTGCGTCAGGGCAATCAGCTTTTCCAGCTCCTCTGCCTTGGTCATACTCCTCGGCGAAGAATAGTCGGAGCCGCTTTGGTGATAGAAATAGGCTTCGTGAAAGCCCTCGAGACTGGTCCCCAGCGGTCCAGCATCGGTGGGCAGCCGTGTCCCGGGCGGGTTGAGAACGGCGTTGAGGTAAGCCGCGGCAAGACTGACCTCGACAACACGCAGGTTGTAGTGGATGGGGCCGGTGACCTGTTTGTTGGACGTGACGAAGCTCTGCGCAATGACGAAGCACAGCTCGGGGTGCGTGGTCGGGAACTTGACGGGACGCGCTTCGAGACCCGGGGTGAAGGAGACGAAGAGGGCTGAACCTCGCTCGGAGAAGACAGAGGCAGCCTGGTCCATTCTGCAGAGATAGGCGTGTTAGCTCGTCGACGACTTGTCGTGTCGTCGGTGAAGGATGCTCACCCTCCAGAGTTGACGCCCACAGCGCGCTCACTAACAATGGCGAGCTCCGTCAACTCCTTCTTGTCTATGGTCTCTTCCCCGTTGGCCACCATGACGGCCATCGCGCTCGCGCTCACAAACGCCGCACTGGAGCTCAGCCCGCCGCCGACGGGCACGTTGCCGTCCATCAGCACCTCCATGTCAAAGGGCCGGAGCCCAGGACCCCTCTTGCGCCGCAGCAGCTCCAGCGCGCCCCGCAGCCCGCTCTTGAAATAGTTGGTCCACTCGAACTGGGTCGCGTCAATGTCCACGTCGCCATCGAGGGGTAGCTCGAGCTCCTTGGCCGCGAACTTTGCGTCCTGGACGTTGGCGACACAGATCTTGAAGGTTGCGGCGCCGTCGGCGGCGGGCTTGGCTGAGACGGCGAGCAGGGCGTCGGCGGTGATGGCCATGGGCAGTACCGAGTACAGCGAGTAGTCGATGTGCTCGCCAATGATGTTGACGCGGCCCGGCGAGCGGGCGACGAAGGCGGCCGGATGGCCGTAGATCCTCTCAAACTGTTCCAGCAGGCCGTTCCATCGTGGGCCTTCGGTGGCAAGGGCCGTCAGCGGGTAAATGTCTGCGAGCGACCCGGCAACGGGGACAGGCCCAGACATGGTGGGTTGTGCGTCTTGCCCCGGGTGTTGAATGCTCGAGCGTAGGTGGCACTGCTGCTCTCGTCGGCTGCCAGGTGCCGTCTTTTTGAGCAGACTACCTTACCCCGTAGATGGCCTGCCAACGGTCAGCCCCGCTGTGCTGCGCTCTGCTGCCCTTTGTCTGTCTGTGCTTCTGATGACACTGGACGGTAGAGTGCCGATCCAGAAGCCGCAGTCTTGTCTTCGTTTCTCGTCCTAGTCGTCGTCTTGGTCACTGCTATTCCTGGTCACGCAAAGCCAGGAGTGTATCGCGTTGCCCGGGTCTTTGTTGGGAAAGAGAGACACAAGCAAGAACTTGGTATAGAGGAAAAGGGCATAAAAAGCAAAGGGACACACGACACATGGGCTGACGGGATAAGGTGATATTGGGGACTCCCGGGGCTCGGAGGCGGTTCGGTCGTTCTCCAGGTTCGCCCGGCCGGCCGCGACAAAGGTCACGAGAGGGCCGCTGGAATCCATGACCTCATTGGTACGGCCCCGAAAGCTGCCCCTCGGTGGCACCCCGCTGCACTGAGTTGAGGAGGATCCAATGTTACTGGGCGCTCCAGGCTGCTGATTGGCGCGCTACTGGCTGTGGGCTCTCTCCGACTCTTTAAACTCAATAGGTGGTCAGCCCAGGGCTGTCCTGTTCACGAGCAGCAAGAGGCTGTTTGTTCAGTTCGGCCTTTGGCTCCATGCGGGCTATTCGTCGAGTGTTCTAGCATGTGCCCCAAGCATAAGCGTCAAGAATGATATGTGTATTAGCGTCAGGAATGATATTAGTTCCCGTCAACTAGAAACTGTTCACATCTGTTGAAGACGGTACCACAGAGTGCCCGATGAGCGCACCCGTGAGATTCACCCAGCAACTGCACATGCACAGAGCGGTCGAGCTGCAGCCGAGACAAGAGGTATCTAGATACTCGCTGGACCTCATATGTAAAACAACGTGACATTAGGTTGTTTTGATACCTCGATGCAGCCGTGACAGCTGGCACCGGGAGCACAGCGCCTAGTCACGATGAAGCAGGCCTGACGGCGGCAAAGGTCCGGCCTTCTAGCAAGGGGACCTATGTCATCGCCCATCACCCATATGTGGTGCGAGGCCTGCATAGCGACCTGAGGCCAGTCAACTACATGGGGCGTACAATGTAAATGGGATGGCTATGGACTTGGTTGCTGCAGGAAGAGGTCGCGAAGCCTCCTGCGGCGTGCCGAGGTAGAAGGGCCCACGACGGATAAGCATCCCCAAGCGTCAGGCACCTCCTATTTCGATGGCCTATGGCTGGTGGCTCGGCCGCCCCAGAGTTCCAACAAGCACACCCAGAAGCCGGCTGCTCTGTCACGGCTTGCTCCGTCAATCTTGAAAATCCAAGATGGACCTGGTGAGCCAGGTTGCTGACGGCAAAGTCGAGCTGTGCCAGACGACGAGATCCGAACCCTGTCCCGGTGTCAGGATTCGGGATCGTCGTGGCTTTCGCATAATATCGTGGCACCTGACGGCGCGATTGCTTTGGTCGACGACTGCATGCCCCGCCACTCGCTCGCAGCAGACCACAGTAGTGTTGCCGTGAAGGATGTTGTTGCGTAAGGTAAAATACCCGAGGGCCCGCGATAACAGCTGTCGGTCGGATCAAACTGCTATCCCTGGCCAGGGCCCGGCAAAAGGCCTTGCAGTGGGCCGTTGCCTGCAGCCATCACCTGCATCCTTGTTCCAGGTATGGATGGTCCATCCAGTCCGCCTTCCCCCCCGCCCACTTGGCCCCTCGAGATCCGCAGCTGAGCGCCTCAACCCTCGCGCCAGCAGTACAAGTACGAGGCCCTAGCGGCGAGCGCCGTAACCAGTCGGGCCACGACGAACTAAATGCGTTATATTCGCGTTATATGGAGCGGTGCTCAACGGCCACCCGGCTGCAAGTGCCCGCCAAGCTCGCGTAGCCTCGGACTGTCGCATCGGACAGGCCACTGACTGGTTCGACCGCAGCCAGGGTCTGGCCTGCTTCCGAGGGGCACACCCCCCCTCCCCTCCATCCCGTAATCGTCACTGGCTTGATGCTTGGACGTCATTCGTCGCCACGGCCCTGGAGGCTTCGCGGGCCTCGACAAGTTGGCCCCAACCTTCGGACGGGCCCTGCCTCGCCTTCCATTTGAATCTGCTAATGGTGGGTGGATGAGGGGAAGCAGGTAAGCTTGGCGGGCCCATCCTTAAAAGGGCCTCCATACCCGCCCCCCATCTTCGCCACCTTGACCTTCCATCAACCACGTCGTCAATTCATCAAGAGAATCAAATTCAACCACCAACAACAAACTTCCCACCCTTTCGACATCAAAATAGTCAACATGGCCGGCGACTGCGGATGCTCCACTTCTGGCTCGTGCAACTGCGGCTCCAGCTGCTCTTGCGCCAACTGCCCTGTAAGTCGGCCGTGCTGACGTTTGTCACCCCATACATCGAAAGCGCAGCCGCTGACTGTTCCGTCCTGGCAGCACAAATAAACGTTTCCTCTTAGTAGCCTCCGCACGGCACTAACCAGGCGGGCCAAGATGGAAGTGTAGTTGTATTTCGGCGTTTGGACACATGCGGGTTGAAAGAGGCCCCTTCGGGAGGCATTCCACCTCTTTGATGTTGGAGGGATAGTGGGACGAGTCCAAAGGGTTAACAAATTGACCACAAATTGATCCAAAGACTGTCGTACAAGCACGGAGCCGTTTGATGTCGGCGTGATGCGTGAAGAATCGGGCGTCCAATCGTGCCATGACACCCCGTCATCAATACGCCACGGCGTCCTGTCGTGCGTGGTGTTGGTGGACAAAGCCAGCTCGGGACTTGGTCCTTGCCTGTAATTTGATGCTTCAGTAACTGCCGACAAGTAGGGCGCCTCCACGTCACGACGACTGCCTTGCCCCGACGCCTTGGCCAGCCAGAGGCAGCATGGTTGCACGGGCAGGGAAGACAATGGGGAGAACGTCGAGGACGAAACTCGGTTCAGCCATCCTAGGTGCTGCCCGACAATCAGCTCCTGATGGCCACGATGCAGGCAGCAAGATGATGCGAACATCGTCGGAGCAGCCTGTGACGATGAGGCCGTAGGTACGTACCTCGACCACGGCTACTGCACATCGAGGCAACGAGCACATCAAGGCTTATATGAGCGTTTCGTCTGCCACTCGTCTCAGGGAGCGGGGAACGGGATATCCAATGTCGTTGGGCTTCTCATGCTCGAGGAAATAACTTGCTCAATACCCCACTCAAAAGAGTAAAGTCAGCCGGCGGGACGGTCCGTAGGAGCTATATTCGATTGCCGCGTTGTATTGTATACTGTATAAGTTACAGTATTTGCGGCGCCGTGACGCATATGCTGACGAGGCAATCGTGGCGTTGACATTTTGTTTGGGGTGGCGACAGACCGTACGGTGATGGCCTCGCCGTGGTTGCTTGCGGGTCTAGTGATGTGACTGGCGCATCATTGCCGCGGACAAGTCTCTGGCGAGCCTTTTCTTCAAAGCCAGATGCCTGAGGCTGTCTCCTCGCTACCTTGGGCAACTCGAGGTTGACAGCGTGTGTTATTTGGTGCAAGTGCACGCCCTTGTCTCGCCTACCATGAGCATCAGCTGGCGCAACCTGGCGGCCTTGAAACCGCGCAAAAGAAACCACGTGGCATGACGCTCAAACTTCCTCAGCAAATGTCCAGCCGACAATTGACGAGGAGCATCCCAAGATGAGGATGCTTTGGATCCCATCGCCCGACGCTGATTGGCCCGAGCGCCGCCGCTCAGGGTTGTTGTACATGTACTGGGGCGGAAGGTGACTGACATCAGCGTCTGTGGGTGCCGTGCCTCGGGACGGATCCTTACAGTACGTCAACGCAGCGTCTTTCGTTTGCCCCGTGCAACTCTCAGCCTCACCAACACCAACGAGGCATCCCTTTCGGCGCCTCGCCGTGCGCGCCCTCCTCGTCTTCTTTCCCTCGCGTCCCCATCTGCTGCTGTATCCTTTCGGAACATGCACATTTGAGCAGAGCAGACGCACACCTGCCGCTAGCCCAGCTCGAGCCGCCATCGATGATGGAGCAGCAATCCAAGGAAGCCGACGCTGCGGCGCCGGCGCTGCCTCCCGCGGCCATCGAGGCCATCGCTGCCCGAGCACCCGATGCACCGCGACGGTGCTTCATCTGCCTCACCGACGAGGAGTCCTCCGACCCTCCCGGCTCCTGGGTCGACCCGTGCCCCTGCACGCTCGAGGCGCACCAGGACTGCATGCTGTCCTGGGTCACCGACTGCGAGCGCTCCAACAAGCCGCTGCAGTGCCCCGTCTGCAAGTCCATGATCGAGCTCGATGGGCCCTGGGACCTCGTCGTCGCCGCCACCGACGCCGTCCACCGCCGCTTCTCCCGCGCCAGCCCGCTCCTGCTCTTCACCGGCGTCTCCATGGGCGTCCAGTTCAGCCTACAGATGTACGGCGCCATGGCGCTGTGGACTTTTGCCGGCAAGGACACGCTGCTGCGCTTCATGCTCGGTGCCGACATGGTCATTGACGGGCGGAGTGCCAGCAACATGCGGTTCGTCAAGGAGCGGATATGGAACGCCCTGGTCATGATGAACGTGGCCCCCACGCTGCTGTTTGGCAGGTTGCTGCCGGGGCTTAGCAATAAGATTTTCCTCCCCGCGGCGTCGTTGGTAAGTATCGCGCCCCGGAGGTGGACCAAGCGAGAGAAGACTGACTCTGTGGCAGTATGGCATGTACCATGTAATGCACGAGGATGACTTCCTGGCATGGCCGCCTTCGCCGCAGCTCGCCATCGCCATCTTTCCGTACCTTCGCTCCGTATACTACAACCTGTGGAAAGAGCTCGTGTTGCCGTACGAGGTGAAGCTCAACCGTCAGCTCGTGGGACTGCCGCCTGCCGACGCGCAGGGTGCCAATGGCCGAGGCAATGGACGGCGCAATGGAAACGCGGATGGAGGCATTCTTGGCTTGCTTCAAGGCATCCTTGACGCACTGGACCCGGACCATGACGACGTCCAAGACGGGGGCAACGATATCAACAGAATCGAGTTTGTCAACGACGACGTCGAGGTACTAGACGGCGACGAAGAGGGTGAGATAATGGTGGAGCTGCAAGTTGAGGTGGACCTGGATGCGAACGACGCCCCTGCTGTCGACGGCGAACCTCTCGAGCTGGCGCCACCCTTTGCACAGCCAGATGATGACGAAGAAGGCCCGGACGAAGCAGTGCCGGCCGCCGGTGACGTCGCGGCGCTACCAGCAGACGACGAGAACCAAGCCGGCCACGAAGCCCCGCAAGCACCTCCGCGCAGAATGGGCATCGGCACGATCCTGTCCAACGCGTCCAACGCCATTGTCAGCGCTCTGATCCTACCCGGCATCTCCTTTGCCATGGGCGAGGTGCTGCGACTGGCGCTGCCCAAGGCATGGACGACGGCCGCGCCTCGTAATCCGTGGGCGCGGTACGGCATGTTTGGCCGCCCAAGCCTGCTGCAGCAGCAATGGGGGCGCAGCCTGGTCGGTGGGTGCCTCTACATTGTGCTCAAGGACGCGGTGCGGGTGTACACCAAGTCGCGGCGGGTGGCCGCCATGGGGAACCGACGGGTCAAGAACGTGGACAGACGGCGGCGGGACAGGTGAGAGGTGACGAGCGGGGGCAGATTTGACTTTTCCTACGGTGTTGTAACGGACGAGCTGGTTGAAAGGGCATGGCACGGAGTCTTTAATAGAGGAACACGGTTTATGCAGTATTTATAACGGCCGACGGCTCTCGATTTATACGTGTGCGTGCTCCGTCGGTACCTGGATGGTCGGCGACGCCCTTGACGGCGGCCTTGATGACCTCGGGCATGGCTGGCAGCAGAAGTCCCTAGCAAGGAGAGAGAAACCCGGCAAAAGCCTCTACTCAAAGCATCAGACTGTTCAAATCCACACACTCTGTCCAGATTGTGGACAAGGAAACCTTGCACGGCAATACCACTGTTCCGTTGGGGGTGCCCGAACATTCGTACAATCTCGAGCATCTGCAGGGTAGGTGGCTGCTGTTGGGGTGGCGGCCCCGCAGCGCACATGGCGCTCGGTAAAATGTTCCAACGGAAGGGAAGCCTTGCTTGGGTGCCGACAAAGTCCAACTGCCAACGTACACCACCTCATCCACCGCGGGGCATCGAATCCCCAACCCATCACCCATCTTCTCACCCTTTCAACTCTGACGGCCAGACTGTCACGCTCACGCCCAACATGGTACGTTTCCATGATATCGACTCAACAAGAGTCTCAACCTTCCGCCGGTCGGGTACCGCTGACATGGCCGCAGGCCGCCCAACACACGTCCAAGCAGCGCCTCGCGCTCGCCATCTGCGACTTCCTCAACACGTCGGCCTCGGACGGGACCCTGACGGCCGAGGACAGGGACTCGGTCGACGTGGCCGTCAACTGCATCGCCGAGTCCTTCAAGGTGGACCCCGACAACGCGGCCGCCGTGAGCGCCGCCGTCGGCGCCCAGAGCCTGCTGCAGGTCTACGCCGTCTACGAGAAGCTCCAGGCCACCATGGGCGCGGCGGTCGACGGCGACGCAGGCCAGTCGAGTGCTAGCGGCGGCCCCTCGGACGAGCAGAAGAAGGAGGCCGAGGCCCTCAAGAGCAAGGGCAACGCCGCCATGGCGCAAAAGGACTACCCCAAGGCCATCGACCTGTACACGCAGGCGCTGCGCCTGCACCCCGCCAACGCCGTCTTCCTCTCCAACCGCGCCGCCGCCCACTCGGCCGCAAAGGACCACGCCTCGGCCCGCATCGACGCCGAGGCCGCCGTCGCCGTCGACGCCGGCTACACAAAGGCCTGGTCCCGCCTCGGCCTCGCCCGCTTCGCCCTCGGCGACGCAAAGGGCGCCATGGAGGCCTACAAGCGCGGCATCGAGCACGAGGGCAACGGCGGCTCCGACGCCATGAAGAAGGGCTTCGAGACGGCCCGCCGCCGCGTCGACGAGATGCAGGCCGAGGAGGGCGACCTTCCCCGCAGCTCCCCCGGCCAGAGCCCCGCCGGCGGCGCTGGCGGCATGCCCGACCTCGGCAGCCTGGCCTCCATGTTTGGCGGCGGCGGTGCTGGCGGTGCTGGTGGTGGTGGCGGCGGCGGCATGCCCGACCTCGGCTCCATCATGAGCAACCCCATGTTTGCCAACATGGCCCAGAGCCTCATGAGCAACCCGGACATGATGAACAACCTCATGAGCAACCCCCGCCTGCGCGAAATGGCCAACCAGTTCAGCAGCGGCGGCGGCATGCCCGACCTCAACGGCCTCATGTCGGACCCCAACATTGCCGACATGTGAGTTGTCCCCTCGTGGTGTCGTATGCTCAACCCTTGCCAGCTAACACTCAGGTTCTAGGGCACGCAACATGATGGGCGGCGGCGGCGGTGCTGGTGATGATGCTGGCGCTGATGCTGGTGCTGGTGCTGGCCGTGGCGCCGGCAACAACAACTCCTAATCAAACGTGCCACACAGCGATAGATTCAAAGGGGGGGGGCGCTTCATCGTAGATAGATATCAGGGTCCAGCAAGGGCATCCGCAACAATGGCTCCAGACGGATGCTGGGCGCACTCTACAGAGCGGGTCAAATGTCAAAATGCTTTCATGACTAGCAAATACTTTTGCACAAGACGTTCTATCGTCGTTCCTTTTCGCCGCCAATGCGTTGATGCAGACAACATATGCGATAACAGTAAGAATTCCCAGTCGCACCAAGATACAAGGTAGAGCCGCTCATCGACTCCACCCGATGCTGTCTCAGCCCTCTCGGGATCTCTCCCGTCATGGCGATTCAAATGCTCCCGTTTGCTTTTCGCAGCCCCATAAACGCCGAGTGTGTCCCACCCGCCAAAGATGCCAAGATGAAAAGAAGACCTCGCTGCAAAATTGCCATCGTCCGTAGAAATGATTGAACCTCACTTGTCCCGTTGCGTCGAGCTGTTCCTGCCTGCTGCTTCCGCGCGAGGCCCGCCTCGACCGCGACGGCTGCGGGACCAAGAGCCTCTGCCTCGGCGGCTCACTCGAGATGCGACTTTTGGAACCGTGTTTAGTGAACCCCCCAGGCTGTTATTTGGTGGAGGTTCATTTTCGTCTCCGGCTGCTGAAGTGGCTGGGTTGGTGGCGACATCACCGTCACTACACAGTGTGCCTCGGATGATTCCGGCCTTACCCTTTATTGCCAAAGCCTTGTCTGCCTGCCCTTCAGAAATACTTGGGATTTGCCTCAAGACTGCCGAGTCACGGCTCGCAGGCCTGGGAATTTGAGACTGCGGAGCGAGAGGCTGGACGGGCGGGGCTGACACACGACGCTACAAGCAGGGACTTTGTCAGTTGGACGTCAACTGAAGGCGTGTTGCAGACATACAGATGTAACCTGAATGTCCGCAATGTGGGCTGGTAAAGTGGACACTTCGATACCTGACGCCGGCTTTTGTGGAAGCTGTTGTGGCTCGCTTTTGGATTTCACCCTCCTGGAATATCTTGGGTGCTTCAGCTCGACATTTCGAGACTCTGCCGCGCCTCCACAAGTCGCACCAGCCCCCGAGGCCTCCTAGCATCACGGGGTGAGTCTGCAATCACCACCATGTTGATTAGCCGGCGTTCAATCCTAGGCATGTCCCAAACTTACTGTCCTGGTTCTCAGCTGACTTGTCGGGAGCCTGATCTGCCTTCAGCGACGGAACCGGGGCAACCTTGTGTGACTGTGCCAGCTCCGTCTTGATGGACTTGGAGTTGCTTGGACCACGCTGTTCGTCATCTGTGGGCGCCGTCTTCGGTCCAATGGGGACATCCTGCCCTTCCCCTCCTGTCGATACATACATCGTCGGGGATGGTACTGTCTTCGCCGATTCAAGGCCCGACCTGGTCGCTGCCCGAGGCGTAAACTCCGGTGCATCTGGATTAAGCTTGGACCCCTGAGGAATCGCGTCAGACTCGGCTTGAGAGAGGAGCTGCGCTGAACTGACGTCTCTCTTCTGCTGCGGTGGCGTTTCAGCATCAGCTTGAACCTGCTCATTGTCCGTGCAGAACACTTCGCTGTCACTATCAGTTGCTCCGCCTCGGTCATGCTCAGCGGCAGTCTGCTCAGAAGAGAGATCATCGGCAACATCCGGTCTGTCGTCAATAATCTCCACCATATCATTCTTTTCACGAGGTCGAAGAAAAACTTGCTTGGACCACAAGTCAGCGTATCGCCCATTCTTTGCAACCAATTCGTGATGGCTTCCTTGCTCTACAAGCTCGCCGTGTTCGACAACCACAATTCGGTCTGCGTTCATTATCGTCGAGAGCCGATGCGCGACGATGAACGTAGTGCGACCCTGGCAAAGGCTCCTAAAGGACTGCTGGATCTGCTGCTCCGTGTCGGTGTCGACTGCGCTGGTGGCCTCGTCCAAGAGGACAATGTCCGGCTTCTTCAAGATGGCTCTGGCAATGGCGACTCGCTGAAGCTCTCCGCCGGAAAGCTTTACGCCGCGCTCTCCCACCCGTGTCTCGTAGCCTGGGGTATCATGGTCAGCACGTGTTCTTACAAGGTGTGGCTCTCTGACGTACCGTTTGTGAAACCCTTGATCTTATCGTGGATACACGCTGCCTGACAGGCTTCAAACACTTCCTCGTCACTCGCCGTGATCCTGCCGTAGCGCACGTTGTTCATGATGGTGTCGTCAAACAAGATGGGGTTCTGTGGGACAATGCCAATCCGATCCCGAAGACTGAAAAGGTCAACCTCGCGAATGTCTTGCCCATCGATTCGGACGCAGCCGCCAGTGACATCGTAGAAACGATCGAGAAGCTTCAGCAATGTGGACTTTCCGGCTCCGGTTGCGCCGACGAATGCTACCGTCTCGCCAGCAGGAACACTCAAGCTGATATCCTTGATGGTTCCTTTTCGCCCGTCATAGCTGAAGCAAACGCTCTCAAACTCTACGTTGCCGGCGGCGAACTTGAGCGGCCGCGCTCCTTTCTTATTCTCGACTGTGGGCTTCGTCTTCATGATGTCGAGGAGTCGCTCCGCATCGATGAAGTCGTCGCTCATGCTCTTGCCCAGCTTGGCAAAAAACTGCAGCGGCGAGGTGAGCTGCGACCAATACATGAGAAGCATGGCAAATTGGCCAGACGTCGCTTGTCCGCTTCGAATCCTCGAGACGGCCAGAAAGGCGCTCACCAGCAAACCGCACGTGAGCACCATGGTCTGGAAGGCGATGGACATATACCAGCTCATCAGATATTGCTGCTCGCTAATCCAGCGGTTCGTGACGGCGTTGGCGTGTCGATTGTCCTCATAGCCAATTTGGTTGAATGCGCTGACTGTCTGCCAGCCAAGCAAGCCCGATTGACGCACGTAGTGCTCCTGGTACAGGGCATTGACTCTTTTCCGACTGGCGACTTTGGATTCAGCCACCAGCCGTCCGGCCAGCATGAAGAAAATGGTTCCAGTGGCCACGGTTATAAGTCCTTCGTAAGGGCCAAAGGTGATTGACAGATAGACGATGGCGACACACATGTCAATCAGCATGGGAAGGGCTTGGAGGAGGACGCTCTCAACCACGTTGGAGACGGCACTTCCCCCGTAAATGGCCATCATCATGTCGGAAGAGCTTTTGGAGTCGTGAAAGTCGGCAGAGAGATGCATCATATGAGAGTACGCCGCGCGGGTGATGGAGTCATGGGCGTAATACTTGACTGGGATCCACAAGCATTGCCGGATGAGCTCGATGCCGGATTCGGAGGCGGCGAGCCGCAGAGCGGCGAAGACGATTACGGCAAGCCAAGGGTTGGTCGAAGTTGTACCACTCAGGCTGTCCATGATGATGCCCGTCTGCCGGGGAATTAGAAGATGGAGCGCATTGGATCCCAAGAGACAGAGTACAACCGCCCCAGCGCGGAGTTGTAGCGGGCGATTCCCAACGGGGTAGACATATGGAAAGAGGATCTGTGACAAGTTAGCGTGGGGACACGGTGAAAATGACGACACGCTCCTCAACATCAACCCGATGTTCCACATGACAGTATGCAGGACTGCTGAGCTTGATCTTGGGTGGCAGGGCTATGGCACGCAAGATGGAATGTCTTGAAAAGATCGGGGAGAGCTTACCATGAAGCCTTTTGCATACTCAAACCAGTTGCCGCCCTCCTTGAGGCGCTTCTCCATGGCTTCGCGAGCCTCCCTTTCCCGGCGCTCCCAGTTGTACTCGGCAGTGTTCTCAGACGTCTCTTCGGAACCTGTTGTGGCGCCGTACCCAGTTTCGTTGGCTTCCGAAGTAGTCGCCGCAGTCCCATCCTTGGGCAGTAACGACTGCTGCTCTTCATCCGCAACATCCGACGCCGCTCGAGCTGCAGTCCAAAAGCCGATACAGGACCAGGCTTCAAGCACCAACAGTGATGCGAACCTCGCCGCTGAGAGCGCAGTAGCAGCAAGCTCATAAGTGTCCGAGGGACTCGAACGAGGCTTAGTGGCAGCGACGACGCCAATGGCCGCCTCAAAGGCCAACGCCAGCAGCCAAGAGCCGTGAAACGGAAAGCCAACAGGGCTCTCGGCGTCACAGAGCCAGCTGAGCTGGATGCCGAAGATGAGGAGGCAGGATAATATGCCAACGACGAGGTAGTCCTGGGGAGGCCAGCGCTTGTCGATGAGAGCAGAGGACACAAGTGTTGCGAGCTGCGCGACGTAGCAGAGAATGAAGACGCCGAGGAGGGCGACGACGATGCGTCGACCAGGACGCGCGGCTGCTTTGTCGGTCTTGAGCCTTTGCAGGGTGCAGGCTGAGGCAAGGGACGAGGCGATGAGGTAGAGAAAGACGACGGCGGGATATGTGTAGTAGAGGACAGGCAACGCCGCCGGGCCTCGCTCCGCCATGAGATCCATGCAAGGTGTTGGTGTCTGTGTGCAAGGCGACGACTTGGAGTCTGGAGTGGTGAGGAAATGGGTCCGCCGTCTACAGGCTTGCGGGTCCTCGGCTTGTTGGCGTAGCGAGCGAGGTGGGCGATGTGAGGCGAAAGGTGAGGTTTGTTGATGCAGAAGGCGGTGTCGAAAGACGCTTGAACGATGAGATGCAACGACGCAGCCAGATCACGATGCAGAACAAGAGAGACCGAGCCAGGTGCAGCCGTTTGTAGACCGGGCTGGATGAAGCTGGAGGGAGCCGGACAGACAGAGCGTGAACGAGGTGGATGAGGAACGGGAGCGAGTGGACAGGAGAGAGAGAGAGGAAAGAAAGGACGCAACAAGACAATCTCGCCAGTCGGGTGCGCGCAGTGGCGGGTGCACGCAGCGACGGCAGCACCAGCGGAGGCTCTGTCTGGGCTGGGCCGTGAGGACACGACGGGAGGCGGACGAGACGAGGTTTGCAGTTGCGGTTGCACTGCTTGGCCGCTCAGGTTGTGCTGAGGTTGAGGCGAGGTGAGTGGTCAGTGAGTGGTCAATGGATGGTCAGTGGCCGGGGCGGCGGCTGCCTGCCTTGCCAGCGCCGCTCTGTCGGTGCCTTCCCGGCCACTGGGGTACAAGAGCCCGCCTGGAGCCCTGCTGCTGACCCAATGGCGCCCCGCCGACGCCGACGCCGACTTACCTTAGGTTGTCATCGTTGAGTGGCCGTACCTGCAGCTTCCATTTTTTAGTCACTCCCCAGGTCCAGTCGGTCGTATCGCCAACTTAGTGGTCCGCTGGTGCTGCCTGGGTGCCTGCTAACCTGACCACCCACCGTCTCACTGCTTACCGACCTGTCTGTCTGCCTGCTTCGTGGTGACTGTCAGCCTGACGAGCTGCCTCTCCTACCTGCGGGTTGCCTGCTGCGAATTGGGTCAGCGCACCGGGTGGTGGTTGGCGAGCTCGACTCGGGCAGGTCCAGTGACTCCTCCCGCGTCAAGGGTTCAACCTCACCTATCCATCGTCAGACGGTCAGACGCGCCTGCTTCCACACCAACCCGCCAAGTGCGAATGGCTGCTGGCATCCCTGGCAACGAGCGAGAAGGGCGAGGCACATCGGCAGCCATCTTGCCATCCGATCATCGTCCTCGAGCAGCCCCTTGCCTCTGTGGGCACGCCATGGGCTCATCACCCGCTCGACGCATCGCATCGCTGGCGCCGCTGGGCCGGTATCAAATCATAGCGTCTTCGCCAACCGCGAAATGTGGGCTCTGGGCCGCCTCGGTCTGCAGCAGCTTGCGCAAAAAAGCAACCTCGCTGGGCTCCCGTGTCCGCGAAGCACGCAGTGGCGTTGGGACGTCGCTCCAGGAGTCCGCCAGTCGCTGCGGCAGCGGGCGCTCCGTGTGCTGCAGCCGATCCTTGCTACCGAGAAGCACCTCAGCTGACCTCCGGAGCTCTGCACTGTCAGAGCTCAAGGCCTAGCGCCCCTCTGCTGCAGTCCACTGCAGTCGGCTGTGCGCCTCGTGCCTCGTGCTTCGTCCATGTGCCGCGCTCAACTTGGCAACCCCTGGTGATGGTCGCCGACGCTTGTTGCTGCTGCACGACGAGGCCGTGTATCACGTACTCGCCGCCCAGTGCATGAGAATAGCGGTCAGTCACGTAAAAGATGCCATTCGTTACTAATACTCGGCAGCCATGACCTTGGGCACCCGCTCGGCTCTGACAACGCCGCTATCAGCATCTCATTGTGTAATGACCTGCACGGTCAGGACCAACCAAACTCTGCCAGGCTCTAGATCGGGTGTTGTTCGTGATCTGGACCTCAAGCGGTGACTTGGCCGAACGAAGCCAGACCAGGTTGGTCACAGTATCAAATTTGGCCATGGAGCATCGACCACCAACCTTGATGGGCAGACATCTCCCGGAATCCGAAGTATGGCGTTGTAGCTGGGGGCTTCATAGCATTAAAAGTGGGGGTTCATGGACTGACAATAACCCAACCCTGGGCAGAGGAGTTCTTGCCACGCTTGCCATTATCGTCCTCAATCCGGTGACACAAGGAGGGCACGTCTGGAAACCGGCAAGTACGCATCGTTTCCCAGGCGAGCAGCGGCTTGTCAACCAGTTTCGTTCGGGCGGGCATCCTTCTCGACGTGCTCGCATGCCGGCAGTGTGAGCATAACATACAATGCCCCAAGCAATTAGCAATTGCTGTATGGAGTGGTTGCCACCAAACGTTAGTTTCATATCGAAGGCAGACTTGCAATGAAAGGCTGATCTCTGTTGTGCCAGCTGCAGATGAGCACTGTTGTTGACCATTGTTGCGGAGAGTCTGTTGGCGTTTCTGTACGTCGTACAGTGACCCCGATATGAACTGCAATTTACGGCGAAGGTTGTCGGTGCCGAGGTTGTCAAGTCTGTGGTCATCTTGTTAGCCGAAAGACCTTTGAATCTCGACGAGACGTCTCAATGCTCACTCACAATCGCAGACAGCACCCTCGCAATAGCCGTGTCAATTAGCAACTCAGCGTCCCTCACCTCAAGATGCGACCACCGTGCTCACAGGGTCGAATTAGGGTTTGCATGGGAGACGCTATAAAGGCGAACTCTCTGGTCGACGCAATGACATGCGGACGCAGAAATACAGAGCAGGCCGAGTGCACCTTCATATGCACATGAGCTTCGATTGATTGACCGTCTGAGGATTGCAATCCCCGTTGTGGCTAATGTCGGCGCGAACTGCGTCCATAGCTCCATGACTGCTTCGAGGAGATCGGTCGAGATGGCCACCCCGCACAGTCCTTCTCTTTGCATCAAACACAATTCATGGCTCAATCCTTCCGCAAACGTTCGTTCCCTGATGCAAATACGTTGTCCATACATCTTGGTGTCTGCTACACGCAGATGGAGTCGTGTGAGGGCCACGGCTATGTGCAATGTTGAGAGCTCAGCACTTCAATTGATTGCAATGCATGCAGATGACTTGATCAAATTACAGATGACCCCATCGAGCGCAGGTCGATGCTGCAGCACCGCTTAAAGCGGCTGTTGAATGCTTGCTACTGAACCGTGAAGGCTCTCAATGGTGTGAACTCGCAGGTTCGAGCTCTTTGCAAAAACACACTGGGTAGAGTACTGGCCAAAACTTCGCTCAGCTGTCATGCAAAGACTTGCTAACGATTGTGGCCATAGGTGTCCCTTCATCTCGGATGTGCAGCTGCCAGGGTGTGAAGCATCACTCGATTGCGGTGGATGCATTTGGCAATCGTCGGCGACAATCGAAGCAAAGGCAGTATGGACTATCTCCGAGGGGCATTCCTTTGGGCGATGGGGACATCGGAGAACGGCAGACGCCCCTACCTTGATTGTCGTAATGGCCGTCGACCTCCATGGGCTTCCAATGCGAGGGCACAAACCCCGAGCACGCCCGTGCCGCACTTCGCACACCATGGCCGATGAGACGAGCAATCGGATCCCGCTTGTCGTGAAGAGAAACGGCCCAACCCTTCTTCCCAAGATGGCAGGTCTCGGAGCGGACTACCGCGGGGAAAGCGGGCCCTGTCGACTAGAGACGTTGAAATGTTTCTGCCAATGCCTCGCAGCGTCGCATCATTCGATCGTGGGGTGTCGGCGCTCTCCTTGCATCCTTCGGATTACCATCATACGATGCGGGGAAGTGCATCTGTCGCTGACACCGCCGCTGGAGATTCTTGCCTCCAAGAGATCACCAAGTTAAGTCTCTCCGGCCGGAGGAGATGGAAACTCATGCGGCGGGATAGTGTCCATCCAGTCTCGGATCAAATCCGTGGTCATCCATTACCAGGTCTAGCCAGACGTCCTTTGCTAATGGTTCGGTTTGAGACCGCGTTCTCTAAATACATAGCTCCCCGAAGAGCGCCGGCTGTAGTATGTGGGCAAGTAAGCAAAGAACGCCTACGCATTGAGACGCGCGGACAGCCCCAAAGTCTACAGGCCAGCACTAGATGGCATAGGCCCGAGTTTGGGATGTTTCCGGGATTCCATGCTGTGGACCCGGTTCTCTATCAAAGCACCAACGGCGGGAACTGCTACTCGTATGGTGACGAAGTGGATCAGACAAGAAGACGAAAGAGCAAGCCCGCCGAACATTGCGGTGTCTTGCGTTGGCAGTCGACAATCCACAGCCACAGGGTTTCGGTCAGGCGATGAGGCAATGACATTGCTTGAAAGCCGACGCGAGGAGCAGATCGCGTGGCTCTTGCAGTCAATGGCGGGTTACGGGTGGGGGATCTCCGCACGATCCCATGTCTGGGGTCTCCAATTGCCTTGGGGGACTGACGACGTGGCTGGTGTACGGCCTCGGCAGCTATTGCATCGCAGCGAAGAACGAAAAACACGACGGTGGTCAGTTTCAGCCAAGTCACAGTCCTATTGACGATGTGCTCTAGCGTACGGAGTTCTATCAGGTCGAGTGGTAATAAACATGTGTGGGGAACCAACGATCTGGGCAAACATCGAAAGAAGATCTGAGCCAAGCGCCCCACGAACCGCTTTGGGAAATCGGCGCCGCCCCTCATCTACAGCAATTCTGCAGCTCTGAATCAGCCACACAAATCATAGCGCGACGGGCGATCTGGTGACGTCCTATTCAGGCAACCTCTGACGAGGCTAACAGTCGCGTGGCGACTAAAGACGGAAGCCCTCGCCGAGATGCGGTCCACGCGCCCCAGTCTTGGACGCCAAAGCAAGCAATCACCAGCATGGCATTACAGGACTTGCATCGGCAAGGACGGCGCGAGAGGGGCAGAGGGTTGGGCTAGGTGACGCACAGTCGTCTTGGTATCATCGTTGGAGCCTTTGGCTGCGGAAGTAATGCGGGTCTGGGGTGTCGCGCCGGATACTTAAAGACGGGCGTACTGAGCCCATTCTCGTGGACAGTCTCCACGTTGCAATTCACACCTCTCTACGCCTCTTCCGATCACTCATCTGCTATTCTTCTACATCCAAGGCCGTTGTAGGTTTACTTGAAAGTCTCTTGTTGCTTCAAACATCTGGGGGCCAACCTGGGTGTATCGTCCGACGACCTGCGCCGGCCGACGTAGACCCAAGCATCTCTACTCATCACTCACCCCTACTCCGTCACAATGGCCCCTTCGGCAGTCGTCGACTACAGCCAGGCCAACCAGGTCGGCCAGGAGCTCGAGCACATGTCGGACGCCATCGACGATGTCAACTCGATGAAGTACGATTCCGAGTCCAAGTTCGACGCCGCCAAGGACAAGACTCAGTTCCGCCAGTACGAGGAGGCTTGCGACCGCGTCAAGAACTTCTACCGCGAGCAGCACGAGAAGCAGACGGTGGCGTACAACCTCGCCGCCCGTAACCGCTTCCACAGCGCCTCCCGCCCGCGACCCGAGATGACTATCTGGCAGGCCATGGAGAAGCTCAACACACTCGTCGACGAGTCGGACCCGGACACGTCGCTCTCGCAGATTGAGCACCTGCTCCAGTCTGCCGAGGCCATCCGCCGCGACGGCAAGCCCCGCTGGATGCAGATCACCGGCCTGATCCACGACCTGGGCAAGCTGATGCTCTTCTTCCCCGAGCTCCAGACCCAGGGCCAGTGGGACGTGGTCGGGGACACGTTCCCCGTGGGCTGCGCTTTTGACAAGCGCATCATCCTGCCGAGCACCTTTGCCAACAACCCGGACGTCCACGACCCCATCTACAGCACCAAGAATGGCATATACAGCCCCGGGTGCGGCCTGGACAACGTGATGCTCAGCTGGGGTCACGACGAGTACCTCTACCACGTCGTGCGAGACCAGTCCGTGCTGCCCGACGAGGCGCTCGCCATGATCCGCTACCACTCCTTCTACCCGTGGCACCGCGAGGGCGCCTACCGCGAGTTCATGTGTCAGAAGGACCACGACATGCTCAAGGCCGTGCAAGCCTTCAACCCATACGATCTGTACAGCAAGAGCGACGACGTGCCCTCGGCGGAGGAGCTCAAGCCGTACTACATGGAGCTCATCAACGAGTTCTTCCCGCAGCAAGTTCTGAAGTGGTAGACTAGAGAGCGACGAAGACTATTGGGCATTATAAGTTAGATGGGCGTTTTGGGATACATCTGGATTTTCTTCCACCTCTTGTTTTGCGCCTAGCATGTATTTTTCTTGACGACCAAACCGATGTAGCGCGCGATGCATGTTTTCCTATGCCTTCCCGATGAAAGAAAGTTCGAGAAGAGTGCCGTTGGACTTTGGGCTCTATGGTATGCCCCTGCACGAGAAAAGTGCAGTGATGAGGAAGGAATGTCTTCGCCGCTGGTGGTGTGCTTCACCAGAAGGCTCTGGTTAGGTAGATAGGTCTAAGCGCATCAACTGTCCCGGCCACACACTCCCGTCCTTGCGAGATATCTCGAATGCTTGGACTGTTTTGAAGCCGTGTCTCTCATAGTAGCTGTTCGCAAGTCAGTAATTATCGCGTTCGCAGTTGCCGAGGCTGATATAGACGCACGGCACCAGCTTGCCCGTGCCGCCAGTCCAGCTGTCAACGTAGATTGCGAGCTTCCCCCTATCTTGCGCATGCTCTTTGACCTTTTCTATCAGCGCGCTGCCGGCGCCTCGTCGCCGGAGGCCAACGCGGTGGTCCGTGATGAGGACGTCGATGAAGAGGAACCCGCCAGCCTCCTTTGTCTGCTTGACGTGGGGCTTCAACTCTTCGTTGGCAAGGACATGCTTGCAAAACTCATTGTCGCGCACCGTGACTGCGCCAACGGGCAGAAACGTATTTCCCTCGTCGTCTACGTAGCGCACAAACCCGTCGTCGTTATCGCTGTACTCAGTGTCATGCACCTGGGCAATGAACGTGCGCATTCGCTCCCCTTGGCCCGTCTGGCGGAACGTTTCCGACCTTTCGACGTCGTCGCGGGTACACTGAATGAATCCGCCCTTTTCTGAGAAGAGCTGGGTGCCCCATTGGCCGGCGTTGCCTGTTGACAGCAGGTACGGGATGGTGGAGTCGAATGCGGCGACGATGAAGTCGGCGTCGCTTGGTGATGACCCTTGACCTATTAGTACAAGCTGCCTTCAATTGGTACTTGGGTGATGGCGGTTGCACTTACCGACTGAGCAATGCAACTTGGGTGTGAATCCCACGTCTCCCGACGTGTCTTTAGGAATCGTAAAGTTAAACGCACGTGACGAAGTAATAGACCTTTCCAACGGAAACTCCAATCCAATACCGACAACGTCTGCGAAGGTGAGCCCCAGCTGTACTGTGGAGGACCAACTTGACTTTCAGGGAGCGGATATCTTCACTTTGGATTGGTACATTTGGGCCGTGGCTACGACCTGCACGGTATCTGATATGGTTAAGAAGGATTCCCTGCCAGGTTCTGGCTGCCACTTCCCGCATTTTCCGTCGGATCGAGGGCCGAGTGCGGACGCTTCTATCGAGCCGACAGGCCTCGTCTTTGCGATAGGTAAGGCAGAGATCGTGTTGTCTCGCTTAGACGAAGCAAGAGACTTCTCCGTCGTGAAATTTAATCCAATACTGACAATGTCTTCAAAACCCAGGCCCGCATGCATTGTTGAAGACCAACTTGACGTTCGGGAATCCTCTGACTTGACTTTCGCCGGGCCATGGACAGCGCTGGCCATGATCTGAGCGGTATCTGAAACGGTCTTGAAGCTGTTCATTCCAGGGTCCGGCCGCCATTTGCCGCATTTTCCATCGCGTGTTTCTACCCCGCTGATTGTCTTAAGTCCTGCGGCCGGCGCGGATGACCTTTCGGTTTGGTGTTTCCCGGTGGCAGGAGAGGTGAGATATTCGCGACGAAACTTGGCAGATAGTCCATCGACGCCAGTTGCGCCACAGTCTCCGGCTCCGCAGCAAAATTCCGTGGTGAGCCTATTATCGACGATGACTTCGCGGCATGTAGACTTTCTGAAAGCCGCGACAGGATATCCACAGCTGTTATCGCTAATATGGTTATCAACACTTCTGAGTATCACCTGGCAGCCGTCGTCGGGGTCCTCTATGTTGGCGTAGACTTTGATGCCACTAGATCAAAGCGATGTTATCAATATCACATATGAATAATTGGTCACAATTGCTGGAGGGGGGCTTTCTAGAACTTACGCGTGGGGACCCGCGGAAAAATCATATTTCAACGATTGCTGCTTGTCAACACTCATACAGCCAGGCCAAGCCTCGTCTCGCTTCTCATGAAATGTGAGTGGACAGTTTTGGCATTTTGGATCAACAAAAACTCAGTTTTCCAAGTTATTTCCGCTGACGAGGTAAGTTGCTGAAGTGAGTAGAACTACGAGCATGCATATCTTAGTCATCTTGCAGGACCGGTGATAGTTGAAGGAGTATTGGTACTTGAAGAGGTATTTGTAGTTGAAGAAGTAAAGATAGTTGAAGGACTATTGCAAGCCTGACTTGGGGGGGGCTTTTGGGCAGTGGAGATATTTGCGACTGAGAGTTGCTTGTCTTCGTCGAGACAACACGTCATATCTTCCAGATTCGGTGAGCACTCGAGGCATTGAAAATCAAGTTGGGATTTCTGTTGGCTCTGTGCGTTGATTTCGCCCTATCATGTGTCGATGTGGTCGTGCCAAGATGTCATATGTCACGATTATATAGGCGGGACGGGTGGCAACGAGGGGCAGAATAATAGAGTCGAACCAACATCAATGTCCGCTTCAGGTTTCATGCAGCCTCGGAAGGTACCGCCCAACAGTGAGGGGAATCTTTTACCGCTGTTAGGCTTCATTGCTTCATCAGGGTGCTCAGTACGTCAGTGCCAGTTTACATCATATTTTAAGTATCTCCTGTCACTCGATAAAAGGCAGCAAAGAATGTCAGCGGGTGATTCGAACCCAAAATTCGACATAACGCCAGCCGTTACTCGAGAATATGCAGGCTGCACATTGTCCTTCAGACGATATTACACTTTTTCGTTAACAATTAGGTGCATTGAATATGTTTGGCACACTGTTTCTTGCCACGATCCTGCCTTCACTGGTCTTCGCCTCGAATGTCAACATCACCAGAGTTGGCATCCAGGGATGTACCGATGATGCCTGCCACGAAGCCCCCGCAGACAACGGCACACTGTGCTACTTTGGTGCCAAAAATTATGAGGCGAAGTACAACGTCCACAATCTCGGAATCGCAAAAGATGCTGCGACTGTCTTCGGGGACACCCACTTGTCCTTCACTCTCACGAATGGCCCTCCCGAATACGAACAAACCAACATAACATCATTTAATCAATCACTGTTCCTGGGAGCAAAGAGATCATTTGACCCTGGACTTGCTCCGGAGGCATGCGCCATCATGTTGCGTCTCACCGATGACCGTCCCTTTCCCGACAAGGAGCGACGAAACAGCACTGCTTGCGATGGCTCAGCGGTTACTGAAGGAGTATTCGACGTTATGGCCGACGCTGCCCGAAACTACAAACCCTCTCGCACGTCCAATAAAACATGCCAAGAATTGGCGGACATTATTGCAAAGAACTACAGCAGTACGAGCAGGCAATTCTCGGAATTCCACTCAAACGACATTCGAGCCACTGGAAAACCCTTAATGGGAAAGGGGAGTAACAAGTTCATCGACACGGGGTACTCCGACAAAAGGGTTCAAACCTGTTATCCTGTTCCCCCAGGCGGAGATTTCGACCTATACTATATCGCAAGCTAGATGATTAGGCTGCCCGGAGGGAAGGGACAGCTGAAAGACACAGATCGGCGTCTGGGCATGACGCCGATTATGTCTGTCGTATGGCCTCCACTCAATCAGACTACAGTCGTCAGTTTTATGTGTCTGAAGGTGTCCGACAGCTCGGTTGGGGGTCTGATCAGGCCTTCGATTATACTAGCATTTTCGCTGTCTGTCTTGAGCGTCTTTGCCATTATGTCTTAATACCAATGCGGGCGGATCAAATTTCGACTGTGGGGTTCTATATATTCCTACATCAATGCAACTGTGCTAGTCCTTTAGTTCGGAGTCCTCAAGAGTGACTGCTTCTACCCGACGCTGTCTCAGAAAGTAATGTGTTTCAACTGAGACGGCGGGGACTCATTACGTACAAATCTAATCAACAGAGCTGGGGCGATCGACTATCGTTCAGCGACGCTTGAGTCAGTCAGTACTCGCCTTCTGATGAGATCGTAGAGTTCTGCAACAAACACGTACAGTCCCGAAGAGAAGACAGCTTGGCTGGCAGCAGTCTGATGGCTAGACCCTCAATGATACACTATCGGCCGGGCTTCTTGAGATATATTAGGCAGGGAGCACTTGTTTTGGCCAAAGAGTCCTCAATCTCGCGGCCAAGCGTCATAAATTCAAATACCATCGTTTCATGTTGCAACGCTCGTGGGGCACAGAGTCGATAGGCTTGTGCGACAAAAGTACGAGTACAACGCTGGAACACCAGCCAATGTAGTCCGTAAATCACATCCGACAACACTCGAAGCACCTGTGGAGCATTCGTGGGGAAAGGCAGGCAAGACAGGGTGGGAGTTTAGCAGCTTTGCTTCGCGACATTCGCAGCCTGGGCTTTTGCATGGATGGCTCAACGCTAGCAAACAAGATGAAAACCTGGCGCTTGGGTCATGGGTTTGAGCTGTTTCGCGACTGATTCCACGAGTAAGTAGTGACTATTGAGCTACATGGCGCCGATGAAGAGTGGCAAGGACCCCAGGAGATGAGCGGACCAGACCTACGGCAGTCATACACAACGCGCGTAGAAGCTAGCAGATAGTGACTGGGTCGGCGGGTAACCGAACCACTAGAGGCCTTCGTTAGAAATCTCTTCCGTCATTCAGTCTGCCGGGGCACAAGACATGGAGCTTCGCTTATATCGGCTGCATTGTCGTATTCGACTGGAATGTCGCTGGCGGAGGAGGCCCGAGACCAAGCAATGGAGCCGATAGCGACGTTGGAATCGACAATAATTGGAAATGAAGGAAGCTGACTTCGCTGAGTTGGGCGCAAGTCCTACGAGCACTCAACCCAGTCAAAGGGCGTCCATTCACCCAGAGACGAAGGCAAAAAGATCCAGATTTAGCTGAAGTTGGAGAGTCGAGGGCGTACCTCCGGACGCGCAGCATCGTGGCAGGCACTTGAGTGAGGGGCCTCACGTGACATTACGTTGCGCGTCGCATCCGCTCCGAAGACCGACCAGACTAGGCCGACGCTCGCAGGCAGCTCCATCATAGCTTCTAATCCCATTGCTTTCTGTGCGCCCCCCAGCATCTCGTCAGAGCCGTCAGCCTCCTCGGTTCGCAGCGCATTCGTTCTTCGACTACAGTCCCCGCCGTCCATCGAAGACGGCTCTGGCTTCCGGTGCAGCCTTCAGCCGTCCGCAGTCAATGTCGCCTTGGGAGACCGTCGGCTAGAACCGCTCGACCTCTCGCCCAAGCTACCCTGCTGCCACCGCAGAGAGCTCGACCATGACGACTCCTGCGCAGCCCGAAGATCAGGCCCGCCTGCTGGAGGATGCACTGGTAGCCGTGCGGCAGCAGTCTTCGCTCATGCGGAAATGTCTCGACACGCCGGGCAAGCTCATGGACGCCCTCAAGTGCTGGTTCGTGGCCCCTGATGCCGCCAGCAAGGCTCCCTTGCGTAGCTAACAACGTCATTCATCTCAACAGCTCGACGCTCGTCTCTGAACTTAGGACTAGTAGCCTTGGGCCGAAGCAGTACTACGAGCTCTACATGTCCGTTTTCGACGCCCTGCGCCACCTCTCGGTCCACCTCCGCGAGAACCACCCGGTCAATCACCTCGCAGACTTGTACGAATTGGTTCAATATGCTGGCAACATCATCCCTCGACTGTACCTCATGATCACGGTCGGAACGGCCTACATGTCCATCGAAGATGCGCCAGTCAAGGAGCTCATGAAGGACATGATGGACATGAGCCGGGGCGTCCAGCACCCGATTCGCGGGCTCTTCCTCCGATACTACCTGTCCGGACAGGCTCGAGACTACCTCCCGACAACCGATAGCGAAGGGCCAGAAGGCAACTTGGGCGACTCCATCAACTTCATCCTCACAAATTTCGTCGAAATGAACAAGCTATGGGTGCGCCTGCAGCACCAGGGTCATTCGCGAGAGCGGGAACAACGGATCCGCGAACGAAAGGAGCTCCAGCTGCTCGTGGGAAGCAACATCGTGCGGCTTAGCCAACTGGTCGATCTTGAGGCTTACAAGACGGGTATCCTCGGACCCTTGCTGGAGCAGGTGGTGCAGTGCCGCGATGTCTTGGCGCAGGAATACCTTCTCGAAGTCATCACGCAAGTGTTCCCCGACGAATTCCATCTGCACACACTGGACCAGTTCCTCGCCGCCGTCTCCAGGCTGAATCCTCACGTCAATGTCAAGGCTATCGTCATCGGGCTCATGGATCGCCTCTCCGAGTATGCAGACCGCGAAGGTCCCAAGGAAAAGGGGCCAGACCAGGAAAAGGCGGAAGCTGAGGCATTGGCGAGCCTTCTGAACAAGGTCGACATCCAAAAAGATGGCCCGCAAGCCGCTGCCACGCCTGCCGAGTCCGAGTCAAATCTATCAGAAGCGCCGGATACGCCGGGCAAAGCCAAAGATGTAGAACATAAAGAGGATGCGGAGGGCGAGCTGTCAGCGCCCGTAAGTGACGATGTCAGCGCCCCCGCAGGCGCTTCCGCTGCTTCGGTAGCCGAGACGGAGACTACGACCCTCAATGGCGCGGATAGCGGAAATGTCCAGCTATACGAGGTTTTCTTTGCGCAAGTCAAGAATCTCGTCGAGGCCCAGCATCTGCCAATCCAGGACACGATCGCTTTGCTAGTTTCGCTGTGCAACCTGGCGCTCAACAACTACCCAGACCGTCTGGACTATGTGGACCAGATACTGGCCTACGCTGCGACCAAAACCAAGGAGAACATGAACAATGCCGACCTGCACTCTGCGCTTGCCCAGCAGAGTCTCCTCGCCCTTCTTCAAGCACCACTGACGCGATATGTGTCGATATTCACCGCGTTATCTCTGCCGACATACATTCCCTTGTTCCAGTGCCAATCCTATCCTACACGACGCGCGGTCGCCGGTGGCATTGTACGAGCGCTCTTGAAAGACCAAACAAAGATCGCAACGCCGGAGCAGCTGGAGAATGTGCTGGAGGCCATGTCGGTGCTCATCAAGGAAGGATCGCAAGCGTCCCAGGGCTATCCAGGAGGCGCGCAGCGCCGGACTGTAGAGACGGACGAGACCTTGGAAGAGCAGGGATGGCTTGCGAGAATCGTCCATCTGCTGCAAGCCGAGGACAATGACACACAGTTCAAGCTGCTGCAGATGACTCGCAAGGCATACGCAGATGGCAATGACCGTATCCGAACAACGACACCGCCATTGATTACGGCATGCCTGAAACTTGCGCGAAAATTCAAACTCCGAGAGCACTACGACGACAATTGGGAGACGCAAAGCAACGCCCTCTACAAATTCATGCACTCCGCGCTGAGCACGCTTTACGCCCGCGTCAATGGCGCTGGCGCGTCGGAGCTGGCCCTGCGGCTGTTCTGCAGCGCCGGGCAAACTGCCGACATGAATGGCTTTGAAGAGGTTGCGTACGAGTTCTACGCGCAAGCATTCACCGTCTACGAGGAGGCCGTATCGGACTCGAAGGCGCAATTCCAAGCTGTGTGTGTGATCGCATCGTCGCTTCACCAAACTCGGCACTTTGGCAAGGAAAACTACGATACGCTGATCACCAAGTGCGCGCAGCACGGCAGCAAGCTGCTGCGAAAGCCGGACCAGTGCCGCGCGGTATATTTGGCAAGTCACTTGTGGTGGGCTACCCCAATGGTATCCAGTGGAGAGACGGAAGAGACCGAGGTAAGCTGGATGGCTGTTGTCGGTGTGGAGTCGGGATGCTAAGAGAATGAATACAGCTTTACCGCGACGGCAAGCGGGTGCTCGAGTGCCTCCAACGGGCCCTTCGTGTGGCCGACTCTTGCATGGAGACGGCCACGTCGATTGAGCTCTTCGTCGAAATCCTGGATCGCTATGTCTACTACTTTGATCAGCAGAACGAATCGGTGAGCATCTCACCCCAGTCGTTGTGATGCCGCCGCGCACGTTGCTAATCCAAGTTGCGTAGGTCACCACCAAGTACCTCAACGGTCTGATCGAACTGATACACTCGAACCTGGCGGGGAACCAGCAGGAGTCGGGGTCCATTGAGACGAGCAAGAAGCACTTTCACCAGACGCTAGAAAACATCAGAAGCAGACAGTACGAGGGCGTGGTGCTGGACCCGAGCTGATGCGAGTCAAGGGGGGAGCTGCCTTGAAGGTGAAGAAGCGTTGAGATGAATTGTAAGCGTGTAGAAGATGCGCAGCATGCGACCAGGTGCATCATAGCAATGTACTTGATATATGTATATACCTTCGTACCTGTCCTCCAGGTGCTTGGCCATGAACAGTTGATGCTCGGGCATGCTGGTGGTTATCACATTAGGCCATCAGCGGCTCCTTTGATCAGGAGCTTGTATCCAAGCTTGGCCAGCGACTTACCGCAGAGCATGAGGTTTTGACCAGCGGCCCTGTTCAAGCCCGTCGCGTTCCATGTCTGCGCAATTGAAAACAAATGCGCATCTTATCATGACTTCGTTGTCAGGTGGCCGAGTCCAAATCGAATACGCTGTGTTTGAGGGTGAGCTGGGCGCCAAGCCGCCGATGACCGATTACCTTGACCTCCACTGACTCCGCCACAGCCCGAAGCGTAGGAGGCCTGAGCCTAGGGCCGCTGAGGAGCACTGACATTCCGGCCCCGTGTCGCTGTGCCTTTGTACGGTACTTGGATAGTCTCCTTATCAGGTGGCCGCGTACTGCCAGCCATCCATCCGTCCAACCAACGCACCATCACCTGCTCATCGGCTCTCATTTCTTGCTGGCCCCAGACTGACTCGGCATCGACTGCGGCCGCTCGCAGAACCATGCGACGACTGCTCCGACCATTTCCTTGACCAGCGGCTTCGTTTTGTTTGTTCAATTCTCGACGCTCCTTATTGCCCATTGCTAGCGACCCTCGCCGCTGCGGACCCGATTGGCGACGCCGACGCCGACGCCTCCTCGACTTTCGAGCCAGGCCTGCATGGCTGGTGGCTGTCTCTCCCCTGCCCCGGACACGACTGCGACTGCGACTGCGCAGTTGCTGCTCATAGTAGTCCGCCATGCCTTCGGAGAAGCAGCCCTTCTACGACCCCGTGCCGCCGACATACGATGAGGCCCTGGCAAGCAGCAGCCGTCGTCATGGCGGCTGGCGGTCCTCCGTCGACGAGCGCAACGCCCACGAGACAGAGTCGCAGACTCTCCTATCACACGCCGAGTCCTCAGCCAGCTCCTCGAGACGGCCAAACGGAGGCTATCGCGCGCCGACGGTCGAGACGGACGACGAAGACAGCTTGTTTGGTAGCGATGACGAGGTCGACGACGACGATGACGAGGCTGCCCACATACGGCGGGAGATGCAGGAGATGGAGATTGAAGAGCCGTCCGGGTCGCGGGGCTCGCTATGGGGCAAGAGAATAGGCTTCAAGCTCCTCCTGCCACGGTGGAAGTGGTCTTGGAGGCCCAGGCTACCTCGGCTGCGGATCCAGCTCCCGTCGCGGGCCGCCGCCGCCGTGCCCGACGCCGACGCCGACGCCGACGCAGCCAACGATAGCGAGACGACGACCACGGAGACGACGCGGTGGAAGTGGCCCAAGATCGACAACGTGACGCTGATACTGGCAGTTGGGCGGCTCATCGCAGCCGTCAGCGTCTTGGGCTTCATCTACTTCCTCTTCGCCAGCGGCGTCTTCGGCAGTCTGTCCTCGCGCTTCAACGGAGCCACACGCTACGACCCAGAGGACCTTCGAGTACACGTTCAGAGAAATGTCGAGCCCATGCGGCTGCGTGCTTCCGTGCAGCACTATTCAAGCTACGCTCACATTGCCGGAACCGAGGGCGACTACGCCACGGCAATGGACGTAGAGAGCATGTTCAGCAGGGCTGGACTCGACAAGGTAGAGGTGGATGAATACTACGTCTACGTCAATTATCCGCGAAAGGACGGCCGGGCCGTGCAGATTCTGGACAAACAAGGCGAAAAGGCCATCTGGACCGCCAAACTCGAAGAGGAGGAGCGCGGTGGTGAGACGGCCGGACGGCAGACCTATGCTTTTCACGGCCACTCCAAATCAGGAGACGTGAAGGGGCCGTTGATATATGCCAACTACGGATCGCGAGAGGATTTCAAGAGGCTCAAGGACAAGGGAATCGACACCAACGGGGCCATCGCGCTGGTGCGATACTACGGCACGCAGACAGATCGTGCCCTCAAGGTCAAGGCGGCCGAGCTGGCCGGCTTTGCGGGCTGCCTCATATATAGCGACCCAGCCGACGACGGCTTCCTCAAAGGCGACGTGGCACCAAAGGGGCGGTTCATGCCCTCCGACGGCGTCCAGCGCGGGGCTGTCAGCTTGATGAGCTGGGTGGTTGGCGACGTCTTGACTCCCGGTTGGGAAAGCAAAAAGGACAGGCCGCGCATGAAGCCCAATGATACGCCCGGCCTGGTCAAGATTCCGAGCCTTCCATTGGCGTGGAGAGATGCCCAGATCTTACTGCAACACCTCAAGGGACACGGCGAGCAGGTCCCGGACGCCTGGAAGGGCGGCGTGCCCGATGTCGAAGAGTGGTGGACGGGCGACCATTCGTCGCCGATCGTGCGTCTTCAGAACGAGCAGGACGAGATTGAGAAGCAACCCATCTGGAACGTCTATGGCAAGATTATCGGCGTGGAGCAGACGGCCCGTTCCATCATCCTCGGCAACCACCGTGATGCCTGGGCTTTCGGCGCCACCGATCCACACTCGGGGACGGCCATCATGATTGAGATGGCGCGCATCTTTGGCGGCCTGCTCGAGCGAGGCTGGAGACCCCTGCGGACGATTGAGTTTATGTCTTGGGACGCCGAAGAGTATAACCTGATTGGGTCGACTGAGTTTGTCGAGAACAACCTCGAGCGACTGCGAGACAGCGCCTATGCCTACATCAACTTGGATACCGTCATCACGGGAACCGAGTTTCGCGCGGCAGGCTCGCCACCGCTTGAGAAGGCGCTTCTTCGCGCCCTCGACCGGGTCACGGACCCCAACACCAATGCGACCCTCAGGGAGACGTGGAAGCCTCCCAAAGGCCGACTGGACGGTTTGGGCGCAGGCAGCGACTACGTTGCGTTCCAGGACATTGCAGGCACCAGCTGTCTGGATCTCGAATTTACGGGAGAAAAGGTCCCGTACCACTCCAGCTACGACAACTTTGACCTGGTGGAAAAAGTAATTGACCCTGGCTTCGTCTACCACACCCTCATGGGCCAGGTGGTCGGCCTGCTGCTCCTTGACCTGTCGGACCGGGCCATTGTGCCTTTTGACATGGTTGCGTACGCCGAGGCACTCAAGACTTGGGTTTACGATCTGGACAAGTGGATCGGCGAGAAAGGGGCGAACGCGGACGAGGCGTCGAGGCTGTCGATCAAGGAGATGCGGGATGCTGTGACGTTGATCAAGAGCAACGCCGAAGAGTTTCAGCGGTGGGAGCTCGAGTGGGACCGCCTCGTGATTGCGAGCGGAGGGTGGGAGGCCAACGACCTGGGGGCATCGCGGCTCGGTTACAACGACAAGATGGCCATGTTTGAAACGACCCTGCTAGATCTGGAGCTGGGTGGCGGGGTGAGTTCTCTTTTGCTTTGTCTTGTCTCTCGACCATGTTGGACCGTGTGCTGACTCTGTGCTTCTCAGATCCCTAATCGCACGCAGTTCAAGCACGTCGTGTTCGGCCCGCAGCTGTGGTCGGGCTACGACGAGGCCTTTTTCCCAGCCGTCCGCGACACGGTCGAGGCGGGAGAGTGGGAGGAGGCACGGCGCATCGTGGCCAAGACAGCGGCCATTATGCGCAAGGCGGCGACTGTGCTGCAGATGGACAAGGCGAAATGAGGAGGATGGTACGGAGTAACTGTACGATGATGGATCAGTGGGAGCCGGGGTCTGTTGGGCAATCATCGACAAACATGGCGGGCGCCTTTTTCTCTCCCTTATCGTTTGGGCACATGTACTACCCGCTGTCTCGTGGCTTGAAGGGCATTCATTGCATGGAGTTTGGTTTTGCTTGAGAGCTGAGCGTCAGCCGTCGGCCACGTAAAGGCGCCGAGCAATGGCATTGTCAGATTCTCTTTGTGGCAGCGATTGAACATGACACATTCGAGTCTCAAATATCATTAATAATGTGGCAGTACTCGTCAATTCTTTCCGTTTCTCATTTCAACGGAGCCAAAGGAAGCGTCAGGGTAGGTAATACCGGCTTCCGAGAACTTGCACAGACATCTACTGTTTGGAGCTCACGCCGCTTTCAAAGTCCTTTTGTGACACGAGCTTGCCAATGACATCGTACTTTTCCAGGAAGCGCTCCTCCCAGCCCCGCAGCGCCTCGAGCTCCTCCCGACCCAAGCCGTCGAGGGCGTCGAGCGGGCCGTCGAGGTCCTCGGTCAGCATGTCCTCGTCGAAGCTTCCGCACGCCAAGCCGCGGCTGGCGTCGCGGCCGGCAAAGTTGGCGTAGGGCCCGCCGGGGCCGTAGAAGCTGCGCCCGCGCGTCACGTCGAAGACGCGGCCGCGGACGGCCAGGTACACGGGGGCGTCGCCGGTACCGTTGAGGGGCAGCAGGGTGCGCGGCGTGTACGTCTTGAAGACGACGGGAGGGGGGCTGGGGTGCAGCGCCGCGGGGGCCGAGGTGCGCACGAAGAAGACGTAGACGGCGTAGACGAGGACGCTGGCGAGGATGAGGTTGAGGGGCGTGAGGAGCCCGGCGCTGGGGGGGGGGGATGTCAGCGGCAACCAGCCTTCTTCGGGAGACACGGACTCTCCATGGCTGTCGGCTGCTCACCTGGCGGCTTCTCGAGACGCCTCGTGGGCCATGCGGTGCTCGACGTAGTCCATCTTTGCGTGGACAAGCTTCGGGCAGCGAGGTTGGGTTGTCTGGGGAGAAGTGGCGGATGGAGATGGAGGTACGCCCGCAGAGGACAGGGCTGCGTGCGACGTCGGGGAGGTGACGTGATGTTCCGCGCCGGGCCGGGCCGATGGCGTACAGGGTAGGGCACCAAGTGAGGTGATCCGCAGAGGTGTAAGGTATCGAGCTCTGGCATTTCAACATTGTCTGTGTCTGCTGTCCGAAACATTTCCAATTGAGCCATATAATGTGCATCCTCTTTCTCGCAAGGTTAAAGACTCCTGGTGGTAGATACGTCTACAGATGGCGCAATCTCGTACAAGCTCTGGCGTATGCATCAGGTGTCATTGAACGTGTCATCAAATGGTGCAAACCGGGAGTCTATATTGATCGTCAAGGGTAATTAATCCTCATACACAGGGCGCCTCTAGCATCCCTCCCGGCAAGGCCCGCGCATATGCAGCGAGGGGTGGTGCCGAAACTCGCCCGCAATCGACATGACCTCGGCCCTGAGTACCGAGTTGGTCTCGTCGACAGTGAGCAGCATATTGTCCATCATTCGCCACACAAAGTCTGCGAGGTCATCTTCGCCCACCCGCCTGGCCTCGAGGCAAATCTCCTCCAGGCGCTTCAGCCAATACATCCATCTCTTGGGGCTGAAGCCGCCTCTGTCAGGCTCCTCGGGTGTCGTTTCTTCCCGTACGAGGGGTCCGAGCCGGCCCTCGCTGCTATGGCAGCCGAACCACTGTACTTCCGAGAGCTGTATGATCCTCCGTCCGGCGTGGAAGAGCCAGGCGTTGACGGCGGGGAGCAAGGCAGCAATGGTCAGATGCTGCATGCCGCGGTTCGCATCCTCGTCATCCTGGCTCCCGAGCTGGCCGAGCGGCCGTGCCATCTCGAGCGCATCGCGGAAGAGGTGGAAGGCCGCAACGCACATCTTCTCCTCGGCCAGGCCGATGGACGCGAGCTTGGCGAGAAACGTCGCCACGTTGAGACGCTGTTCGGCACTCATGCCCGCGCAGTCCTGCTTCCAGAACTTGACCATGTCGGCGGCGAAGAAGGGCAAGTGGTCCCAGACGGGGCCTCCAGAACCGAAATGCCGTGCTCGTCGGCCCAGAGGCAACGGAACGAGGGGCGTCACATCTTGCTCGCGCGCCTGGAGGATCTGGAAAGCCAGTCGGTCCTGGTTGGCGCTGGCGCTGGATGTATGCTTGGCGGCTTGGTAGAAGATGAACCACAGGTCGTGCAGGTCAACGTCGAGCTCCTCGTCCGAGTAGTCTTCGACAGAGCACCTCTTGTTGATGGTTGAGCACAGGTTGGCCGCCGTCTTCCACAGGCTGTTGTCGGTTCCCTCGCGGCGAGCCGATTCCTCCCATACGGCCCTTGCCTTGGCGGACAGAGCCATACGAGACCTGAGGCTCGCTTCAGATGTATTTGCCGACGCCATCTCAGTACTGGTGCGGTGTCGAGTAGTATCAAAGGGCGCTCGCTGCTGTGGCGTGACTTGCCACATACCCGCGAACCGAGGTGACGGACTGTCCGGCTATTTAAATCTCACGGCTGGGGCGCCTCTCAGACATCAGCTGAGGCGGCCAATAGGTTGCTTCTTGATTCGTTCGGATGCGGCCCTAGTCCTGTGGGAGCACCATTTGGGAAGTTGTTGGATGAGTCCGCCTCGCGCCGGCGCCGCGCCGCTCACGCATATCAGGAAGCATCGTAGGCCTCACTTTTGCCCAGCTCCCTCGAACTTGTCCCGCGTGGCAGCGCATCATAGCGAGGAGCTCTGCAACGGCATCAGAGCCGCTCTCATCGTACACATGGCCAAGAATGGCAGGATGCCGTCTCTTTGCGGGCGAGAGCACTGTCTCTGTCCCTAATCAATAGTGAATCGCGCCCAGAGTAGCACGCACGCATGGGTTCGTCGACCCCCATGTCTTTTGGACTCGATGACGGGCTAGATTAGCTAAAGCAGGCTGCCCGCCCCGATTTCGACCGTCGCGGTTTCAACTCACGATCGGTGGGACAAGGGAGAATAGCCACGGCATCCTTGTAGTGGCAGAACACTACGCCAGCTGAAAGCTACGATGGCATCAGGAGCGCAAGCAATGTCGAGGCTGCACCGCAACCACCTTTGCGCACGTAGCTCTTGATGCAGACGTCGGACGTCGCATGACTGTCCCGTGCAGCTCAGAAGATGCGGCTCAGTGGTCTTGGTCCGGGGACGCCAAAGGAGCGCGCTGGAGGGATGTGGGATTTGCAGCTATGCCAAGAAGTAAGGACGTGATGAGACGCGAGTTGCGCTCTTGTTCATTGATGGTAGCAAGGTGGGCCCATAGTCTGGTACCCACTTTGTGCCTGGACGATATAGTAAACAATAAGCTGCTTCGTAAGCACTTCCAGTAGGGGAAATGGTGTAGGGGTTCTCACATCTGCTTTGCATCATCGCTTGTAGAAGGTCCGGGGTTCAAATCCCCGTTTCTCCATTCTTTTTGCCTGTCCCACCTGGAGGTGGTCGGTCACATTGCGCTCCCAGACTTTACATGTGTTTCACTTTCATCTCTTCTTATTTTCCTCAAGGTCGTGGATTGTACGGCGAGAATCTGCAGAAAACATAGTTTTGCACTTGCCATGCTCGAAGCATTGTACTGCTTCTGGCAATGCAATGCGGTGCCTCTGAATGACGCAGAATCGACTTACACGGACGAGGCAAACATGGTGCTTGTTGCCTCCTAAATTACTTGGCCAGCTGGTGTCATGCGTCAATTGCAAGTCGTACGCCGGCCGGCTTAATTGACATTTCGAGACAAAGTTTTGGTTCACCAAACCATAGCAAAACCAAACTTTTTGGCTGGTGGCAGCTGCCTTGTAAAGCAAATAACGACGCCGCAATTGACCACCGCACCGCAAATGCGTCACTCGCCGACCACTCGTACAGGCGGCGAGGCATGTTCCACCCTGGAGGGCGAGAAAATGGTTCATGCGCGCAACTTTGCTGTGACTCAGCCGCAATCTTGCCTCCGTGTATAGTTCGATGACTACCTTACTCGTACCTTACCTAGTGCTACGCCCAATAAGCGGCAGTGACTCCCCGGGGTCTTGGGTGGGCATATAAGTGCACGAACGCACCGTCGTTGTAGTTGCTATTCGTATTCACGCAGGAAGCAAAGCACAATGGCAGAGGCTACAAGCAACGCAGACGGACCAGTCTACTTTTGGCGAGAATCAGATCCGACGACGGGATGGCTGTCGCAGTGGTATTACTGCCCCTTCCGCGACGACAAAGACCCCAGCCGCGTCTATAAAACGGCAGAGCAGTGAGTCCGTACTCGTCAAGAAAGTGGCACAACGACCCCAACTCACATCGCGCCCGGCAGCTACATGATGTACCACAAAGCCCTGCTCTTCAAAGACACCGCCGTCGCCGCGCAAGTGCTCAAGGCCGAGCACCCGCGCAAGGTCAAGGCCCTGGGCCGCAAGGTCGCCGGCTTCTCGGACAAGACTTGGCTGCAGCACCGCGACGCCGTTGTGCGCCGCGGCAACGTGCTCAAGTTCACGGCCGCCCTCACCGAGGACGGCTTCCGCATGGGCTCCGGCAAGGACGCGCCGCTGCTCGACGGCAGCCTGCGCGAGCTGCTCCTCCGCACCGGCGAGCGCGAGCTTGTCGAGGCCAGTCCCTTTGACAGCATCTGGGGCATCGGCTTCAAAGAGAGTGACGCCAGGGGCATGAGGCAGCATTGGGGCCAGAACCTCCTTGGCAAGGCATTGATGGATGTGCGCATGACCCTGAGAGAGGGCCAGCAGGCCAATTAGTTCTCTCATGTCATCACTTCCAAGTAGCATTTGAATAGGTTCAATGATATCCCCTAACAGAGGTCATGATTAGCATCTATGTTGTCTATCCCCATAGTTCGTCTCTGCGCCATCGTACACGCAGAGGCCTCGTCCGGCCGAGGCCCAGCAGAGCGGTGTTGTTTGCGGTGGCATGTAGCTCGTTCCATCTCCTCCTCTCCCAGCGCTTCTCCTCTAGACTCCGGCATTCCCTTGCAAACGCATGCATAATATTGTACAAGTATTGACACAAACAGGCGCCGACATGGCCAACCAACGACACCCTCTTCGACACCCGGTACAGCTTTCTAGTACCAGTCGCGACCGCTCTTCTGCATCTCGATCAAGCGCCAGCCTCTCGTCTCGGGATTGTTGACATCCTCGGGCACCCGCGTGATGCCGATGGCGTATGTCACCAGCTGCACCTTGTCCTCCATGCCAGCCGCCAGCTCGTTGGACTTGGCGTTGCGGTAGACGTGCACCTCCTGGGTGCGGCAGGTGATGATGAAGACGGGCACCTCGCCAGGGTCCAGCATGCGGGCCCTCAAGATGTCGACGTTCCTGATGTCCAGGATTCGGCCGTCAGACTTCATGCCTGCTTGGAGATACTGCTTGGTCAGCGCCTCGTAGACCGAGTACTGCGCCGCCGACAGCCACAGCTTTAGCGTCTCCGTGTCTCCTTTGACGTAGGCGTCCAACACCTCGGGCAGCATGTAGTCTCGCAGCTCCTGCAGGAAGGGTTCGACCTGGAAGGCCGGATCCATGGATCGGAACTTCTTGATGACCATGGCCGTCTCGTTCTCGGCGAAGAAGCCGCCAATGCGATCGGTAATGCTGCGGGCCGTCGAGATGAGCGGGTTCTCCGACTCTTCGTACTTGCCCTTCATGCTGAACATTCCCTGCACAAACTTATTGGAGTCTCGGAAATCTCTCCACGCCTCTTTCCAAGCGGCATCCTTGTGGAGCGTCACGTTGGTACCGGCACTGCGCATTGTTAGACCCGAATCCTGAGGGACATGATTGGCACAGTGGAAACATACTCGGGGTCCTCCTCCATGGCTTGGTTGGCGCCGTGTCCGCGCTGCGCCTCCATCGCCGCTCTCCTCTTCCGCCGTTCTTCCTTCTCGACCCAGCCACCGTAGCGTGAGGAGCTGCCGTCATCGATGACATCCTTGACGTTCTTGTATGCCTCGGTATCGCGGATGGGCTTTGTTGCCTTGTCCACGGCTTCTCCGGTCACGTTGGCGGCTTTGCGCACGCCTTTCATGACGGGCGTCTCCCAAGTCCACGCCGCACCCTTGCCGATGGCACCGGCCGTCGACTTGACAGCCTTGGATGCCGTCGAGGACACGGCGCCCGTCGACTTCTCGTAGGCTTCCCGGGCGCGACGCACCGATTCGCTCTCGGTGAACTGGTGGGCGGCGGCCCCGATCTGCTTGGTCGACTCGTTCCACTCCTTGGACTTTTGAAACTCTGTGTTCATCGTGTCCATGAAAACCTGCCAGGGAGTCTTGTCGCCGTGTGGAGGCGGGGGGGGGGGGTCCTCCTTCTTCTCATCTTTCTTGTCCTTGCCCTCCTCGCCCTCGGCCTTGTCGCCATTCTCGCCCTCGTCGGACTTTTTGGCCTGCTCGTCCTCGGACTTGGCTTCTGACTCGACCGGCTTCGCCTCTGTGTGCTCGGTCGGCTTTGGCTTCGCTCCCTCGGTCGCATCGGCTTTGGGCTTGTCCTCTTGGCATCTTCGACTGGCCACGTGGAAATGTCGTGTCTGGAAGGTCGAGGAAAGGCGGAGCTCGGCGGGAAGGAATTGAGACCGCAGTGGTGATAGGATGGCGCCCGTCACGGCGCTTTGCTGTGTACTCGAGGCATGGCGATTCGGAGCCTGGGAGAGCTGGGAGGCTAACCTCCGGTACGCGGGAGATCTGCCATGGGAGTGGTTCAGGCGCGTGGACGCCCGGGACAGGGCATTTTCCGTGTTCGCTGCGCTTCGGACAAACGAGTTCATGCTGAGCGATGAAAGGAGAAACAGGAGTCCACAAGGGGATTCTTGCTCGTGGACGAGGCAAGATGCAGGGGCGCTGGGAGAGAAGCTCGTGGCTGCGGAAGGAAATTTCGGCTCCCGCGACTTCGGCTCATGGCGGAAAGAAAAGGCAGGCGGAGAGGCGGCAGAACCACGGCTAATCGCGCACTCCGACCCCTGCGCCAGCACCTGTTGCCTCGAAAATTAAAGACTCCAACGGGACCGGCCGACATCGTGTTGAAGAATATCCCACGTTCCTCACGGCAATGCCAGCAAGATGAGCTGCCGGCCATTGACGAGTCGCCTTGCGGCGCAGCCGCTCCTCCGAACCTCCCGGGTCGTTACCCGTCAATCCTGTTTCCACGGCGCACGACTTCTGTCGCAGACGAGCACGCGATGGGAGGACCCCCAGACGGACAAGCCGAAGCGTGTGCAGGCGAGGCCCAAGACGGAATCGCTGCTGGAGAACATCTACGGCAGCGCGCAGACGGCGCGGAACCGCAACGCGCAGCAGCCCAACGCCATGACCGACCTCTCCCAGAGCATGGTCTTCCAGGCCCTCAACAAGTCCAACATCGACACGAGCGCGCTCTCCGGCCGGGCCCCCGAGGCCGTCCAGCCCAAGGACGATGAGCTGGAGCCCTTTCACTTCCACATCTTCTCCCACAAGCACAACACACACATCACCTGCTCGAAGCCGAATCGTGAGCCCATCATCTCCATGTCGTGCGGCAACATCGGCTACAAGAAGTCCCGGCGGGGCACCTTTGACTCGGCCTACTCGCTGACAAAGTACGTGTTGGAGCGGCTCGTCCACACCGGATGGCCCATGAAGATGAGGCGGATGGAGTTGGTGCTACGAGGCTTTGGTCAGGGCAGAGAAGCTGCCGTCAAGGTGCTGATGAGTCCCGAAGGAAAGATCTTCCGCGACAAGATTGTGCGAGTTGCCGACTCGACGAGAATCAAGTTTGGTGGAACGAGAAGCGAGAAGCCCAGGCGTCTGTAGGGCTGCATGTATCACCAAGCGAAGCATGTGCCGGGACGAGCCAGAAACTGTATCATATCTGTACGCGCTATACCATATATACTAAAACCAACCCAGGAACCTGCTGGGCAAGAGGTTTCCTGCAAGCCCCAGAGGGGCCTGGAACCGCGAAACAAGTGGTATCGTGCTCAAATCTTCCAAGAACTGATCAATCACCGAGAAGGCCTTTGAATGCGTCAAGACCAAGGGCGACGTTCAATGGCCGGAGGACTGCCTGCTATCGTTGTGGAGCCCTCTCTGACGCAGGGAGCTGTCGCCCGTCCGTGTCCCGCACCACCCTCTTTCCCTTGCCGCTGCCTCCTCTGCGCCTCTCCTCTTCGCTGTCCCACTCGGCATCGGTGTCGTGCGCGCCATCCGAGAGAAAGTGCGGGCGAGGCTGACCAAGCATGCGCGACTGTTCGTCTGCATGCTCTTCATCGTCGTCGAGGAGTTCGCCGTCGGCCGTGTCGTACTCGGGAGGCTCTATCCAGTCTCGCGGCACAACGCAGGGAAGCGCAACGCCAATGCTAGCGGCCCGGTTCAGCCACCCCGGTGCCGGTGTGCCCGTGAGCTTCTGGCAGAGGTACGAGGTGAAGTGGTTGCAGTTGCGGGTGAGAAGATTGTACGACGTGCCGATGAACTCGTCAGAGGCCGTGCGCAGCGTGGAATCAATCTCTTCCTGCGAGGCGAGCGTGAAGCCGTGGAGCATCTCGCAGCGAAACGTGCCGCCAGGAGGCTCAGTCCGGGGCTTGGTCCAGTACACGCCCGTCACGCCTCGTTTGTCGTGGCCGCCATAGGCGTACTCGCGACCATTGATGACGACGCCCGAGTGGAGCAAGGAAGCGCCCATTGTCCACAGGACCGACGACATTCTGCCGGGCTATCATGGGTACGATAAGTCCATGGGCTCATCCTGGACGACTGGGACAGCGCAACTCACCGGTAGGAGGTCGTAGACGTGTATCGTGATTTCAGTCTTTTGCAGCGACAGCGTCGACCTGTGCCTGTTGGCCGACGACCTCGTGTCGCGAGTCGGCATGGCGGCGAAGGATGAAGCCGCGGTTGAAGCTCCGCAATGATGCCTCGGGGTGTATCCTCACTGCGTACGCGGGATTTGAAGTCTTGAGTGTCGTTCAACGAGCACACTTGGTGCAGCAGAGGAAGAGGTGAGGTTATATTGACGAGTAGTGTATGGTACAAAGCATCGGGCGGTATGGCGTCAGGGCGACTATTTCTTTGTTCAATACCAGCCCCGAGTCGTGGATACACCTGTCGACTGGAGAGAGGAGCGCTCAAGGCTTGCAGGTAGCTCACTCATTAGCCGCCTCTGGAGCAGCCACCGTTGAATAGACGCATGCTGCTTGGCCAAGCTGGGGCGTTCGCTTCAGCCTCCATCGGTGCATCACTGCAGCGTCAGCAGCGGATCCTTCATGCTGGGATGACGTTGGGCGGCGCCCGGCGGGGAAATATGCTTCCGCCTCCGGATGGAGCTTTGCCCTCCCAGCCCAGGTCCCGGCCCCCACCGCAGCTGTGGTGGGGAGCATCAAATTTCGCTTCGTCCCAAATCTGCTGCTATTTTTCGTACTTGTCACACAAAAACCAAGCCCAACTTCCATCTCCTCTCCCTCACTCTCTCTCCTCGCCGACGAAGGGCTTTGCCTGCCCCTCTCCCCTCACGGGCGCATCTCGTACTGCTCAATCCCAGCAAGGGACGGCTGAGGCTGGCAGCAGCCAATTCCCTCACCACGACGTCCGTCGCCGTCGCTCCCTTGTTCGCTTCTTTCCCCCGCGCAGCTCGGTCTGCAGCTCTTGGACAAGCTTCGGCCTGTTGGCGCATCCTTCCATATACCCCGTGCCGGCACTACGCGAAGTCGCGCAAGATGCCTCCCAAGAAGGTCGTTCAGGAGGAGAAGATTCCGCTGGGCAGGCCCGGCAACAGCTTGAAGAGTGGCATTGTAAGTCTTGTCTGAGCGGCACGCACGCACCAACCCCAGTTGCTAATCGCACCGCAGGTCGGCCTTGCCAACGTTGGCAAATCCACTCTGTTCCAGGCCATCACAAAGTGCACTCTCGGCAACCCAGCTGTATGATGCCTACCCCCTTGTCGCTCGCCCTTCATCCGGGGTGCTGACAGCTTCCAAGAACTTCCCCTATGCCACCATTGATCCCGAAGAGGCTCGTGTCATTGTCCCCGATGACCGGTTCGACTGGCTCGTGGAGAAGTACAAGCCCAAGTCGGTTGTCCCTGCCAACTTGACGGTCTATGACATTGCTGGCTTGACGCGCGGTTCCTCCACCGGCGCCGGCCTTGGCAATGCCTTCTTGTCCCATATCCGCGCCGTAGATGCCATCTTCCAGGTCGTCAGATGCTTTGATGACGCCGAGATCATCCACGTCGAGGGCGACGTGAACCCCACCCGGGATCTGGACATTATCAGCGAGGAGCTGAGACTCAAGGACATTGAGTTTGTCGAGAAGGCTCTGGAGAATCAAAAGAAGAAAACTCGCATGGGCGGTCAAAGTCTGGAGCTCAAGAAGGCCAAGATCGAGCAGGAGATGATTGAGAAGATCTTGACGTGGCTCCAGGACGGCAAAGATGTCCGAAAGGGCAACTGGACTCCCAAGGAGGTAAGACAGCTCCGCTTTCCTATTTTTCTCTTCACTTACACCTTTGCGTGATGACAAAAGGCCATTGGCCTGATCTAATCCCAGCTCTTCGAATGCCTCAATAATAACGCGGAGCGCATACTGAGATAAACTCCTATCTGACTGCAAATTTCTTGCCATACTTTGAAATACTGCCATACCTGTTGAGAAGCAGCTGCTGACGTGTGTTTCAGGTCGAGGTCATCAATCCTCTCTTCCTTTTGACGGCCAAGCCGGTCGTCTACCTGGTCAATCTGTCGGAGAAGGACTTTATTCGCAAGAAGAACAAACACCTGCCCAAGATTGCCGAGTGGATCAAGGAGAATGCCGCTGGCGACCCCATCATTCCCATCTCAGTCTCGTTTGAGGAGCGTCTGACGCGCTTTGAGACGGAGGAAGCCGCCAGAGAGGAGCAGAAGAGCGTCGGTGTCGAGTCGGCGCTGCCCAAGATCGTCACCCAGATGCGCAAGACACTGCAGCTGGGCAGCTTCTTCACGACGGGAACCGACGAGGTCCGACAATGGACGGTCCGCGTAGGCACCAAGGCTCCTCAGGCTGCCGGCGTCATCCACACCGACTTTGAGAAGACGTTCATCCAGGCCATCGTATTCAACTTCAACATGTTGAAGGAGTTGGGCGATGAAGCCGAGGTCAAGGCCAAGGGCAAGATGATGACCAAGGGCAAGGAATACGTGGTAGAGGATGGAGACATTCTGCTCATCAAGGCCGGTGCTGCCAAGGGCTGATGAGGGCATGACGCGTCTCGCAGTGATGACATGACGGATGAATAATAAAAGATTAAAACTGAAAGCACCTTGCCTTGTCCCTTGCTGTGGCCGTATACTGTCTTGATGGTCTCTTGATTGTGCGGCCACGAGCTGTTGATGCCATGTTCATACGAATTGAGCACGCTCGGAATTTGCATGAGAGGCTGATCTGTTATGCTTCTTTCTTTGTTCCATCTATTCGAGCTACATGCCATGTACGAATACCGACTACTATGTTGTTGGTTTGGATATGGCGCGGCATACCACGCCTCCTCTGCCACCCCTCCAGGCCTCGCCCCAGTGACAATTAGAAATCCGCCAACGCCTATTGATAAACGAGAGTCTAGACATGGATTCATTCAACATATCTCATAGCAGTCGTCACGATGCATTCATTCGAGGGAAAAGTCTCAACGGAACCAGCCGTTTGTCTTGCGACTTTGTCGGAGCGCTGTTTGCTTAGACGCCGCCGTACTTGACGCCTCGCTTGCCGAGCTCCTTCCTGCCGATGACGTCCTCGGGCCAGACCCAGCCACGGCTGCGCTTGGCTTCGCGCTTCTCGGTCAGCTGGGGCTGGGGCATCCAGTTGTCGCGCGGCCGGGCCTTGCGACGAGTGCCCTCGGCGGGCGCGCCAATCTCGGTCTTCCAGGGGGCGAGGCCGGTGGTGAAGGAGGCGTCGTTCCCGGCGAGCTGGCAGAGGCCCCATAGGGCGAGACACGCGGTCATGGGCGACGAGGACTCGTCGGTGCCTCTAGAGGACGCGGCGTCGCCCTCGGGCCCGGAGACGGCGAGCTGGACAGAGGTGATGTCGAGATCGCCAAAGTAGGGCGTAGAGTCTGCACCGTTGCGGACGACGACGAGCTCAATCTCGGTGAGAATGAAGCCGTAGCGGCAGCCGTGCTCGCGCATGGCGTGGTGGAGGGCGGCGAGGCCGCGCAGGTACTCGACGCGCTTGATGTTGCCCTCGACGCGCATGCCCGTGTTGAAGCGGTCGAAGCTGCGGACGAGGCCGACGACGCGCGCCGTGGGCTTGCCGCCGAACAAGGCGGCCGCCGTGGACGACTCGCCGGCGGCGTTGACGACGAACAAGAGGTCGTTGAAGCTGCCTGCCTTGGCCGCGGCCGCCTTGGCGGGGACGGAGAGCTGCAGCGGGCGGGCCGAGGAGATGGCCAGCGCGGCGTTGAGCTTGGGAAGGTAGAAGGAGGCGTAGATGGCATGCAGGGCAGCCTCGGTGTCTGGGTGGCGGGAGGGCATGCCCGGCTGGGGGAGCACGGGGCACGGCACGGGCGTGGTGAGCACGGCCGAGGCGCCGGGGAGGGCGAGGACGGCGGCGGCGTTGAACGAGGTCCAGGCCCGGATGCTGCGGACGTCCCACCAGAAGTGCTTGATGTTGGCGTCACGCAGGGGGAAGGAGATGGTACGGACGAGCGAGGCGGCGGGGTTGCGCGCCGTGAGGAAGTTGATGAGCGTCGTGGACGGCGCGGACAGCCGCATGGACGACTCTTCGGGCGAAGACGCCAGAGTCAGGGGCGAGGGCGCTCGGGGCGCGTAGGACGAGTAGGCGAAATCGGGCTGGGCGCTTGCTGCCATCGACGCCGCGACAAAGGGCAGCTGGCGGTACGTCGGGTAGCCGAACCTGTCAACGGTGGCGGCGTCGAGGCTGGCGCATGACGAGGCGCGGCGGGAGGGCAAGCCATGGGGCATCATCATCTCGGGCTCAGCAGAGAAGCTGTCATGGGCGAAGCTCGCGGGGGAGCAAAGCAGGGGAGCAACAGCAGCAGCGCATGAGACGGCATGCCGGGCCTCGAGGGAGTGGCCGGCAAAGGACGACATGTGAGCGAAAGCCATGTTGCTGAGCGTCTCGGGGTTGGTGTAGCTGCGGGCATGGCTGGTGCGGACGGGCCGCGAGGCAGCGGGCGGCGGCGTTGAGTGCGTCTTGCTGACGCGGCGCAGACCACCGGCGATGGCAGAGACGCGCTCGAGGTCAATGTGCTGGTCCTGGGAGCGGATCTTGGGCAGCAAAAGGGGCCCGTGGTGGCGGACGGGGGTGCCGGCGCGGGGCGGGGTGCTGAGGCGGGTGCAGACCGAGTCGGGCGTCGACTCTACCGTGGACACGGCCGAGTAGACGGACGAGGCCTTGGACGAGGAGCGGGCGTGGCGGCGGCTGTGGTAGGGGATGTCGAGGAGGGACGGGTCAAAGGAAAAGGAGGCGGCGTCCATGGCGAAGCCGTAGGTTGAGGGCGGAGGCGTCGAGGGCGCGGGAAAGGTAAAGTCGAAGGCGACGTCGGCTTCCAGACTGAGATGCAAAAGTCAGCTTTTCCGCAGCCCAGCCAGGCATGACATGCTAAAAACTCACGCAGACATGTCGGTGGTGATGAGGAGGCAGTATTAGATGGTAGTGATGAGACGGATGCGGAGGCCAGCTCCAGCAAGCACAAGCGAATTATGGGCAATGGGTGAGCGTGTAAGTCGAGTCTCGGAGCGTCTTTCCAGAAGACTGCTCGTCGTTGGAATTATTATCAAACGAAATGTGTAAACCCCCGGTGTGAAGAAGAGAGCCGCCTCGAGGATGGGAGAGAGAGAGAGAGAGAGAGAGAGGCCAAACAGGCCAGGTGAGGATGGGTTCGGACACTTGGATTGCACTGGGAAACAACGAGACCGAACCAAAAGAGACGGACAAGGTCGCCTTCTTATCCTCGCCGGGGGTGTAGCGACGACGACTCGTCCTCGAGGTGTCAGTCAGTTCGGTCGGTCTACATGGTCGCAGCAGGGGCGGTGGCGGCGGCAGGCCCGTGGCCGACCGGGCGGCACCTCGCTCCTGAAACGCGCCTCTCTCTGTCGGCAGAGGCAAGCGAGAGAGGCACGCGGTAGAAGAGGACATCGGATGGCGTCGAGGACAGGCCTCGCTTGCAGCGCGTACGTCGCGCCGTGCAAGTCGACGTGCGTGGTGTGTGCTTCGATCGACGGACGCATCGATGGCATGGACAGGGTTCCCCCCCCTTGTCAACGGTCGTTCTGGGATCGTCGGGCTTGCTGCGGCCGCGGGCCTCGTCAGTGGCCAGCGTCTACGGGGACCGGGGGGGACGCATTTTTAGAGCACGTCGCCTCACGGCTGCTGACTGGCTGGCAAGCTCGGCGACGCGGCTCTGTGGCCGTCGACGGGGCGTCGGGAGTTGGGAGTCGCGTGTTGGCTCCTCCTCGTCCGCCGACGTGCAACTTGGCATCGCGTGCCCCTTTGGTTTTCGCGACTTGTTGTTCAGCTCCAAGCACAGTCTTTGACCGCTCGACTCGCTTCTGTCGATACCGTGCTTCGCGCCACCGTTGCGACGTCGTCGCGTCCCCGCCAGCAGCAGCAGCCGCAGCTGGGCCCTCGTCTATTTTCGCCCCGTTGCCGCGCGCCGCAGCGCCTACCTACCGCCGGCACGCCCCCCCCCCGTGCGTACATGATATGGGAAGAAATCAGAAGAGAGCAAAATAAGGAAAACCCCTGATCCCGAGACTCGGGGTAGCCTTGCGTAGACGGGCGCCCAATCGTCGTCGCAAGTCGCCTCGGCGGCAACCGCTGGGCGCTTAGAAGACCAGACGGCATTATAAGTCGGACGGGTCATCGCCCTTGGCCCGCCGTGAGGATTTGCTTGCTTGGTCGCGTGCTTCAGCAACCGCCCGTCAGCAGCGGCTACGGAGATGACAGTCTCAGAGTGCCGGTGGCCTGCAAAGCATTGCAGAGCAGAGCAGAGCAGAGCAGAGGCAGGCGGCTGCAAGACATTGGGCTCCCGAGACACGGGCGCGTAGGCCCTCGTCCGCCCCCCTTGATTGGCCCATGGCCACGCGCCTTTCCTTCAGGCGACGCGCCGCGGCCCCGACGAATCGCACGGCGTCGGCCAGCCGCGGCAAATCCCCACCCGGCCAATCGGCCGCCCGGCGAACCACGACGCCTCCCCGCCCCGGCCCCTCGACTGGTTCTCGGCCGCTGCTCCGCGACGTTTCGTTTCACGCCAGCCGGCCGGGCTTTGTTGGGCCTTCTTGTTCCTCGACTCTTCAAGTCTAGTCCGTACTTTGCGTCACCTGGTTTCGAAACCTTCGCTAGCAGTAAGCCCCCGCCGGTGTGGGCAATCCATCGTCAACTCTGTCGTGGACTGCACGCGCAAGCATCCACCATCAGCCGTATGAACCCGTCTGGTCATGATCCCGTCTTCATCAGCAAAAGGTACATACACAGACCTGGCTAGTTGCTCCGCATAAACATGTACACGTGTTGGGAATCCATCCCATCTATAAACATTCATCCGAGTTCGTGGAAACATCGCTTGCCCTCCAGCGCCGATAGAGCGGCATCTCTGTTCTCGTCAACATAACGGTCCCGGCTGGATGCCATCGGTCGTCCCAAACGCCTGGGTCCCGCAGCTTGCTATCGCCCACCAACACGCTTTCCGCCATCCGTGCGCCGGCCGACCCGTCTTCGTGCGTCCAACGTGCAGTAGACCGTCGTGAGTCATACCACAAGTCGACTCTGTCCTACCACTTCTCATCCAGCACTTCTCGCCGTCGTGTCCAAAAATCCTACCACCGCGCCCCGACGCTTCGGGAACGACACGCGAAGCTTTCACGCCGCCGCGTCGCCTCCGTTCGCCTGGTCCGTCGCCGAATTCTCGGCCACTACCCCATTCTGCCCTGGCAACAGCGCGTCCGGCTGTCTCCACTGTCTTCTCGCATCCGCGCCCAGTCTCTTGTTTGGGGCTTCGACTTTCCTGAGCGCTCGCATCATCCCGTCTAGCCGCATGCGCTCCTGGACGACCATGCCCCGGGCAAACTCGCGGATCGCGCGTCTGCCCATCTTCTCGTGCATGTCCTGCCAGCCTGCCAGCTCCGCCGCCACCGTCTGCTGCGTGTATCGCAGCTCCCGCGAGAGGAGCTCCGCCTCTTGGCGCGATTGTCGTGCTCGCTGCTCCTTGCCGTCTTGCATTCGCTGCCTCGTCTCGTCTAGCAAGCCTAGCGGCCACCGTGACGATCGCCCCACCGAGTTCTCGTTTCGGTCTGCTTCCCTTTTCGCTGCCGTCATCTGGTTGATCAACGTGGCCGGTCGGGACAGTGACGAGAGCATTGCCTGTACCGTCGACTGCGCCGCGAGCAACGTCGTGTGCAGTGTCGTCTGCGGGCATGACTGCGTTGGCGCCATGGCCCTCACATAGGCCTCTAGGGCACGAACGTGCGACCCTGGAATATACTCGACCGCCGCGACTTGCCTGTGAAGCAGCACCATGGCGTCGAACAAATCTACGCAAGCCGTGTCAGCAATGGTGGGTCCACATAGTCAAAGGCCTCCCTTTCCTCCCTGTGCAGTACTCACCAGATACTTTAAGCCCGACGCCATTGGCTCTCCTCGTCACGCTCTTTGTCGAGTGGCTGACACTCCGCACCATCTCCCTGGCGTGGTTGACAAATTGTTCCACCTCTCTCACATCTTCCACCGGCTCGTAGTCCTCCTTGATTTTCTCGATCCTCGTCTCCACCTTGAGTTTCGTCCGCTGCTCCATGGCATCCAGCTGCAGCTCCGGCACCAGGAAGAATTCCCAGAGCATTTCGTGCGTGGCGAGGCTCGGATGGTTCAGCATGATGCGCAGGAACCAGTCAGTCTTGGCCTGGATGTCGCGCAGTATCGCTCGAGACGGCTTCGTGGGCAACTGAAAGGGCGACCGCGTGTCCGCCATGGACGGAATCCACGAGGCCGGGTGCTCCTCGGCCAGCAGACGGGCAAGCTGCTCGAACTCGGTCAATGAGCGCCGACTCGTCGTCACCGTGTAACTGTCGTGGTCCGTCGGTGCCGCAGATTTGAGCACCAGTCGAACGCTTCCATCTTCCACGAAAAAGGCCCGCACAACGCCAGTGATTCTTCCGTCCCGCCCAGCAGGCATGCTAAACAGGCCGAGGTCGTCAATCTTATTTCGCACGTCGTCATCCTTGGCGAGCTCGACCGCCGTGAGCCCTCGCATCTCTCTCGCCGCCACGTCCACACGCGGGTCGGCGAAGAGGCATCTCACCATGTCATATCGCCCGTACTTGCTCGCCACCATCAGCGCCGTGAATCGCTTTTCGTTGGTCGCGTTCACGTCCACGTCGCAGTAGTGCAGGATCCTCATGGCAAGCCTCGGGTCGTTGATGATGTGCAACAGCGTGTTCCCCTTGCCGTCGACGTGTTCGTCGACGTGCAGCGGCTGCATGTCGCCCTGCGCCTCTCGTGCGACGCGCAGCCCAGTTTCGACCATGTCGTAATAGTCGACATTGTCGTAGGATCGGCACAGCGCAAACAATGGCGTCTGGCCATTCTTATCTCGCTGCCGCCATGGTATCAAGCGGCCGATCCTGTTGATCAAGGATGGTGCGTGGAAGAGGTAGTGCCCGACGCTGCGGCCCCAGATGTCCTGTTGGCAGAGGTACTGCGCAAGCTGATCGCGCGTGGCCAGGGAGCTGACGTGGTCCAGAATCAGGTTGATGAGCTCGTCATGGCCCAGTTGAATCGCCGCACCGAGCAGCGTCGTGTCCTCGTTGTTCATGTCTTCCAGGATGACGTCGATGGGGTAATATCCCGAGAGGGTAAGGAGGTACATGAGAGGTCCGGGCTGCTCGTTTTGGACCGCCATCATGAGCACCGACTCTCCGGACGAATCACTCGTCTGGGCCAACCTCTCTACCGACAAATCACTCTCGAGGGCGCTCCCCACGGTCCCGAGGCTCCCTGTGCGAGAGTGAAAGGAGATTTCGGATCCGCTGGACAGGCTTCTGGTGTCCATGGCTACCTTTTTGATCCTCTTCACCAGAGGAAAGTCTCCCACGTCATCACCATTCGACTGGAAAGGGAAGACGTGGCTCAGGTCCGAGCCGTGTGAGAACTGATCCGACATGCTCAGTGCCAGGGAGGACCGTCTCGACGAGCCGTTGGCATAGCTCCAGGTAAAAGACGGTCGCCGGCTCCCCCGCGAAGACTCGCGACTGCGCCCTTCCTCCTCGTCATGGCAATCGTCAGCAACAGCCGACGCGCTTGGCTCCATGATGTTTCGGAGATCATCCATGTTCCCGGTTTTGGTTGCGTCCCATAACGCCTTGTTCCTCCTGCTCGCTCTCCGCAGACCTGCCGAGTCCACGACAAGATACGTGAGTACGGCCTCGAACGTGCTCAGCGCGTAGCCCATCTCGCCACTGTCCACGTCGTCGACGAAGATGAAGTTGCGCACGTAGATGAGTCTGGCCTGAAGGTTCCGAACTTGTGCCCGAATGACAACGTACAGCAGAAGCGAAACGAGGGTGTCGGCGTTGACAGTCATGACTGCCTTTTCAGAGGCCTGCTCCTCTCCGCGGCCCTTGGACATTTCGGTCAGTTGCGACACCGCCTTCATGGTCGAGAGCAAATTGTCCATCTTTTCTCCGGGACTTCGTGCAGTGGTGATCTTCTTGAACTCCTCAATGACCGGCGCGAGCTGGATGAGCAGATCGTGCTTGGCCCTCGAGCCGCCATCGATTGGAATTCCCAGCTGGGAGATGTCGATAAAGTCCATTTGCCGGATCTTGGCCTCGAGCTCCAGGTCCTCGGGTCGTTTTATTGCGCTCAGCTTCGGGAACAGCAGGTGATGGACGTGTTCAGTGACGTAGCGCTCAATGAGTTTCTCGACAAGCGGCCCCGTCAAGTCGGTAGTGGCTCCCAGAAGAGACAGCTGCTGCTTGTCGACACCTTGGAAGAGATCAATTGCGGCCGTGACAGCCGTCTCGAGCGAAGCTCTCATTACACCCTCGTCGTCTTCGGCATAGAAGTTCTCCGTCACAGGGAGGCTGTCGGGACTGTCCCTGCCGTTGCGCGTGGGAAAGCTGTTTGATCGAGCCCGCTTCATCGCCGCTGCTATGGGGCCCTCGGGCAGCGGGTCGGGTATGCTCGAGGCGGACGGTGGAGGCGGAAGCGGAAGCGGCTTCTCGAAGACGGTGGTGAACTCAAGGAAGAGCTTCTCGAGGCCAGGCTGCATCTGTCGTGCAATCATGGGAAAGTGGCTGAGCAGGTCGTGGAAGCTTTTGATGTCCTTCTTGCGCGGCACGACCTGGTCGGCCGATTCGCCGTTGGGCGCTTTCTTCGGCTCCGCGGCATTCATCTGCTTGACGCCGTGGACGAGCCGCGCGGGTTCGATCTTGATCTCCTCCCATGTGCCTACCAGAGGCTTGGTGATGAAGTAGACCAGCCATTGTCGGGGTTCGAACACGTCGGGGTACCACGTAGCGTCGTTGAGGATCTGGGCTTGTGCGAGGGTCTTGAAACCTGAAACGAGACGGTCAGCGCAAGTAGTCGGGGGCCGGCAAGGCTGCTCGCACCTTTGTTGCTGTAGACAAACGAGTCTTTGATGACGACGCTCCTCCCGTTGAGCGTCGAGAACTGCTTCGCCTTGCCCCTCACCTCACGCAGGTTCTGCCCCGCGTCTTTGCTCCCCGCCGAGGAGCCGGGCGGGCTGGGGATGCGCAGAACATGGCTGCTCAGGAACTCCTCCGAGGTGATGACCTCGCGGACGGAGGAGCCGCTCTCGGTCTCGCGGTAGGTGAGGAGCACATCCGTCAGGGGCACGAGCAGGACGTGGTGGTGGACGGGGGTGCACTGGGCGGCGACGGAGCTCCTGAAGAAGGCAGCCAGGAAGGGGTTTAGCGGTTGCATTCATTCGACTCGTCGGGCGACTGTTGAGAACCTCATCGGCCCCGTGTCGGGCGAACGCGAGCTTCGACGGGTAGGCGGGACGCTGGCGGTGCGGAAGGGTGGTGGCCGGAGGCGCCAGACATATGACGACGATGGCGACGACAACAGCAGCTAGCGAGCTTGCTTGCTTGCTCCACGACCAGCTCGCGTGCTTGGATTGGCTGCTTGGCTCGATGCTCGAAGAACGGTTCGCTGCGTCGTCGTCTCTGGATGCGGATGCACAAGCTGGGTAATTAATGGAGGTAATTACGAGATGCGCGTCTTGAGAGCTGACCTCATCCCTGGCCGCGATAAGATGCCCTACCTTGAGGTAGGCGGGGCGCCAGGCGCCACAGGCGGGAGTGGAGCGCCCGGGCCGCCAACGCCAGCTAACAAGGTACACGTACTCACTCTCACATCCTTGCTACACATCACCACGTCTCCCTTCGTCTCTGCACGTCGCCTCATCTTGTCGGCCTTGCTGAGCTATCAATTGACCTCTATTTTCTGCAAACGGGGACACGTCTGTTCGAGTCGACTGCAACTAAATCTCCTGCATCACGGCCTCCCGATCGATAAAGTCATGGCACTAGATCCTCACGGGACTATTTCCGTCATGTTGTCATATCGACGCTCCCACCGCACGCGGGCCGGCTGCTTCGGCCGAGACAGCAAAGACGAGTAGTCCGTCTCCGGTACCGTTCTCTGGCCGTCGAGGGTGTAGAAGTGAAAGTTCCTTACCAAAGTCGCGACGATGACACCCAGGTTCAGGTACGCAAACTTCTCGCCCACGCAGCGATGGCGCCCGGCTCCGAATGGCAAGTACGGACTCCGAGTTCCCTTTGAAACAGAGGCATCTCCTAGCTCTGTTGCATCATCGCCGTCTCCGTCGGCGTCGCCTCCAACCTCTGCTGCTCGACCCGACTCCCAGCGATGGGGATCCCACTCGGCGGCATTGGGAAAGTACCTCTCGCTCATGGCCGTGACCAAGGGCGAGGCAAGCAGTACCTTGTCTGGTGTCACGACGTACGGCGTGCCAGGCACCTCGAGCGGCCTCTTGACCTTGCGCATGACCGGGTGGATGGACGCGTGGACGCGCAGTGTTTCCTTCACAACATTGTTCAGCAGCGGCAACTTGTCCAGTTCCGAGTACTGAAGAGGCGAAAGCTTGCCATTGCGGCCCAGGTTCTGCACTTGTTCCTGATACAGCTGCTCCGTGATATCCGGACGAGACGCCAGTCGTAGCATGATCCAGGATCCCGCAGACGATGACGTGTGCTGCCCAGCCATAAGCAGCGTGATCATCATGTGCGCAATCTCCATGTCCGGCACCGCGTTCCCATCTTTGTAAGCGCAGTTCATGAGGTTCGATATCATGTCCAGCCCACCAGCCTGGCCACTACTGCGGCGTTTTGCAATAATGTCCATGTATATAGCTCTCATCTTGCCGTGCGCCTCGTCCCTCTTGCGGTTATGCGGCAGGGGAGCCCAAGGCATGAGGAAGTTGATGGGCTGAAATCCCATATCAAGGTCGTGGTACAATTCCGCAAACTCGGCCGTGAGCTTTTCCCGCACCTCGTCTCCTTGGAGGGCCCTTCCGGCCGTGAATATGGTTATTTCTGCCATGGTCTTGCACACGTCCAACGTCCCGCATTCCCCCTTGAAGTCGGCCGCGCCCTTGACGTATTCGAGTACTTCTCGTTCGATGAGCGGGACGTGGCATTCGAGGGCCAGCTGTGTGAGACCAAACTTTACAAACTTCTTTTGCTCCATGAGCTTCGAGTTGGGGCAGTCGTAGATGACGTCTGAGCCAAAGACTGGCGTCGTGAGGGGGCCGTATATCTCTTCGGCGTTGAGGTCTTGCTGCTTGCCATTGAGGACGAATTCGTTGCCTTCGAGACCAAAGTAGCAGGTGATTCGCTTTCCCAGCAGAACAAAGGTGAAGATGTCGCCGTGCTGTGGCATGTGCTCGGTCAGCTGCGAATCTACTGAGATTGTAGTCCTCCGGCTCGGACAGTTGTCTAGATAAACTTGCCTTTTCGCGACAGCGAACAAAGAAGCTATACGGGTTCAGACCGTATGTTATGGCATTCCCAACAAACGGAAACCAGTGAAAGACGGTCGGCGGCTCGCTCTTGGATTTGGGAAGGAGTTGACGAAGAAGGTTGCCCGAAAAGAGGGCTAGGATTATAAAGACTGGCCATGGCAGCGATTTCAAGACGGCATCCATATTTGTCGAGGTGACGGCTTGTCTTTTTTCTTCAAACAATTGATTGCAACACCCAATGAGGCTTCGATCGATATGGATTCTTGATCCGCAGCATGTCCTGTCGCTCAAGGTAGCGAGTCGCTGGTCAACTAATATGTCAGGACTCAGGAGTGCGGGTTCCCCAATCAAAACAGCCTCGGTCACATCTCCACGATTAGCCTGTCTAGATCTAAGCAAACTAGGATCTAGCCGTACAATGTCACCTTGCGTTGGTCAGCTTCACCCAGAGCAATGCAGTGCGAATACGCGAGAGCCTTGGCTTGCACAGTCGAGGCGTCGTATTCGTATTCGTGTCCGCCAACTCACGACGAGGGGCGGTCACAGACAAGGCATGCAGGTGTCTTGGACCGATTTCGACATTCAGCTTACGAGTACATGTAGATGAACGAAGTGAGGAGCCTACCCCATGAGTCCCTAGCTGATTGGCTTCCACTGATGTGGGCACGCAAGGTATCTCGTTGGATTAGGCAGTGGTGATCTTGCACTAGGAACAACCGGCTTGGGCAGCAAGGACTTGGCCCCTTATCGTATTGTGTGCTGTGTAATTACGGCCACAATATACGTGTAAGCAGCTCTGGGTCCTAGCAGCTTGTCATACGAAAGAGCCATGTATTCCAGCAAGACATAGAAGCCTCGAGCCAACATCGTCGTGAGGTCAACTCCAGCATTTGCCCTCATGAGCCTGAGTGGCGCTTACGGGGGGGGATAATCGAACACTGTTAAATGTGGATAGCCAGGGGTAGCGGCTCAAAGATTCGGCTTGTCCCGTCTCCCCTTTTGTCGTACGCAAACTTGTTTCTCCTGCCTGAGACGGTATCAAACAGCGGTATTGCCAGGGGCAAAATGGAACATGACAATTCGGCCGCTCCCGTGCCCACATGATGTGAAACTCGGTTGGGAGAAGTTTTGCCCCGGATTCCAAGTTGTCGCGAATCTGAGATGGCGTGGGACGAGATCCTGTTCGATTCGCTACCACAAAGACGCAAGGTCTTGTCGCATATATTGTGGGCATAAGGCCCTTCAGCTTATGTCTCCTGAGAACTCAGTAATATGCCAGAAACAAACAAGACTCATGCCTCCGACCACTTCGCAAGACATACCATTCGAGCCAAAATACCTCCAAAGCGCCCCGCGATAGAAAATCAAGTAATGCAAACGTGAGGTCGTCTCTCGTGTTTCCGTGACGCCGCTCCATAGCAGCGCACCAAATCCCCATGGCTTATAGTGAGGTCCACAACTTCTTCCAGAACGACGGTTTCTCGTTCTGCAAGAACGCTTCGTCCCCAGGCACAATGCCCTTCTGATCCAAGTCTATTCTCCTGCCGCTGTCGATTTCAATCTCCCAGCTGCGTTTGAAGCGGTCCGTGCCCCTCCAGTACAGCTTGCACACCACATAGATGATTCCAAACAGGGGAAGGAGGATGTATGCGTCCACAAAGTCGCCAGCGACGAACGGCGACAGCGTCGTCCAGCCTTGGACCAGGGCCAGAAAGATGTTGGCCGCAAGACCGAAATATGCAATGTACGGGTAAAACATGCTCTTGAAGGGAATCTCGCTGACGCTGCGCTTCTGGTTCGTCCAGGCACGCCGGAAGCGGATGTGGATGAAGCTGATGCTGGCCCAGACGAGGAACGTGCTCACTCCCGACAGATTGACAATGTAGCCGTAGGCCTTGGAGGCCCCGGTCGAGACGTTCATCATGGATATGGAGCCGACGGCGTTGGTGAGGAGAATGGCCCAGACGGGAACGCCCCTCCTGTTTGTCTTGCCGATGAAACGAGGTGCCTTGCCGGACTGGGCCATGTAAAAGATGGTCCTAGAGCCGATATAGATGGATGAGTTGATGGCGGAGATGCAGGTGACGAGAATGAAGGCGTTGATGAGGTGGACGCCTGCGTTAATTGTTAGCATGGGTTCGTGGACAGCGAGCAGGGTGTAAACAAACCTCCTTGCCAGCCGGCATTCTGGATAGCAATGGTCATAGGGCTCTGGAGAGCCTTTGCTCCTCCGTTGACGAGACCATCGGCGTTGGCGGGGCACGTGATGCCAAAGAAGAGCGCACTTCCCATGTAGACGAAGATGATTCTCCAGAAAACCTGGCGAATGGCTTGAGGGACCGCGACACCCGGGTTTCTCGTCTCGGTAGCAGCGACGGCGACAGACTCGACGCCCGAATAAAAGGTGCTGCAAAAGACGAAGACGGAGGCAACTCCTCTGAAGCCATTGTTGTTGAAGGCGCCGGGATCGTTCCAGTACCTGAAGCCCAGCGCCTCTGTCTGGCCGCTCAGCCCCCCGGCGGCGTACACGATGGACCAGAGGAAGTAGGCAGTAAGACCCAGGAGCTTGAAGAGGGCGAGCCAGAACTCGGCCTCGCCAAAGGCCTCGACGCCAAGCAGCTGGAAGCCGATGAAGAGGAACCAGAGGATGAGGAAGAAGCCCCATAGCGGGACCTGGGGGGCCCAGTAGGTGAGGATGCTGCAGACCACGTTGTACTCGTTGGCGAGGACGGCGGCCCAGATGATGAAGTAGTTCCAGCCGACGGCGACGGAGAAGGACTTGTCGACCATGCGCTCTGCGAGGGAGACGAATGAGCCGCCTCCGGGAAAGAGCGTGGTCAACTCGCCAAGCGATTGCATAATGGCAAAGGCGATGATACCTGCAGATGAGACGTATGAGCCACTGAGCTGTACGACTGCCTTCTTCCTTGCTCCATTGCAAGCTCATTGCAGTTAGAGTTTGCAGGGAAACGTACCAATGAGTCCGAAGCCTATGAGCAGCGACGCCGGGCCACCCTTGTTCAAGGCGCCTCCCGCGCCGACGAGCAACCCGGGCCCGATGATGCCAGCGAGCGCCATCATGGACAGATGCCTGTTCTTCAGCCCTCGCTTGACGCCCGAGTCCGGGTCCATGGTGCTGCCGTCGCTGGCCTCAAAGGCCGGTGCGTCGTCGACGGTGCCGTATCGCGGCGATTCGCCGTCGGAGTTATCGCCCGAGACGGCATCGGCCGGGTGCCCCTCGCCGGCGAGCTTACCGCCACTACGGCCGCCGCTACCACCGCTCCTCCGGCGTCCGAACCTGGGCATTCTCTTTTTTGTCCTGGGGTTTCGCGTGCCGGACGGAGAGCCAAAAGAATGAAAGGGCTCGAACAAGGAGAAATTCAAGGGGAGCGGGGGCGAAGGGGAGTATAAAAAAGGAAAGGGGAGGAGTCAGTCGCATGCGGCGACCCAGCAAGTGTGAATGAGATTTTGACGCGCTGCGCTGCGGCGACATGCTGAATCGCCGAGACTGCATCCCACGCAGGAAAAAGCATCCACCGTTGCCATCAGGGGACCCGCCCGGGCTAACGCACACGGGCGTGGTGTCTGCGGTCGCTGGTGGAAGAGGCTGCGAGCACGACTCCGTCCACATCACGTCATCGCGAAATGTGCCTCCCCGGCAAATGATCGCGAGCAACACCGAGCAGGGTCCAGGCCAGAACACTCAGTGCGGTTTCGGTGCCGTCGATGTATCACAGAGAGCCAAGATGCGGTAACCCGTCAATGTCCTCGCGTCCTCTTGTGCCACCAGATGGGCTCGTCTGTAGGACGACGGTGGCCGGGCCGCGTGACATTGAACCACCTTGAGAAAACAAACCCGAGGTACCGCTGCCTGCGATTCACCCTGGCGCATCCATTGGCGCTATAAGTCCGGGGTATTGGATTATGCTTTCGATGAACTGGCAATGCAGCAGCTCGCCATCGACGGCCTGCACGTGCGGCGCGGCACTGCGTCCAAGACACACATCCTTGTCATTACCCTCGCCTCGTGGCCTTTGAGACATTGGACCTGGCATCTTGGCTTGGTGGCGCGGACGGGCGTCGAGCACGTCAGATCCACGGCCGCTGTCGAAAGACGCCTTATGATATTCCTCTTTTTCAGACCGTCGACGACGGGCTGGCCGTTGACATGCTGCGCCTACCCTACCAGCCAGGATATGCTTCGCCCTCGTATCCTCGTCTCGGCATTGCGGACCCAGGTTGTCGACGGGCTCGTAAAGAACAGTCCTATCAGGGTCCATTGAACAGTGAGAAATACTCCTCAATTAACTCGGGCGTGATTCCAGGGGGGTGCTCCCTGGTCAAAAAGTGCGCTTGCTGCATATAGCTGCTGCGGAAGAAGGCAGAAAGACGTAAAGCAAGGCGAATGGGACATCTATACCAAGATCCCCGGTAGCCTACACCTCGACTCCTCCAAGCACGTCCTCAAACACTTCGAAATTGCCCTCGTTGATCTTGTCATAGACGGCAAACCACACATCCTCCCACCACCCGCCCTGGAACTCGGCTTCGCGCAGCACCTCGAGCCAGCACGCCGCCACCTCCTCCTTGGGGTTCTTGAACGCGCCGCACCCCAACGCCCCCAGCACCAGCAGCCCGTGGCCCCTCCGCGCCGCCATCCGCAGGCACAGCCGCATCTTGTCCTTGGTGAGCTCCCGCGCCGCCGGGTCCGCGAAAACCAGCCGCTCCACGACGGTGCCGGTGGCGGTGTTGCCCCGCGTGCGACGCGTCTCGGGCTGCCGTAGCGCGGCCACGCTCAATACGCTCACGACGGGCAGGTCCGCGGGCGCGACGTCCGGCACGAGCAGTGCATGACCCGAGGGCATGTCGGAGCGGATTACGACGACGTCGGGCGTGTACAGGCCCATGCGCTGCTTGAAGGGATAGTACCGCCGGTGAAGCGAGAGGGCGAGCGAGCTGCGGTAGCAGAGTGCCTCTTCTTGGGCGCGGGCGCCCTTGAGCCACCCGCCGCCGGGACTTACGTGGCTGGCCATGTTCAGCACCGCAACGCGACCAGATGTCGGGGACGAGGCTTTGGAGGTCGCGAGCTCGATGGCCGCGTTGAACGAGTCATCGTTGACGATTCGCACCGTCGTCTTGCCCGAGGGCGTCTGCTTTGGGCACTCGGAGGCTTTGAGCGGAGGCAGCGTGTCGAGGAAAAGGACCTCCGACGTGGCGGCCTGGATGTCGGGCAGCTGTTTGAGGATGTCTGGAAGCACCGTTCTAGTCTCTGCGGCTACGGCGGCGAGCTCCTCCCTTTGTCGGCCGTAGTCTCTTTGTCGATTTGAAGAGCCAGTAGGTTGTGCAGAGGCAGTACTGGCAGAAGTGTCTCGGCGTACGGCGGCTGACGACATCCAGCCGTCCAGTGATTGTTGACCCGGCGGACGAGACATTCCAGCCGATGACATGAAAAAGAGAACTTGGGAGAGGACGGCAGACTCCGTGAGCAAAGCCTGGGTATCTCGAGGGCCGTAGTGTGGTTGTGACTGACGCGCCGATGAAGAGGTGACAGATGCGTGATTCTCGATCCCCGCAGTTGCCAGCGCAAGCTGAGTAGTTCGTATCCGCGTCGTCTCTGTCGTCTGCGACGCGTCTCGATGTACTGCACACAATTGAATGCACCACTGGGATTGCACTTGAGCTCGTTCAGTGAGTCAATGTGAAGAGGCTCGGGAATTACCTGAAATTCTCCCGAGTGCCGGCATGCCAATTAGGCAGAGACGCCAACCAACAGACGCTGCGCGAATCCGATTACAGGCGACCGCATATCAGGCGGCCACCCTCCCCTGTGCAGCTATTTGTACCCAGCACCATAATTTTCTGAACCTGACTTCACTATAGGGCGAACACTCCTCGAGGCAGACCCGCTGTACAGCCTGATTCAATAAGTCGTGCATGTCTCACCGCCTCTGAAGCCTTTAGCCCGTGGGCGCCTGCATTCATTCGCAGCAAGCAACGCCAGGCATCTTTGCCTCTGAGAATCAATTTATGCGCAAAAGGATGAACCAGAGCAATCTGCTGAGCGAAGACCGCAAGAGGAAACGTATTCGTAACACTCACAGCGCCTTCTTGGCACTGATTCAAGGCGGAGAGAGGAGGACGACAAGAGGTGACCTTGGATTTTGCTATGGTGAGGCCATCTCGTCTCGCATCATGGGAGTCTTCTTGCGTACCATACGCAACTTAAGCAGTTGACAGGTCGGCCACTTGATGGGTGTTGGGAGCAAGGTTGACCTGTTTTGGCCTTCGTTCTGGACTTGTTATGCACGAGTATTGTTGTGTGATTAGCCAAAAACGGGTGTTTGGTCGTGGGTATAGAGATCAATCAACGGACTTGGTCTCCTTATGACAACACGACTCTGTTTCATGATTCGTGGGGTTTGAGTATCATGTTGATTACCCACATTACTTCAATCTCTCCATCACATTCTGCTTGATCTCCTCCTCCGACATAACACGAACACCAAGCACCTCGTTATCAGTCGGATCCATCAAAGGCTCCATCGCATTCGCCCTCTCAAGAAATATTGATTCACGTCGCGGGGCTACGATCCCCATGATTATAACTCTCCCACCCTGTCTCAATCGCTTTTAACCGTATCAAGCACCACGGTAGGGAACTCCATGTCGGGAGCCGCCTCTTCCGCCCACGCAAGCATTTCCCTCTGCGCAATGACAGCTCCTTGGATCTGAAGGCTCTTGTGGAGTGTCCACTGATTATTTACTACGGCTGTGACGGTGGCTTTGGCTACGACGTCGATGCGGGTATCTGACACGGGCACGTCACTGCCATCGAATAACATTGTCGAACCACGTGGTTAGAAACTGAGCAAGACGTTCCAGTCGAGAGCCCAGTGCAGAAGAGCAC
>JALHBZ010000046.1:0-47964 GCA_024340015.1 Tolypocladium ovalisporum | reverse complement strand
GGGGGGGGGAGATGAACAGGAGTTAGGGATCTCAAAGGTCGGGGTAGGCATTTGTGTTTAGGTATTCAAATATGAATGTTACGAGGACACTTGTTGATTAAGAGTATTCATTGTGCGATCAAACATTATGTTGGGAGGGCTCAGCTCCGTCAAGATCCATGATGTTGACTACCAAATGGAAAAGGGCGTCTTGATGCCAGAACCAGACGGCTACCCACTATATGTTCAAAAAAGGTAGCCAAGAAAGCAGAACTTGTGCCTGTAGCGTGAGCACCAGCACGCACACATCTTAACGTAATATCCTTGCCATGCCATGCCATGCCATGCCATTCTACTTGCCCGACAGACACCAGGATTCGGGGTATCTTGCCCAGAGATGGTCTGTTTGTGGGGCTCTTAACTGTTTGTGAATAAGTTCGATATATGGTTGACGCCGTTTTGAATACCGGTATCAACAATTGAACGCAAGGCTAACAAGTACAATAGCAGCTCAAGTAGGTGACGGATTTTAAACGTCTTGCAAGACTTGCGTTAGGTGGATTTTCCTGTCCTGATTAATGGCACCTCCGCCGTAGATACCTTACCTGAGGTGATTACTAGAATCCCTGCGGAGTAAGTAAGGTACTATGCGTCTGCAGGTATTACTGCCCGCTACAGTTTTCTAGCAGCGACAACCGAGGGGTGCCTCACGTGATATTATCCTGGCGCTAGTACTGCCTAGACGAAATCCAGCGCTAAATTGCATTACCCTGTATATATGCTATTAACAAGTAGTTTTGAATAGTGATCAGGTTGCATGGTCTAACGGTCATGACTCCAGATTCTGATTCTGGCAGCCGCGGTTCGACTCCGCGTGCGACCTCTCTTTTTTTTATTTTTTTCCTTGGTAGTTGCAGAAGACACGGGCTCCCTTCAAGTTCTCTGACAAAGCTGGCGCTACTTCCGGGTCGTTGTCGTCCAAATCTGGAGGATCAGGCCCGAGCACATACCCAATTTCAGCCTCCTCGACCGCCACGTGGATTTTCTAGCTGAATACTCTAGATTTCTACGTCTACTACGAAGTACTGCCTCGCGAATAAGATCATCCATCATCCATATAATAGCCCGGAATCATTACGTTGAAATGAAGTAGGCATCATAGATCGCGCATATATTAGATAAATTGTAACGCTTTATTAGTAGCAAAGTAGCCGCTAAACCGCCGTTTTCATCGCGCCTACGCATCCCATTAACATCGGTCGTCGCAAGCCCCCCCGAACGCTACGCTTACCCCCATCAGAGCAGACTTTCAATTCTACGAGTATCATTGCCGCCTGCATGCCGCTTACCAACTAAATCAGCGCATGAGCACGCCGGGCGACTCGTCCACTCGAGGTAGGTCAATGCCGATGCTCTGACTTGATGTAAAAGGTACCTGGTATCCTGTAAATTATTACGAGCACGCACTCGAGCTCGCGCGTCTTGAATATGGTAGATACCACAAAGTAGATAGCAGGTTGAGGTAGTTTTAGGCACATCACACGGCGTGAAACTCCGCGTTCAGCTCTCCAAGAAATTCGCGACTCAATTCAGCGATGCCTGCACAACGTAGTCCTCTCACATTCTTTGCAAGGTGAAAGGTCCAGCCCACCAATAATCAAAATGTCTGAACCGGACCTCCTCGTGGCTGATGGCGGCTCGTGTCTGGTATGACGCTGATAGAAGCTTCACTTATTAGTCTGTCCAGCCGCGGCGGGAGGCACGCCGAGTTCAATTGCTAGGCCGCCACCGGCACAAGCGTGGCAGCAATTCACGCAGTGAGAGACGTCTCGATCTAGAGCGGAGAAGAACAGCACCGCGGGTTCGATCACCGTGGAGATATCCAGATCCGAGTAAGAGATGATTTGGAGGAAGAGAGGAAGTAGGGTCGCCACTGCGTCACGCATCGTCGTGGCTGACCATGCGCAGCCGCCTTTGAATCCTGAAAATCCCTTCAAGACAATGCGCCGAGACCAGATCACCTTGTTCAAAAGCAATCCGCTGTGTAGTCCACAGGCTTTGCAAGAGGTCGTCATAGCTCAGCAATGGGTGCTGCATCCAACGAGAAAATATCTTTCAAGCATGCAAGCCGAGGTGTCTGTCCATCCTAATGGGCAGTCTCTGCCTGCCCATTAGGATGGACAGAATGATCAAGGAGGTCGGCTGCCCCTAGATGGCGCGCGCCACAGGGGGTTTGGTCCTCTTCCTTATGAGGACTGCGTGCTGCCACCGCCACCGCGACTGTTCGTCTTGACCGAGTACCTTACACAAATAGTCTCAAGGAGCTGCCGCCCATGCTGGCACCTGTCTAAGCCTTCTTCTTGTTTATTTGGGGCATGTCCTTGCCTTTTAACCATGTTGTTCATCAGGCGCAGCAGGCCGGCATATCTCCCAACCGTGTCAACTACATCATTCCCATTCACAACGAACTCAGGTGGGCATTCTCACCAATTGCATTGGTCCCTGAATTCAACAATGTTCCAATCTTACAGCATTCACGGAAAACAGTCTAAGCCCTTTCTTGAGCAATTTGGGAGTGATAGGAGTAAAAAAAAACGTCCCTTGTTCTTAAAGAAGCCAAAAAGAGAGGACGCACGCGGAGTCGAACCGCGGCTGCCAGAATCAGAATCTGGAGTCATGACCGTTAGACCATGCATCCGTATCTCTGCTAGCTTTGATCGTTAAACGTATATACCAAGGATAAGTAAAGTAGTGTGCGATTGATGTCCGCCATCATTACTAGTTTGCATACCATCACGTGAGCCACCCCTCGGTTAACCCTCGGAGTAGCTATGGTCGCACGTATCAGTCGCTTCGTAACTTTTAGTATCCAAGAGAAACATTGACAGCTTCAACCCATGGGACCGTTTTGGCATGTACGCGAAGTAGGCAAGCTGGTACAAGCCGGCAACGAGCCAGGGAGGCGGCGTGTCGAGTCTGGCTGATGACAGAGTGGGCACTCCTGGAAAACTGAAATCTCTTGGAGAGGACGTATGGGTCATGGGCTCGAACGATTAAGCAGGAGGATGACGACGAAGGAAGCTGAGAAAGGGCAACCTCTGATTACTCTTTTCGCCGTACATCGTCCAGGGAGACGGTTCAGGTAGTCACAGTACAAATGGAATCATATGTTTCGTCGATGCAGGCAATGGTGTCCGACTGTCATGTCACAAGGCGGCATCGAAGACATCGGGCTCTCATTGGTGTTTGGTCTTCAAAGCCAATGCTCTTCGCGGACAGCGAGCATCTCTGCGCTTCATTTGAACATGCACTCGATTGACACGAATGCGAAGCTCGACATACGCTGCCTTGATAATCCTACAAGTCCTTCGCCTTTACCTGGGGGTATCTTAATTGTACACACATAGGTAGACTACATCTTGTCATCCTGCCTTGTTGTGACTCGCAAAATTGGCTCGTGCCATCACGCGGGTGTCTTGATGGCCCCGTCCAAAATCGTATCCTCGGCCTCAAACTTCCTCGGTATCAGCCCTTCGGCCATGTCAATGGCTCCTTGCATGTCGTTCTTGTTGAACAAGAATAGGCCCTGAATCGCAGCGGTGCTGGTGTGCCTGTTGGAAGGCTTGCCGTCCTTGTCCTTGCCGAAGAGACCCAGGTCGTCCAGCCGTTGCAGGAAGCGCTCTCTTTCGGAGCCAGTCTGATCAACGTCACCATAGAAACGGTCCCACATCCGTCCGGCTTGGAATCTCGTTGCTTCGCCGATCCGGAGCATCAAGTCAACTCGGCCCGGGCGAATCAAGGCCGGATCGAGGCGGTCGATATGATTCGTCGTCAGGAACGCAATGCGCTCCTCGCCGGCTGCCACACCGTCCAAAGCATTCAGCAGACCCGAAAAGGTGACGCTTGCGCCAGAGTAGCCGTCCGAGTCACGTTGGCGTCGGTTCACAAACGCTGCATCGGCGTCTTCGAGCAGCAGCAAGCTTCTCTTGGGAAGCTTCGTCAAGAGATAGGCCAGCTTGTCGTCGGTCATGCCCATCTCGCTGAGATTGATCATGGCCACGGCAAAGTCCAGCTCTCCAGCCAAGGCCTGGATGAAAGACGTCTTTCCACTTCCGGGCGGGCCGAATAAAAGATAGCCACGTCGATATGGAATTCCCCGGTCCACATACCACTTTTGCCGTGTCAGAAAGTCTCTGACGTCGCCGACGATGTTCTCCTTGATGCCCTCGTCCAGTATTACGGAGCCGAGCGGGCGCTTCTTCCGCGGGTCACCCAGCGGCGCCCACTCCATCCCTCGAGCCGCGTACACAACTGTTTTGCCTTCATTCGCCTTGGCAGCCAGACGGTGAGCTTCGCCAAATATAGCCTCGAATGCGTGGCGGTGAGACCACAGCGTTGTCATCTGAACAATCTCATGCGGCTCGCCCGTGTTCATGTTTGCCGTGCTGTGCCTTTCCCTGCTGACGGCAATGTATGCGCTGCCAAATTTGACAATATGCCGCCCATATCCGGGCTGGAGAAAGAAGTGTGCATTGGTAGGTCCGTTGACGTTGGATCCGCGAGAGCTCGTCGTCGTCGATACGGAGAGGTTGTGGATACGTGTCAGCCGCGATGCAATGAAGCCCGAAGTCTCGCGCGGTTGCGAGAGCCAGGCTAGAATCCACGGGTATGCAGGATCCTGCTTGCTGATCTCGACATTGACGAGCAGCCGTCGACGGGCTGCGCCGAGAGCAGCTATGGCGCCCTTGCGGGCGAAAGCGGCCGCAGCGCCAAGCGAAGCCAAGCCGATGCCTCCGGCAAATAGAGGATTGTCGAAGAGCGCATCGAGGCTGAACAACGAGCTTGGAGGCGAAGAGACCGACATGCCGGAACCTGTGATAGTTACAACGTCACGGTGCCGTCCATGCAAGGACCAAATGTGAAATTCTACTGACTAAGCCATCAGAGATCCAATCGGCGGACGCTAATAAGGTACGTGAAGCTCGGGGTTCCCGCTACTCCGAAGTTGGCGTCGCGTTCCGAATTGTAGGTAATTACCCGTACTCGGGCGTGGCGGGGGGGAACGGTCTCGGACACTGCTAAACCCCTGCTGCTCCCCAGGGGAGAAATTACTGCTGCCGCCACCGTCCCTCTTTCTACCTTCTTCGGCAGCTTGCAACCCGGCTCGCCCGACTTTTCCTTCTGCCTATCGTGCTAATCTCGCATCGACCCGTACTTGTACGCAGACACTCATTTAAAGACGGGTTATCTTCTCCATCAGATCCGCATTGATCTTGCATCTCAATTCGCGGTCCTTCCTTTTACAGTGCGAGGGCATTGGGAGAATCTAAGCAGCCTGCTGGCACCTTTGGCTTTGCAGCGCAGCCAGATTCAACAGTCAAACCAATCGCCACCGCCGCTGCCGCCGTCGTCCCGTGAAGCCCGCGTGTGGCAGTCGAGTAGCAGCCTGTCATTCACAATGGACGTCGCTCTCGAGCTCTTGGATCCTCTTGTCCTGGACAAGGCCTATGCTTGGGCGTTGCCGCAGCTCAATCTCGGCACCAGCAACTCCTCGTATTCCAATCTCACAGCCGCTGACCCCGGGCCTACGTCGTCTTGGCCGCGCAACAACATCTATCGGCAAATAGTATCCATACTCGCCATCACACAAGTCGGGGCGACATTGCTCTACGTCGTCTTTGGCGCTCTGTCCTACTATTTCATATTTGACCGACGGCTCGAATACCATCCTCGGTTCTTGAAGAATCAAGTCCGCCAAGAAATCAGGTCATCGCTAATCGCCGTTCCGTTCATCAATATTCTTACCCTCCCTATTTTTCTGGCCGAGGTGCGCGGCAAAGGCTTGCTTTACTCCAAGGTTGGCGACTATGGCTGGCCGTGGCTGGTGATGACGGCCATTTTGTACATGGCCTTCAATGATATCGCCATCTACTGGATTCATCGCCTGGAGCATCATCCCAGCGTGTACAAGTATATCCACAAGCCGCACCACAAATGGATTGGTAAGTTCTTTGCTCGACTCATGGTCTCATTCCCAGCTTTGAGGAATCCAACTCTGACAACGTGGTAGTCCCCACGCCATGGGCTGCGCTGGCTTTCCACCCGCTTGATGGATATGTGCAGTCGCTGCCTTACCAGTGCGTATTTCAATTCGTTGTCACTGTCATCCCATCTAATTGTATATCAACAGCATCTTCGTCTTTATCTGCCCGATGCAGAGATATCTGTACTTGGTCCTATTCGTTGCGGTCCAGATATGGACCATCCTGATTCACGATGGCGACATGATTACGGGCCATGTGGCGGAGAAGTTCATCAACAGCCCGGCTCACCACACGTTGCACCACATGTACTTCAACGTCAACTACGGACAGTACTTCACCTGGGCCGACAACGTCTTTGGCTCGCACAGGGCACCAGAGCCGGCTTTGGACCCTCTCCACGACGCTCTCAAGGTGATGCGGGCGAAGGGACTTGTGGACGAGCAGGGCAACCCAATCGCAAAGCCGAAGAAGGAGTAAGGGGCCTGTCATTACTGGGAAATTGGGACGTCTGCGAGTGTGCATATCATAATGGCACACCACTGACGGGATTGTTTATACAAGCCGTAGCTGATCAGTCGACTGTGAATCCAATATAGGACATCATTAAGTGATTGACATTGTGTTTGAGTGGACTTGAACCTGGTGATTGTACAGAACTCTGCTTGGAGGCCACGAGCAACGGTCTGGCAAGAATGTCTTAGCCTACCTTGCACGGATAGAACAGATGCGAGGACTGATAAATATCCAAGCGGAAGCTGCTGTAGATGGCGCTTCTGCCCGAGAAATATTGAACATTTGCTTGCTCCCCTTGTGAAGCCAGTCCACTCAATCAAAGGCGGCTGATAATTACTTTTAAGTTCTTCAGTGGACCAAGTCTCCAAATCAAAAGTGGGGCTCTTGCCAAGCTATGGGCCGCGACGAGAGGGGTCCAGGGGGAGGGGCAAGAGGGGGTCCTTTGCGCGCCTCTCTCAAGTACCTGTACAGGTACAGGTAGAGCAGCGGCCAATTGCTTCCATTCAAATTGGTATCCAGGCCAGACTGGAACGCTACATGTCACCGAGAGCTCCCTGTCCAGACAGACTCCTCATGTAGGAGCCTCCTTGGCAAACTTGCAAGCTGCTTATGCACGCCACTGAGCCGTTGCTAGTCGGTCCCGCCCTTGTCATCGGCAAGCGGGAAAGTCGAGAACGCGCAGAGCTCTTTCAAGAACGGGCATAATTACCTGTTCGAGGTTTGGAGATGCACAAGTTCGTAAACAACGTCGGGCGGCAAGGGACGGGACGGGACGGGAACAGTGCCATGTCCCGGTCAGAGCCGTCTGTGCCGGAGCATCTCGTGCGCATCGCCATGCCCAACTTGGCCATTTGTGCTGAGCGATGAACGTCGCCGTCCTATGAGTCGTCACATGTCATATTGAAACACAAACTGCATTCTAGGAGAGCCTCTGTCAATGCCGTACCTTAGTCGACGAATCGAGATGCCGTGGCAGGCCCAGCTTCCGCATGTTTCCGTCTGCGGCTCCCCCGAGGCGTCGGCTACGGCACGAGGTCGCTCCCGGCAATGACGAACGGTTTGGTCACCAACAAAAGCCCGCTGCCCCGCTGCTACCGCCTCCTCTTGTCGTCGCTTTTGCCACGACTTGCCATGTTTCCATCCTGCCGTCTCCAACGTCGCCTCGACAGCTTCTCAGCACTTCGCTTTTCCTCGACAGACCTCCTGCAAACCCCTTCGTCCCACCGCGACCCTCACCGTGTAAGTGTTGTTGAGCCCCTCTTCTCCTGCGCAGCCCCACCACAAGTCTCGCCGACAAACGGACGAAGCAGCCACGCCAGCTCGCAACGGACCGACCACAATAATGGCTCAAGCGAGCTACGAGTAGCTGCCGTCACACACAGAAGCGTCTTGTCGAGGCTCAGGCGTCATCGGTGGCTCCGTCGATGGGCGTGCGCCAATTGGCGTCGAGGCGTTGGGTCTGCCCCTCGAGCAGCCAGACCTCTCACCTCATAGGCACTGTCATCGTGGGCCCGGTTGCCCCTCCACTGCCCAGATAACGGACCACATCGAGTCGCTGGTTCACATCGAGTCGCTGGTTGTGCGAAAACCCCGCGCCTGCTGGACCTTGGCGTCCTTGTCGCTCCATCCGCCGCACCTCTTGACGGTCAATGTCAATGCCCTTTGCTTCCTTCCGCTGACCGACGGACCTGACGTTTTTCTCTCCCATCTTCGCACTCTTTTGCCTGCTCAAACACGACATTTGTCCTACTTGGCCTGCCACTTACAGAAATCCATTACTTAGACACAACCAAACCCGCAATCATGGGTGCCACCGATGTCCTGAGCCGCAAGTCCGGCGTCATTGTTGGCGATGATGTCCTCCGCCTGTTCGAGTACGCCCGCGAGAAGCGATTCGCCATCCCCGCCGTCGTGAGTATCCTCGTTGAATTCGCCTCGCTTTGGAGCCACACCCTGGGAGACTGAAGGTCATCTCGCTGACATTGTTCCAGAACGTCACCTCTTCCTCCACTGCCGTTGCCACTCTCGAGGCCGCTCGCGATGCCAAGTCTCCCATCATCCTCCAGATGTCCCAGGGCGGCGCCGCCTACTTCGCCGGAAAGGGCGTCAGCAACACTGACCAGGCTGCTTCGGTCGCTGGTTCCGTTGCCGGTGCTCACTACATCCGCTCCATCGCCCCCGCGTATGGCGTCCCCGTCGTCCTGCACACCGACCACTGTGCCAAGAAGCTCCTGCCCTGGCTCGACGGCATGCTCGATGCCGACGAGGCCTACTTCAAGGCCAATGGCGAGCCCCTCTTCAGCTCCCACATGATTGATCTCTCCGAGGAGGAGGTCGACTGGAACATCCAGACCACCGCAAAGTACCTCAAGCGCGCTGCCCCCATGAAGCAGTGGCTCGAGATGGAGATTGGCATCACCGGTGGAGAGGAGGACGGTGTCAACAACGAGGACGTCGACAACAACTCCCTCTATACGCAGCCTGAGGACATCCTCAACATCTACAACACCCTGGCCCCCATCTCCCCCTACTTCTCCATTGCCGCCGGCTTCGGCAATGTCCACGGCGTCTACAAGCCCGGCAACGTCAAGCTGCACCCCGAGCTGCTCGGCAAGCACCAGGCCCACGTCAAGGCTGCCATTGGCGCCAAGGACGACAAGCCCGTCTTCTTCGTCTTCCACGGCGGCTCTGGATCTTCCAAGCAGGAGTACATTGACGCCATCGGCCACGGTGTCATCAAGGTCAACATGGACACCGACATGCAGTTTGCCTACATGAAGGGCATCCGCGACTACATGCTCAACAAGAAGGATTACCTCATGACGGCCGTCGGCAACCCCGATGGCGAGGACAAGCCCAACAAGAAGCACTTTGACGTAAGTCCAATGTCCACGGATCACAGAGGAGGCGAGCTAACCATGGACAATAGCCCCGTGTCTGGGTTCGCGAGGGCGAAAAGACCATGACTACCCGCGTCGCCGAGGCCCTCAAGGACTTCAACTGCGCTGGCCAGGTGTAGGGTTCGACGCGAGTCGAGTCAAGTCAAGTAACGCATAAGTTGGCAGCCGCCTCTGCGCCACGATCTGGAAACATGCACACTATGGGCCGGAGCGGAGTTGCGAGGCGGGATGTTCTTGATACCGCTGGGGCAGTCCTTTGACTGGAGCATGAGTACCTTGGCTGTCGGCCGTCGCTGGTTGGGCCAGCACGTGCCGGTATAAAAAGCAACCAAAGAAGCCAAAAGAATAGCAAAATTGAACAAATACCCAAGTCGCCCATTCAACTTTGTCCGCGCCCGGTGACGCTTTCTTGGAAATGTCATGAAACTTGAATTGCACGAATTATTATACAGCTTATCCATGTGTTCACGGCTTCGCGAGTGTGGTACCCTCACACTGTCGTCACACCGACCGCATGAACGGAACGATGTAGCGCGTCCACGTCCATTTCATCTCTAAGCGCTCTGGCCTGCCGCTCGCTTCCAACAAAGTATCTCTTCAAGCCCGGCAACTATTGCCCGAGAAAGTCGGTTCTAATCTTCTGCAGCTCTTCGGCGCTCAGCTGTTTCGCAGACGCCTTGACCGCCTTCTCCGCGTCAAACCTCCACAGGCCGCCAGTCTTGTCCTGCTCGCCATCCAGTGGCACGCCGGCGTGCTTGCCGAGCGCCTCGAGGGTCGCGTCCTGACCTGCGACGGCGGTAAAGTACTGCCTGACCCAGGGACGTTGCTCGGACCTCTCGGTGGCCCGCAGCTTGCGCTGCGCGGTCTCGATCTTGCCCTTTTCGACAGAGACGGTGTCCATATCGCTGCTCTGGATGGCTTCGGCGACCTTGGCCCAGGCGCGGCGGGACTCGAGGGGATGCTGCTTCTCGAGCGGCGCAACTTGCAGCTCCGTCTGCTTTGTGGCAACGGCATCGTAAGTTCCGAACAGGGTGGATTTGGAATTCTTCTTGGCCGGACCCTGGTAAATCTCAAACTCCTTGGTCCACTGGCCCGTCACATTGTAGAGGACGTCCTTTTCCTTGCCCGTGGGATAGAGCGTGGCGGTGACAGTGTTCTTCTTGCCCGACAGCCAGCCCCTGCCGCTATAGTCAATCTTGGAGGTAAAGCCACTCGAGCTCGTTATCGTGCTCGTGCCGTCGAGCTCGACAAACGGCGTGCCGAAGATGAGGCCCTCGATGTGCAAGGAGGGGAGGGTAATGAGGTAGCGCTCCGTCGTCTTCTTGTCGCCAGACCCAACGGGGACGGTGAGCACAGCGTGGCCAATCTGCTTGACGATGATGGTGCTCTTGAACGTGGCCTTTTGAGCGTTGTAGCCCTCCAGCTGGACGCCCGACTTGTTGTTGCGGATGCAGTAGGCCGTGGCCGGCGGATGGTGGCTGACCTGCTCCGAGATGAGTGTCGTCTCGCCAGCCTCGTCGGTCCATGTACCGAGAAACAGCTCGCCGAGGAAGGGGTTCAAGGGCTTCTTCTCGTTGCCAAACTGCTCGCTGCGGCTGGCATACTGGTGCCTGAGCGTCGACAAGAACCACTTGAGAACCAAGGCAGCGCGCTTGGCGGGGTCGGATTCGGCTGCGGGAGCCGTCAGGACGGGCGGGTGCGTGGCCCAGTAGGCGGAGAATTCGGTCAGGGACTGCGAGGAGAGGATGAAGGGCGGCGCCGTCAGGGACGACAGGTCGCCGTTGAAGGAGGCGATGGACTAGAGGCGTGCGTGAGCATGTGAGGGCATTGCGCAGACAGGCATGGCTAGCCAGGACGTGCGCCGCTCAGTACCGCATACCTTGAGGAAGGCAGACCAGCTCCCGCTGCTGTTGGCCTGGGAAGGCGTCGTGGTTCCAGAAGCAGACATGATGGTTGAAGTGGCTCGAGTACGGAGGACGGAGGATGGAGGACGAGGATGAGGACGAGGACGAGGACGAGGACGAGGTGCGACGTGCGATCCAGAGACGGGCGGCGAGGAGGTGTGGACAGGGGCCAGCCAGATGTTATAAGGGACCAGGCGATGCAGGGCTGTGGAGCTGCTGGAGGGCTATAGATGCAGCATTGACAAGCAACGGGGCCTTGGACGGAGGAGACGAGATGTGACGGGCAGGAATGCTACTTTTCTTGCGACCCCTGAGTTTGCACAATTCAGGATGGAAGCAGACGGGAGCCAGAGCCACACAACGATGAACAAGCAACACCACCAGCAAGCCCCCCTCGAACTCCCGTCACGTCACCGGCTGGCGATGCGCCCGGGCCTGGGCCCTCAACCAGCCAGCCCGAGTCCTGGACCGACCTGAGCCACGCGACGACAATCCCCCCACTGCCTGCAGCGCTGCCGTCATCAGCAAGGTCCGCCACGCGCGCGCCTGTTTGCCACTGCGTGGCGGAGCTTTGTTCCTCCGCCGCTAACCCAGCCGTCCAGCAGCACGCACTGCAGCACAACCAGTACGAGTACGAGCAAAGCGCTGGCTCCACTGTTTGCGTCCCTCGCAGCGCATCGGCGGCGGCCTAGAAACGATGGATCCATGATGCTGTGCAGCTCATGATTCCATGATACTGCGTACCTAAGGTAGTTGTCGCCCGCCAAGACACTGAATTTGCCCTGCCTTATTGTGCGGCACATCGAACCGTTCCGCCGAGAGGATCCTGGTCGCTGTTTGCTCCTGCATCAGACGCAACTTTTTGCTGCTCGGCTCCCCATCACTTGCTCACGCTGGCCCGCTTAATGTGGAAGTCGGAGGCTCCTACAGCCGCGGATGCTTCCAGTCGCAGCCCTCAGCCTCATCTTCACCCTCGGCTGCAGACAATGACCCAGCTTCCCGACGTGCCAAGTCTGTCGCCTCAGTTCTGCTTCTCGACCGGAACGCTGCGCGGTACGCTGAACCCCTCGGCCAGCCGGCGAAGCCGGACGTGCGCTGACTGTTGCCAGACTTCCTGCGACTCTCGAGGTCATCCATCGACGACTCCATCTCCCAGAACCTCAATGCCCTGGTGACGCCGTCCGACGCGGGCTTTGACCCGCGGTCCACATCTCAGCGCACGCCCAAATCATCATCATCCCACCAGATCCGACCCCAAGCGTGCCAGTCGTTCAAGGACAAGGTGCTCTTCCCGGCATGGCAGGCTAGGGCCGAGGTGCTCAGCTACTGCGGTCTCGTGGCCACGAGCCCGGACCCGGACGACCCAGAGGCCGCGGTCCGAGAAACGGAAAACCAACGAGATCGAGAGAGGGTCGTCGATGAGCGGCTGGACCCATACTCTGGGCGATTCTTCCCCCGCGAGGGTCGGGCGCAGACGCTGGCCATGCTCGTGCGCCAGGAGCGTGGCGTGGAGACTATCGTACGGAGTCGCACGTGGGACGTCGTTCAAGGGCGTTGCGCGGCGCCGTATGAGCGGTGGGAAGATGCTGTCAAGCGATGGAGCTACCAGCAAGACCAGCAACGCTTGACCAAACCTGGTCCCAATCCGTAACGGCAGGGCCGTGAGGTCACCAAGGCGTCTTGTCCGTGCAATCTGTATGTACGCTGGCATAGGAGGGAGGGCCATTCGCAAGCTACGAATATATGAACTGTAACATTAGGAATAGACGTCACTGTGTACGATCGGTACTTGGTAATGCATCTCCCGTCAATACAAGCACACTGCTTCAGTAATCGCAAAGGCCTTTTGAGCGTGTGAGATCGGGATGGCTTGGGTTCGCAAGATTGGCACACGTCAAGGCTCGACTCTCGACACGGCTTTACAAGAGAGGCGTTGACGGATGTAAATCTTAACCTAGGTCTCGCCTATAATCTTGTGCCAGTAATTACTCCGTACTCCGTACTCGTATGCTACGTTAGCTACGGTAGTGGATAAGGATGCTTTGTGAAGCAGCGAGCTCCGTCAACCCCACCATCGGATGGGGACAAGGGGAAGAACACAAGCTCCGAAGATCCGCCGGTCGCGACTCCAACTCCAAGGCACCGTCCTTTTTCTGAATGCAGCTTTGTGACGCCAGCTGTTCCATATTGTACGTATTGTTGGGCGATAGACCACGGCGCCGAGCCCAATTCCAGCGCGCTTCTCTCACCTGACGGGCGTTTATAGTTCCTTGGGACTCGATTGCCAATCCCTCTTTTTTTCCTCGTCCCCGCCGGCACTGAATCGCAGGCGTAGAAGCCCACAGTTTGCTCAGCCCGCAGCACTTCGATTCCCTTCGCCGGCCTTGGACCCCTTCTGTCCCCGGAGACTTCTGCAAGCGAGCCTTGCTCCTTCTCCTCGCTTGAACCTCGCCGGACCCGTTCGCCACGATGCCGCAGCCGTTGCCGCCCAAGGAAGCGGCGCAGTTCCGGGCTGTCATCCGCAGTTATGAAGACAAGCAGTACAAGCGAGGCCTCAAGACGGCCGACCTCATCCTCAAGAAGAGCCCCAAGCATGGAGACACCATGGCCATGAAGGCCTTGATCCTCAACGGTCAGGGCAAGACGGACGAGGCCTTTGCGCTTGCCAAGGAGGCCTTGACAGTGGACATGAAATCGCACATCTGTTGGCACGTCTACGGGCTGCTGTACCGTGCGAACAAGAACTTCGAGGAGGCGATCAAGGCATACAAGTTTGCGCTGAAGCTGGAACCAGAGTCTCCGCAGATCCAGCGCGATCTCGCCATTCTCCAGGTCCAGATGCGCGATTACCAGGGCTACATCCAGAGCCGGACCGCTATGCTTCAGGCACGACCGCAGCTGCGCCAGAGCTGGACAGCCCTCTCCATCGCGCACCACCTCTCTGGGAACCCGTCCGAGGCAGAGAACGTTCTGACGACGTACGAGGGAACGCTGAAATCGACCCCTTCTCGACAAGACCTCGAGCATTCGGAGGCCGTCATGTACAAGAATACCTTGATGGCCGAGCAAGGCGAATACCAACGAGCATTGGATCATCTAAACGACTCCGCCAAGCACAATTTGGATAGACTGGCCGTCATGGAGGCTCGGGCAGAGTATCTCGCCAAGCTCGGTCGGAAAGAGGAGGCAGCCAAGGCGTACAGAGCACTCCTCGACCGCAACTCGGAACACCCTGCCTACTATGAGAAGCTCGCTGCGGTGTTGGAGCTCTCTGAAACGGATTCAAAGGCACGAAAGGCCATTTACGACGAATATGTGAAGAAGGCACCTCGTTCCGATGCGGCCAGACGCATACCACTTGACTTTTTGAAGGGTATGTGTCGACCGCGAGCCTCTTCCTGACCCTGGCTAATTTGGTTGCAGGCGATGAGTTCAAGCAGGCCGCCGAGGAGTACCTGAGTTTGATGTTGAACAAAGGTGTACCCTCTACATTTGCCAATCTCAAGCACCTATACTCGGACTCGTTCAAGAAGAACACGCTGAAGGAGCTGGCCGAAAAGTATCTCCAGTCGCAGTCGGCAGACTCGTCGAGCAAGGACAAGGGCGAGGCCGCGGCGCTGTACTACCTTTCGCAACATCACAACTACCATCTGAGTCGGGATCTGAACAAAGCGATGGACTTGGTGGAAAAGGCCATTGAGAAGGATCCGAAGAGCGTCGACTTCCACATGACCAAGGCTAGGATATTGAAGCACGAGGGAAATCTGCTAAAAGCCTCCGAGACGATGGACTATGCGCGAAAGCTGGATCTCAAGGACCGTTACATCAACAGCAAGGCCGCCAAGTATCAGCTGCGAAACAACGAGAATGACAAGTCTTTGAAGACGGTGGGCCTGTTCACACGGGCGGACACTGTCGGTGGGCCGCTTGCGGACCTTTTGGACATGCAGTGCATATGGTACCTGACGGAAGACGGCGAGGCCTACGCCAGGCAAGGCAACATTGGCATGGCTCTTAAACGGTTCCACGCTGTCGGTAACATCTTCGACGTCTGGCAGGAGGACCAGTTTGATTTCCACAGCTTTTCTTTGAGGAAGGGACACATTCGGGCCTACATCGACATGATGCGCTGGGAGGATCATGTACGCGACCACCCCTTTTACTCCAAGGTGGCTCTCGACGCTATTCGCATTTATCTGCAGTTGGCCGAGAAGCCATCCGCAAATGGTATCAACGGTGCCGATGACGAGAGCAGCGAGGATGCGCTCGCTAAGAAGAAGGCCGCCAAGAAGGCAAAGAAGGAGCAGCAGCGCTTGGAGCGAGAGGCGGCGGAGAAGCAGGCCAAGCAGGATCCTAATAAGGCCAGCCAGAGTACCGACGCCAAAAAGAAGGACGAGGACCCGCTGGGCCTGAAGCTGGCGGCGACGACGGAACCGCTGGGTGAGGCGATGAAGTTCTTGGGGCCCCTGTTGGAGGCTTGCCCCAAAAGCATCGACGCGCAAATCGCAGGATTTAGCGTGTACATGCAGCGCAGTAAGTCCTGGAAGAGCAAGCACCCGCCAAAGGTTGGAAGCATCAGGCTAACGTGTCGTGTCCAGGTAAATACGTCCTGGCTCTTCGCTGTCTCAACGCGGCCCTAAACCTAGACTCGGACAATCCCAAGGTGATGGAGCAGGTCGTCGTTTTCCGAAGCATGCTCAACAACGCATCCGACTTGGCGCCCAAGGTGTCCGAGGTTCTCAAGTCTGAATTCAAGGCTGTGAGTGAGTCGACAAGCTTGGCCAAGTACATTGAGGAGTTTCAGAAGAAGCACAGCGCCAGCCCACGACACGTCCTGTCGGCCATTGCCGCGAAGAAGACCAATGGCGAGGACACGGCCAAGTGTGAAGAGGACGTCGTCGGCCTCCTCAACATGGAAGGAGTCACGTCTGATGATGCGATGGAGATGCTGGAGACACTCAAGAGCTGGAGGAGCAGGGAAGCCCAGGGGTTCAAGAAGGCGGCACAGGCCAAGTGGCCGGAGGCTACCAGGTTGGTTTGAAGGACCGTTGATGACAATGTAGACGATGGGCAGAAGTTGCAGTGGGTACATGTAGGCGAAACGGCGCCTGAAAATGAGAAGGGGAGGCAGGGCGTCTTGAGTCGAAAAGCATTTGGAAGCGCAGCCGTGTCAGGGTGGGGCGGCTCGCGGCGACTGTATCCATGCATGTACAAGAGCATACGAGTAGATTTTTCCACGTGCCGTGTCGCTTGGAGAATTGAATATGGATATTGGCGAGACTGAGCCGTGCCGTCAAGCGCTGATAGAGGGTACATGAGCTGGTAAGCCAGCCATGAGGATCTCTTGAGACAGGGCGACTGCAACTACTCGTAACGCAGAACAAGGGTGACAAGCCTCGAATGATGGTCGTACAGTACGTAGCTACGGTACCTTACGGATCACCCCACACAGACTAAGGTACGGACGTACCTGGGCGGCTCATCTCGTAAACAGCACCGACGCGGATTTGGGCAAACTAACGACACGAACGCCACGTCTCTTACCAGGTTGCGTCGGCGATACGGCTGGCGCGGCAGCGGGGGTAGCCCGGTCTTTTCTTGGAGCCGCCTGCCCCGGCCACGGTGGGGCTCGAGGGCGCTGGGCCTGATGAGCCAGGGGAGCCGAGGCACCTGAGGCGGGAGGGTTCAGGTTAGGTTGCTCCCGTCGATTTGCAGGGAGCTCTCTGAACGCCGCAGGAGGGCCCTGGAGGTGCATGGCAAGAGCGCCGCGGAACAGGGTCCGCCCCGGCCGACGGCCAGTAATTCCCCCCCCCCAGCCGCTACCTCAACGGGCCGCTTCCTCACTAGCTGTCACCGTCATCAGTTATTGAATAGTTGACCAATTCTTCCGCCCGTTGCTGGCGTTCTCTCCTTTTTGCTCTGTTCCCCTGCGTTTGTCCCGCCGTTCCCTGCTTCTCTGTGCTGTTCCGTCTTTCTTGTCTCAACGCTCGTCTGGCATGGAAAAAAGGCCACGAGCCGAAGGAAACGACCTCATCTGCCGTATCAGGCAATAAGGGCAACGCCGGAGCGCAGGGATCCATCTCTTACGTTGCCTGGACCGTGCCAGTTTACAGCGAGCGGCGGTCACGCGTGGCTTCACCCACGGAGGCGGCAAGCAGAGAACACGTCGACGGGTACGGCACAATGGAGAAGGGGCACTCCGCCGACGGAACCGTTGGCTTATGTCTAGCCCTCGGCGGCAACAAGTCGCTGACCATTGCCGGCAAGCACCTTGTCCTAGACGGTATGTGCAGGAAACTGGGGACGTGACCGACCAGGTCAAACGTTGAGACAGTATTGCTCACTTTTCCGCCCAGCACGTCCAGTTTACAAGTCAAAATACTCGTCGTGCACGTCTATTACAACAGGTAATTGGCCCCAGGCAGACAGGCATTCTGCGTGATAGTCCTGCTCACGGTTGCATATCTGCAGATGCGTCCGGCAAGCGGCTCGTCCCGCTTTACAACATCCTGTGGGCAGAGGTCGTCGGCAGCCAGCTACTTATAGACTACGCTGCCCAGCCCTCCAAGACGTCGATCAAGCTTGAGACGTGGACGTACGACGTTGCTGCCGCGGGCAAGCCGAAAGCATTTGCAGTCGCTTTGGTATCTCGCGCGTATGCTGACGCTCTGCCGCGGAAGCGAGCATACGTGCTCATCAACCCCAATGCCGGCCCCGGCGGCGCACTGCGCAAGTGGGAACGCGAGGTCAAGCCTCTCTTCGATGCCGCCAGGATGCACTTGGACGTTGTTACCTTGTCCAAGGGCGGAGAGGCGGTTGAGCTGGCCGAGAAAGTGGACATTGACAAGTACGACACCATCATGGCCTGCTCAGGAGACGGCACCCCCCACGAGATCTTCAATGGCCTGGCCAAGCGTCCAGACGCCAGCCGGGCTCTGTCCAAGATCGCCGTCAGCCACATTCCCTGCGGCTCGGGAAACGCAATGTCATGCAACCTCTACGGCTCGCATCGTCCCGTCTTCGCCGCTTTGGCCATCGTAAAGGGTGTCGTGACATCCCTAGACCTTGTTTCCATCACCCAAGGCAACCGACGCCTCATCTCTTTTCTCTCCCAGGCTCTCGGCATCATTGCCGAGAGTGATCTAGCGACGGAGCACCTGCGCTGGATGGGGAGTAAAAGATTTGACTATGGAGTCATGACTCGCCTCTTCCGCAAGAGATGCTATCCATGCGACTTGGCCGTCAAGGTCGAAGAGGACGAGAAGGATGGTGTCAAGGCGCACTACAGACATCACGCTAGCGAAGCGAGCCTTCGTACGCAATCGCATGCGGAAGGCCGGCAAGGCGCGGTTGAGGGTGAGGGCCTACCGCCCCTGAAATATGGCACCATTCAGGACGACTTGCCCAAGGGATGGGAATTGGTCCCGTACGACAAGATTGGCAACTTTTACTGTGGCAACGTGAGACGGGTCTCTCTGATCCCGGGCGCATGCGAGCCGCTTTGCTGACTGATGTGCAGATGGCTTATATGGCGCCGGACCTCAACTTCTTCTCGGCGGCTGTCGCGGCAGATGGTTGCATGGACTTGGTGACGATCAACGGCGACCTCTCACCCATCACGGCCATCCAGACGCTCATGTCGGTTGGGGGCAGCAAGTTCTTCGACAGCCCACACGTGACGTACAAGAAGATCTCGGCGTACCGCATCATCCCGCGCGACCAGGAGGATGGGTACGTTAGCATCGACGGCGAGCGTCTCCCGTTTGGGCCCTTCCAGGCCGAGGTGCACCAGGGGCTCGGGAGGGTGTTGTCCAAGAGGGGGGCGTTTGAGGCAGTGGGACCGTCGAACTGGGACTCGGTCACGGTGGCAGAGAGGCTTCATGCCTAACGGTGTTTGTTGTCGGCGAGAGACGAGGCGAGCGAGAGCATAAGCGAGGCGAAGATGCAGTGATACCCCTGTTGTGGAGCCGTCAGGGCAGCGGCTAGACGGACGGCGTGCCTATATCTGCTTGGGGAGATGATATATATTCTTGTGGTAGCGTTTTCGAGATGAGCGTAAATATTAGACTGTATCAACATTCTGACATCCGCAAAGCTTCTCAGTCGGTCGTGTAACTCCCCGTTCAGAGAGGAGGCCAAAGTGGTGTTGGCTGTGCTTACTCGGCCGATAAGATAAAAGCCAGGTGTGGAGGGGCAACGTGCCTCGACCTTCGACCACCAGCATCTTTCGTGGCCCCGACGTCTCTCAGACATCAAGTCGACTGCGTCTAGCCCTGATCCCACCCACCTCCACGGCATGCTCTACGATTCCTGAGCCGCGATGCCGAGCAGAGGAGGAAAGGGTGCATCGGGCCCGTGGGGGAGGCTCAAGCCCGTGGAGCAGGATCCCCTCGAGAGCATGGGCTTGCCGTCCAAGGGAGACAGCCGGTGAGCGCACACGCCCGAGGCGCGAGAGCGGCTGTGGTGTTTGTTAACAGCGACATGCGCTGCACAGGCTGCTCGACTTCAAGACTCAGGAGCGGTACTACGCCAAGATCATGGAGCGGTACATGGCATTCTGCTCCGACGCCGGCCAGGGCGATGAGCTGCTGCGGCGCTTCTCGTCACTCGAGATTGGAGCGGCGCCCGCTACGCCCAGCCCATCTCCTGCCGCTGCCCAGGGCAACAAGGCGCTCACGGACGTCATGGCGGCGCTGCGCAAGCTTAGAGAGGGCGTGGTGGCGTCGAAGCGCGCCGACGACTTCGCCGTCCAGGCGTACCTCTTCTGCATCCGCCTGTCCATCCTCGTCAAGCAGCCCGAGGCGTACCACCCGGCCATCCTGCACCTGCTGCGGACCATCCACGGCCAGCAGCCGCTCACGTCGGTGGAGCTGCACGAGGTGGCGGGCTACCTGGTGCTCGACACGGCGTGCCGGCGGCGGCAGCTCGCCGAGGCCTTTGCGCTGCGGCGGCGGTACGGCCTGCGCGACGCCAAGGTGGGCGCGGTGCTGGCGGCGCTGGTGCACGACAACTGCCTGCTCTTCTACCGCGTCAAGAGGGCCGTCGACGGACACCGGGCGCGCATCATGGAGTGGGCCGAGGCGGACATGCGGCTGCACGCGCTCAAGTGCGTCGGCAAGACGTACCTGTCCGTCGACGCCGAGTTCCTGGAGCGCATGACGGGCGCGACGTGGGAGCAGCTGAAGCGCAACGATGGCGTGGGATGGGAGCTGGATCGGGGCAGGGTGGTGATTCGCAGGCCAAGGGCGCGTTGAGGCTGCTACGGGTGCAAGAAGGGGTGCTGTCGACAAGTATGACGGGACCGCGCGCGGAGAGGTGAGCGGGCATGACTATTCATATATACAATACAGCCGCCTCGATTCGAGGCCAGGACCGACAAGCCAGGTGGCTCTCAGCTTGCGGGCAATCGTTGCTGCAACGACAGTAACTTGAACTCTCGAAAATACAAAGGGGCCAGATAGCCGCCATACTTGCACATTTCAAGGATGTATGCTGAAATCAGCAGACTTGCTTGGGATGCTCCGGATACTTGGCAACTGATGACCTGTATGAAAGCAGTGGGATCCGCGGAGTACTCAGGTAATCAAGATGCCACGCTTGTATGCGCCAAGCAGCGTAAGCTTGAATTAATGTTGCGCCACTTGGCGTACCAAACTACCTATTCAATGGCTTGCCGGGAGCGGCGACTTCAGTCCTCGTCAAGCACGGGGCGTCGGGCGTCGTCGAGATGAGATGAGGCTAGCCGTGACAGGAACAGAAGACGCCCCGGGCGATATGCGCTAAATTTACTCCGTACGGAACACAAGAGACCATTTCTGGTTACAGGCCAGTGATTAACAACTATACATCGTTCGGTCACCAGTTCAGGCGTGCGGTGCGGTCTGCATACGAGTCCTCAAGCAAAAGCGCCGGCCTGGGCGGAGATGAAGCACCCAAAAGGGGAGGTGACGAGCCCCTGGCCTTGTCCGCCCGCGTATTGCAGGCCCATACTTTGCCGCTTCCCCAGACTCCAATGCAGTCCCGCCCACCCACACTCACTCCATCGGGGACTTCCCATTCCCAACGGTTTCCCGACGCCTTTCATCCAGCCCCGTGGACGATCGATGCCATGTGAGGAAGTGACGGGAGACACAGGGTGAAAGAACAGCCATCGCCCGGGCGCCCAATTGCGTGGCTTGACATCGCCCGTCCCAGGCAGCCGGGGCGTCTGGTGCAAGGGACGCGCACAATGGCCCTCGTCGCGCCTCTCTCCCGAGGTCACTTGCTTCTAGAACAACGGAGCTGCAGGCCAAGCATCCTTATTTAGGGTGGGCGGGTCAACGAGTAAGTAGCAGCACTTGGTCGATGCCACGGTGGAGGCCTCATCTTGCACGAAAGCTGACGACGTCTGCAGGTTCCCTACCGCCGACTGGGGGCTGCATCCCATGCCCCCGACGTGAGATCTTGGCGAGCCGTACGCCAACCAGCCGACGGCCTCGAGCGGCGCTTGGGCTTGGACACACGGCTCGCAGCTGTGCTGCTTTCATGACAACCCCGGCGGCAGATGAAGAGCGTGCATGGGCTGGGGGCGGCCGCGTCTTATATACAAGTCTCGCCGCCTGCGTCCGCTGATGCATGCACTCTCCCGACGCATCCTCTGCCTCCCGTCCCTCTCTCTGCAACTCAGCTGCTGAAGAAGAACCGTCGTTGCAGACTCGCAGACAGCCACAGCCAACAGCCAACATGATGCGATCCGTCGCCACCGCCCTCCTGGGCCTCGCCGCCCTCGCCAGCGCCGCCGACAACAACACGGCGGCCATTGTCACGGGCGACGGTGCCGAGGACGTGTCGGCCAAGACGTGGGACGACGTCATCAGCTCGCCCACCAACAGTAGCACCGCCAAGTTCACGGGCTTCGACCTCGCCAAGGGCTACCCCAGCACGGAGCAGGCGGGCTGGCAGCTCAAGATTGCCACCAAGAGCGAGCTGCCCGACGACCTGACGGCCACCGTCATGTCCCTCGCGCCGCCCAACGGCACGACGCTCGACAAGGTCGACGACAGCTGGCACCTGTGCGTCTACGCCTTCAACGTCAAGGCCACGAGCGCCGGCCGCTGGGGTAGCGGTAAGAAGGAGAGCTGCGACGGCCTCGTCGCCCCAGAGTGCATGAAGAACCTGCGCAGCGACGCCGTCGGCAAGTACGCCTCTGGGTTGTGCCCAGACTACTCAACGGTGCCGGCCTGCCTGCGGGACCTCGAGGAGCAGTCGAGCATGTCGCTGTCTCTGTCTGGTGAGTCTCCCCCCCTCACCCATGTGACAAGCAGGGCTAATGTGGTTTGCTCCCTTGCAGCCAAGGATATCCCCTCTGCCGTTGGTGGCAACTCGACCTTTTTCCGCCGCGCTGACGGCAAGGGTGAAAAGGCCTTTCCCGCCGCTGCTGGCCAGCCCATGGTCGTCACGACTGTCTTTGGGCCATCTGGCAAGGCCGACAAGGCGCCGACTGTCCAAGGTGCCTGCGTCATGCCCAATGCCGAGGAGGCTTCAAGCGCTGCCTCGACCAGTGCCGCGGCTTTCCTGGGCTGGTCGGTCGTGGTACTGGCCGTTGGCCTGCAACTCGTCCTGTAGTTGGTTGCGGAGACGATCTGGGCTTAGTGGCTGTAGATCTTGTGTGAAGCGATGCTTGCTTAGACTCGGAGCCGGACGGACAGAGATAGTGTAACGATTTCCAAAAGACATGTGCGTCGTGGACCATACCAACTTTGAGCCCAATGCTTCTTTGTCGAGAACGAGCTTCGTGTCAACGACAGAGTATATCAGTATAGGATACTGTCGTGACGTGTAAAGCCAGAATGCAATGCAGATAATGTCAACAAAACCACCACGGAGACTAACGGCCTGAATGCACCTTGATCCGGGTCTCGATACGAAATTCAATTCAACGAGATATGGTTTCAGCATAGAGTCGTGACGTATGGGAGGAGCCCAGGATGCAACGCAAATGATGCCAACAAAGCGCCCCTTGCCTGGAAGTCCCGCCCAACCCAGCATATGCCGCCAACACCCATTTGTAACGCCCTATAATGCCAATGAATGCACAACGCCGTTTCCATGAAGCTCATGTCGTGACATGGCTTTTCTGATGATTGCTTCTCGAAAGCTTCGAAAGCGTATAACCCGCCGCGTCGATGCAGCTGCTTGGAAGCTTCGACATCATCGCCGCTTCTCGTAATGCTGGACGGCCCGCTCGAGCTCCTCGAGGCTGGAGCGGTCGCCGTAGACATCCATGAGGGCGTTGTTGCGCCGGCGCAGCTCGTCGTCGTCGCGCTCGGCCTGCAGGGCGCGGTGCGAGCTGGCTCGGTCGAGGTACATCTTGACGGCGTAGCCCCCCACGGAGAGGGCGGCGAGGCCCTTGAACCTGTTGCAGACGAGCCCGTCAGCTTACACCTCTTCAAGAAAACGTTGTTGCGTGTAGAGCGCATTCTGCGACTTGGGCCGTGGGTATAGGGTAGCAGCCGTATCGGCTCCGCGTATATCCTCGGCTTACAAGGCGGGAACAGGGAGCGTGACGTACCAGCGGAACGGCATGCGGCGAGAGTGGCGCAGATGGGGCAGGAAGCTCGGGTGCACTTTGGCCGATGTCGAGAAGCTCCTCGGGGCGCGGAACATAGTCGCAGTCGGCGACTATTCGGAGGAGCTGTGTGCTTTTGCGTCGCCGTCTGTGGTGGTGGACGTGGCGGCGATGGTGGCGATGGCGGGCGCAGCTCACGACGACTCGGCAGAGCTGATGCTGTGATCCGGCGAAATCGAGTGATTGGCGCTCAACCCGACGAGAAAGAGGGATAGAGGCAAAGCGTTCAGCAAAGGGGATTGAAGGCGGAGAAGCGAGAGGGTTCACAAAGCAGCAAAAGACATCGCGGCCTGACGGCAGACGGCTACGTCTGTCAGCTAATAAGAAATAATAGCTCGCAGTCCCATCCCCATACGTACGTACAGGTACATAAATAATACACAACCACCAACGGGACCCTCCCCCCCCCACGGCATCGCGCTGCACTCGAGCTCTCGACCATGTGATGGTGGTTCGTTTGTGGGGGAGCCGAGCCCCCCATCTCGACCCCACCAATCCGGTCCTCGGCTGGACCCGGCTCTTCGCGCTGGGGGGCTGTCATGCAACCTCGGACTGACACGGGATGCGGGACGCGGAGGCGGAAATGAATTGCACGGCAAATAATAATACCACTCAAGCCTCCATGGCCGTGAGGCTGGCTGCGGGCCACTGGCGCCCGCTGCTCGGTGGCATGACAATGACTGGGCAGGGAGTCGTGTATGGTTCGATCTTCCATCTTCCCCTCTCCAGCGCGACACGCAACCCCATCCCATCCTCGCCGCAAGCCGTTGTGCGACCCTCGTGGGCCTGCCAATGCCGCTTTGTCTGGATGCATCTAGACATGACCCCTCTCATTGCCCTTCCCCACGTCTCATGAAATGTGCAACGCAGTGCCAGCAAAGTTAGTGCCCCCGGAGGTCAAGCTCGCCACGCTCCCCGTCTCCAAGACGCTTCCCGTGTGGCCGCCACGGCGGCTCCAGTCTCCCCAGACCCACGAAATGATCGCCTGTGCCATGCCCATCCTTCCGAGTCGAGATGCCGGATGCGCTGCGTCGTGGCTCCCAGGTCAGCTGTCGTCGCCTTGTTGCCGTCTCCACCACCCATGGGTACTCGTACAGCCACTCATCCCACAGCTCATGCCACCTCTGACCATTGACGCCCTCCTCCGTTTCGAAGCATCCCTCGCTGTTCATGACCCAGAGCTGGAGCAGCAGCGTCGCAAGGAACTCGGCCGGTTCGCCCCCTTCACCAAACGTCCAATGGCGGAACCGCCCGTGCTGCGAGCACCGCCACATCTCAGCCCGCAAGAGGAACAGCATGCAAATGTCCCGGAGAGAGCGCGCTTTGTCTTCCCCTCCTGCATCGGTTCCGAGATACCGATGAATGGGCGGCCGATGGTTGGCATCTCGAACGGCTAACAAGTGCCGCCGTAGATTGGGCAGAAGCGAGGCGAGCGCTTCCCTCATCGCCTCGTCAGATGGCTCCAGCTGGTGAGCCACGCAGGACTCCCTGAGCTGCAGAAATGCGACCCTGACTTGCGGCGATGTGGCAAACGACCTGACTCTCAAGTGCTTGGGACCCGGGACTTTGCCGGGCTCCTCTTCCGGAAAGATGTACAAGTAGTTGCACATCTCACGGGAGAAGCTAGCCCAGATGTCGCTCACTGGTACCCCGTCTCGGTTCTTGCTCCTGGCTCGTAGAGTCGAACCTGATTCCTCGTAACGGCACTGAGGGGAGGCACAAGACGTATCCCCACATTGCCTCCACTGCATGTCCGGCCTCCCTCTCGCTACCTGGCTCCTGAAACGGCGAGCGCAGTCTCGTTTGCGACGGAGCAATGAATTTTGAGCCTGGCGGTCTGTTCCTCTCACCACTTCGTCGCAGCCAATCGGTTTGCGTGGCGTATATTGGGTGAAGGCGCTCATCTCTTCGTAACCAAGGTACCCTCGTTGCTCGTCAGATGAATAGTCGAGTAAGCAAGGACAAAGTTGCTTAGCAGAAATGAAAGAGCTTCTATTTGACCTGCTAACCCTTGCGAGTTGCGGCGTTTGCTTCCTTGAACAAATATTCGGGAAAACTTGATTTGCCGAGCGTCGGGCATCAAAGGGGCGTTTGCAGAAGAAGGTCCTTTGATCTATGAACACGCTCACAGATCCCAACAGAATCTCTGCTTCCTCATTGTACAATCTGGGCATATCGACGATCGCCCCGCGAACCAAAGTGGCCACACAGGGTATGGCCAAATGATGAGGAAATCGATTGTAAACTGTCACCGAACATAGTACAACACCTCGATTCTGGAGCTTCATGATTCAATCGAAAGAATCCAAAGGTACAAGTCCAAAAGAGGTCCAAGCCCCAGGATGCTAAAATGCACATCAGCGCTGGACTCGTGCGTCAAAGAATTTGGCCTTCACTGACCTGAAATGTGGCTAGGAGCTCAGAGCAAGGTATCCAACGTAAGTACGCTGCATTCATTCATTATGTCCAAACGGGAACATTCACTTCTCTGCCTTGGGCCGGGAAGAATCACCACAGGAACTTTCTGCACTTGGAGCTACCACAGAGGCACCTTGTCATGTCTTCGACCTTTCCATCGCGCTCTTCAGGCCCCAGAGACACGCCGTCCACGTAGTCAAACGTCAGCTCCTCGTCCTTTTCAATCTCCTTGATGGCAAAGAAGGCCAGGTCATGTAGGTGCTTGTCGGCATGATCACCCACACGGGCAAAGATCCTGAGGTTGGGGTCGCACGAGTGGTTGATGAATCGCGTGGGGCCCGACATGAATTCTCCGTCAACCTCGAGCGGTGGGCCTCTCAGCCGTGGGTCGAGAGATGTCGGATCGGTGAACTTGTCGAGGCCAAAGAGGTAGACGTCCTTTTGCTGTGAGACGGCCGAGGCGGCACGTCGGCGATCGGCCTCGACAGACGTGATGACCTCTCCAAAATAGCGGTCGACGAATTGTCCTCTTTGTATCGCCTCCTGCGTGCGAACACCTGCACATGTCAGCTTCGAGAGAGCAAGATGGAGGGGTGCGCGAGCATACCCCAGCCTCGGTCCTCTGTCCGGAAGATCTGGAGCGGGACTGTGCGGCCGCGTTCGACGACTCGATTGGGGCAGTCGTGACTACACGAGCAGCCCTGATGGCACTCGTAGAGGGGCAGTTTGGAGCTGTGCAGCTTGGATCGCAGGAGACCGGCTTTGACGCCGTGCGTGTGGTAGGCGTAGGACTTTCGGGGCGGCATGCCCTCGTCTTCATCATCATCATCGTCATCGTCGTCGTCTTCCAAATCGGCGAGACACAGGCATCCCATGTACTGGCAGTCGACGTCGTCGGCACAGGTGCAACCGCTCCGGAAGCTCAGCTCGGCGGGTTCGACACCGCGGTCTAGAACATTCTCGTTGATGAAGCGAAAGTCTGGAGGAATGATCTCGCCGTCAACCTCGTTGACCACGGTGACCGGGGCGTGGTGGTGCGTCGGAAAGGAGCGCAGCTGACACCAATGACAGTCGTTGCGCTCATAGGGGCTGCTCTGCTGTAAGCTTGTCAGCTCTCGCGCAACAAAAAGGACGACACTCGGTCCAGGGAGGGTACCGGTTTGCCGTGGTGGAAGAAGTGCCGCTTTGTTGCTTCCTCCATGACGAGCGCAGCTATGTGACTGGTGAGAAAATCATCAGTCTTGTTCTCATCCAAGATTACGAGTCGAGAAACGGGTGCGAACGCGAAGAGAAGCAAGGAAATGTGAGATTGTATCCGTGCTGTGAACCATACCTAAAACCGCCAATTTCCTTGATCTCTTTGCTCACAACGGGCAGTCCCCAAGGGTAGCTGCTGCAGCCTTGTATGACCAGGTTGGAATCGAGCTCAGTCAAGGTTTCAAGCGCGAGGCACACCCTCACAAGGGTCACGATGGCGCAGTGAGTTTGAAGAACTGGTAAGAGGTTGCTGCGCGATGCGGCGTTGCCTGTGGTTGGTGTGGGGCAAGCCCACTGGCACGGAGCGCTCTGGACGGATCAATATGGAAGTAACTTGATGTATACGGGCAACGGGACAGGTAGTGGTAGTTGACAAAGCGTCAAAAGGAGGCAGTTCGAATGCAAAGGCGGCGGCTCGGTGGGGATCGAAAAGCGTATTTCGCGAGTGCCAAGCCCGGTTGGCGCTCGAGGCTGGAGGCTGTTTGAGCTCGACGTCTGCTAATAACCTGGAAGCTTGTGGGAGCTTTCTCCTCGTAATTACTGAGGGGCAGCACGCGGGCTTCTCGAGATGGATGCATCTACATCTAGTGGGGTCGAGTCCACTCTAGCACTGTGGTGCTCCAACTTCTCCACCACGGAGCTGCCAGAGGCGGCCTGCGATGCTAGCAGGTGAAGCGCCCCGCCCCGCCCCTCGCCTCGCCCAATGATGCCAACAGCAGCCGGTCGTGAGGTGTATGATGCGCTAGACGGGTTGCAGGCGACGGCGATACACCAAGGCTTCATTCACTTCGTTCAACACGTCGTCATTCCGCTGCGTCTCCAAATATCCGGTCCTCGCCCTCTTCCTCTTCCTCGCCCTCTCTCTGTCCCTGCTCTCATTCTACCCTTCTCCGTCCGCTTCATCGTCATCGCCCACCCCCTGCCAGCCGCAGTCGCAGCCGAGCCGCTGGGGTTGTCGCATCGTCCGCCGGCGCGGTGTCTGCCCGCGGTGCAAACAACCTCAGCACGGCGCAGTCCGTGAGGCGTGCATAGATAGCAAGCCAGAGCCGCTGCCGCTGCCGCTGCCGCTTTTTCTTTTATCATCTTCGTTGCATTCGTCCTCCGCATTTACTCCTCCTCTCCAGGAGCTGGATTGCGAGCCTCGACTCGAGGCTTTCCTACAAATCAGGCTTGGGATGGCTTTGGACGACATCACTACTTGCCTGCCGCCGACTTGAACTTGATAGGCTGAGCAAGACTCACCACCTACCCGTCATGGTATATAAACCGGTGTACTCCATAGCTTCCGGCCCGCCCTGCTTCTCTGTCGCTGCTGCTGCTGCTTTGATCCGCGAACTGCGCTGACCTCTGTGTCTTCGTCGCCATCCAGGGTTGCTGCTTCTCTCGATCCGCAGGCCCCAACTCGCCGTATCCGGGCGGCGCCCCCAATGCCTCTGCGCGCCACATCAACCCTCCGCCTCTAAGTCTGCCTGAAGGCGTCCAAGCCAGCAGTCGTTCTGCGGCGCAGGCCTCCCCTCCCCGTCGCCGACGACGAGACCCCGGCCCGCTGGACCAGCACATCAACAAGCCCCTGCGTCGCCGCGAGTGGACGTCCAAGGATCGCCGGTGGACTCGTTACGAGCTGGACAGGGAGCGCGCCGACTTCTTCGACACCAGAGTCACGGGACGTCCCGAGATATGGCAGACCATCCACGCTGCGCTGCAGGTGCTGTGGGACCCGGCGGCGGATGACTCCAACGGTGACGGCCTCAACGGCCTCGGCACCGCCCAGTCAATACTCTCCGCTGCCGAAGTATCTTTGCCCACCGGCGATCTGTCCAGTGGCGTCTATGATGCCCTCGGAAACTACTATCAGCTTCCCCATTGGGTCGTCGCCGATCCGACCAACATGGCCCAACACAGCGACGACGATGCCAAGGCGGACTTGTCCACGGTCGGCGACGACACCATCCAAGACGATGACGAGTCGCTGACGAGTGACACTGAGAGACGGAGGGAGGAAAAGGGCAAGGCTGTCCTAGACTTGCGGGAGCAAATCACTCTTCGCGCGCGACTCAGCGAGAGCGGCCGCGATATCGACGTCACGGTGGGCAAGTCAGACTCGATCAGGAGCATTGTCAGGAGCATCGCGTCGGGATCAGCTGTAAGTCGAGCCCCCCCCCCCCCCTGGCAACTGCTCTTCGGCTTCCAATGGCCCCCCATTTTCCTCCCTACAAAGGGCCTTGTTTAGCTCGACTTTAATTGACTCAATGGTTGCTAACTCCCTCGTCACTAAGCTGCCTCCCACCAAGAAGATACGGCTGGCCTACATGGGCAAAATGCTCAAGGAGACCTCATCACTCGAGGCGCAGGGCTGGCAGACCGGCCATGTCGTCAATGCCCTCGTATTCAATCGATAGCCTCGTCGGCGCAGCTACCTCTTGGCAGGACCATCCCCATACTGTTGTGATCCTGTCATGCCTTGTCCTATCTTGGCGTCGCATTTCACTCCATCGGCGCTTCTCTGTATTTTCTTTTCAGCCGGGGCAAGATACCGGCTCGGTATTCTGTGACGCACACCAGTCATCATATTCACGGAGTTTGGAGGCGAGCCTTCTGTTTAGCGAATTTGTTTGCCTCTTAGAATACCCTCGACACTATACTGGTATCCATACGATCTTTGACAAAATGGACCGTTGCATTGCCATCACTGTGAAGCATTACAAGGAGTTGTTTTTTGAGTACGTCATCTGATAACCGCCTGCCCTCTCGTGACTGCGTTTCCTTCTCCGTCTATTCTGCCCATTGCTATCGCCTACATGGCTCGTACACAATGTGACCTCTCATTCCGGCCCAGCTCTACCAGCCTTTTCCCAATGGCATGAACAGCCATCAAGTATCACAATCCGCCTGCCTCCGACTCCGCTTCAAACGTATCGCAAGTCATGGAAGGCATGGCATTCACCAATACGTGCCTCGGCATCGTACTCAACCTAGCTTCGGTCAACGAGATCGCTGACAATGCGGCCTTAGGCTGACGACCCAATCTTATTCAAGCCCTTTAGAGACCCGAGGCTCAGAGCCAGGCCCTGCGATCTGCTCCTGATTCGGACGAAGCCTGTGATTGGTCCATCTTCTCCCTCCTTCTCGATACTCAGGTTGGCAAGCGCATCCTCACCTATTTTGTGGTTAGCCGTCGCATCTTCACATCGTTGGACCGGACAGGCTCTGATTTCTTACCGAAGACGCTACGAGCATATAGATTGGCGCTCAGGAATTGGCAGTCTCCCTTGAGGCTGGCCTCGGGTGTGAGGCAGTTCATGTTTGTGCAAGCCATTAGCTGCTCCAAGAAGTCCCGGAGCGATTTTGCCTTGGAGTTGATGTTGACTTTGTTCTCCCACTCAAACTCCGTCCACATGGTGCGGAACTGCGTTTCCGTGCACGTGGCTGGCTGGATGTAATCCATGATGTCCACATGCAAGTCATTGAGGATGACAACGTTGTTGTCGGTAGAGTGAGCGCCATCGTAGACCAAATTGCCAAAGATGACGCCCGTGTCTGTTGATGAGACTTTGATAGTGCACTGGACATTATGGAAGTCGTGCGGTCCCAGGTTCTGGGTGGTCGGCCGCTCCACGACCTTCAAGTCGCCGAGCGTTGCAAACTCGACAGACAGGTTCTGCAGCGTCTCCGTCGTCTGATTGACCAGGAGCACGTCGAGAACGATGTCGAATTGGTGCACCTTGACGTATGCCTCGGCATAGACTGGGTCCGAGAAGCCCGTCAATTGCACCACGCGGCTGAGCTTGGAGGACAGATCCTCGGTTGCCGACTCTCCGCCGGTTGCGCGTTCCAGGTCCAGCTCAATGTCGTTGAGACCATCCGAGGCATTCTTCTTCGACAGCTGTCTGATCTGGACGACGTCATCAACCTGTACGGCCGTCTTTGCCTTCTCAAACGCCTCCTTGGCAGCCTGTTTCTTCTCCTCGACTTGGACCATGTCCCGGAACGCCTTCCTAGTATCTTCCAGCCACACCGTCTCCAACTCCTTCTTCTCCTTGAATTCAGCCAGCGACCGCACGCAGGACATGATACGATCGACCGAGTCTTCATCAATCGGCGCCTTCACGAATTGAGACTGCCCGACGCGAAGGATGGAGATCATGATGAGCATGGCCTCGGCCCTGAGGGCGTTGGTCCGCGCCTTGTCGGCAGAGATCTCGGAATGCCGCATAACCAGCTTGACCAACGTTGCCGAAAGAACCGCGGCCAAGTAGTAGTCCCCGTCGAGGATCAGCTGTCGCAGTGGTGGTTTCTGGGCAGCCTTGACAGCCTCCAGTCGCGCAGCAGCGGATGACTGGCTGGTAAGGGCCGTCTCTGTCGCATAAGTGCCATCTGCGAGCACTTTGCGAGAGCCGCTCGGCGCTGACGGCTTTGAGTGACCATTGACCTGGTCTTCGATCTTCTCGCCACCGTCCTGGTCCTCCAAAAGCCGCTGCTCTGAAGCGAGGATAGGAATCTCACCCAGACTAGCGCGTATACGCTTCCACGCGTCCCGAATATCCTTCTCCTCCAGCGAGTACTCGCCGACGATCCACATTATTCCCCGGTAGACCTTACCGGCTCGAACCTCGCTGAGCGTCGAGACCAGGCGCTGAACGATGGTTTTCCGGAGGGCAGGGAACTTCTCCACGACCTCCTTGACGAAATTGATGACGTCCACCGCAGAGGCGTTGTTGAAGTCTGCGATGAAGTCCATTAGAAGCTCGACCACGCTCGCAGCAACTTCGGAAAACTTGATGGCGCATTGATGTATCGAGTGGATGAGAAGGGATCGATATTCGGCGCTCTTCTCATACTCCTGGTCCACTGTCTTGGAGAGCTCCTTCTTCAGGAGGAGCACGACCTCTTCGACATTCTTGCTTGAAACCATATCCAGGGCAATGCCGAGAGCCTTCTTGCGCACGTCGATGTCCGTGCTGGACAAAACTCGGAGTATTTCCATTGTCAGGTCATCCAAAACGCCCTCGTTCTTCTTGCGCAGCTGATCGACCCGATCGAGGACTATCAGCTTGACGTTGTTGTCTGCCTCTTTGATGCTCAGCTCAATGAATTTGGCGGCGGCAGCCTTAACCGCCACTGGGTTGTTCGTCAGGGCAGTCAGCGAGGAAGCGGCTTCGTAAACGACAGTCGAAGCTCCCGCTTCCAGCAAATCGAAGATTAATCTCAGATATCGGGCCTTTGTGCGTTTAGTTAGCGCACAACTAGACCCCAGAATGGGCGATGCGCCTACCTTGTTCTGCGAGTTTTGGACGGCATCCTTGCGAATAAACTCGAGCTCCACGAGCTGCAGCAGCTCTTCGGCATTTGGTATGCCATCAAACACAGAACTCAGATACAAAAGCGCGGCGTCGTGGTTGATGCTGGCCAATGCAGCGAATGCATTTCTCTTACACGTAGCGTCCGTCTCTCCATCGAGAAAGGTGGAGATGAGCTCCGAGGCATCGGGGATGAGGGACGGCGAGTGAATGAAGATCGAGGAGACGGCGAAGACGGCATTTTTCCGGACGTAGGCGTGTCGATGCTCGAGGCAAGATCGTGCCGAGGAGAGGAGGGGCTCGATCAGCTCTGGTTCGCGCAGCTTGCACAGGAAGCGCAAGGTGTTGCCACGGATGTACTCGTTGGGGTGTTGGAGATCGTTCCGAATGCCATTGCTGGAAATGACCGTGGTCAGCGACATGTGCACTCGAGCAGGGGCAATGCAGCACGGAGAAGCCTACCAAACCAATATCATCTCCTGCTTCAGCTTGCCAGACGAGTCAAGCTTGGGGCAGATCTCGTAGTAGAAGTAGAGGAGCTTCTTGAGGGCCTTGTGCTTGGAGGGCATGACAAATCGAATGATATGCATCAGCAGGGTAGGCATCGGGTCGCCATTGAGCATAATTGTCAAGATGCGCTTCATGGTCTCCACCTTGGTCTCATCGCTGCCCTTCTCCAGCTGATTGCGCAGATCCGAGGCGCTGGGCACGTCGGCCGCATTGTCCTGGTGGACCAGGCTGTAGGCATTCTCGAGGAAGCCAGACATGGCGACGGGTGGCTATGTCGCAGCGCTACCTCTGAGGAGAATTTGAATGCGTCAAGGCGCCGTCCGGAGGGGTCGCGGGAATGTCTGGTGGTGCGGAGGTTCAGGGGTTGCAACACGGCGGGAGCTGTAGTAGGCCACCTCAGCTTGACGGGAGACGAGAGAATGGAAGGCTCGACAAGTCCATCCGTCGCGTCGGAGTCGTCGCAGCGGCACTTCCGGGCCCAAGTCGTCGGGTGGTTGTTCTGACCAGCTAAGGTATTGTTGGGCGACGTTCAGCTTTCTGAGATGATCTGGCCCTGGGCGAACAAGCGCGTTGCTGGAACAGGTGGCAGCTACGACCACCTCAGCGGCCATTCGTGTCACGTGAGGGCGCCTCTTGCTCCCCCCCTGTGCCCCCACCAAGCCCACCCCGTCGCCGCCTTGCTTAGCTAATAAAGGTGGGCCGCTTGTGCCCCGCGATGGATCAGATTTGTTAGCCGACGTGTTGGCTGCAGCATCTCAGCCTCGCGCAGGTCACTTTAAGAGCTGGACGAAAGCTCCCCGTGTCGCCATGGCCGCCTCAAACGAGCCCTTCTACCTCCGATACTAGTAGGCTACACCTCTGCGAGCCGAGATACTGCAACTCCCTTCGTTGTCATACTTACATCATCGCAGCTCGGGACACATGGGTCGCTTTGGCCATGAGTTTCTCGGTATGATGTCCAATCCTCGAGCTTCCGATCCCGTCAATGGCTCCTTCTTCTAACCTTGGCGCGCCTCAGAATTTGACTTCAGAGTAGTGGGCGACGGCCGCAGCGCTGTGACGCGATACGCCAACAATTCCAACTACCGCAACGATAGTCTCATCCGGAAAGAGAGTAAGGACACCTGATCTAGGGAGCCGAGCCGAGTCAGGCTTGCTGACAATGGCGAAACAGTGTGCGTCAGTTCGGTCATTGTTGACGAAATCAAGCGCATCATTAAGACGAGCGAGATCATTAAGTAGGCAGAACGGAGGCGTTGGAGCCGCAGGGATGACTTCTGACAGCACAACAGGGAAGACGACTCCAAATGGCCGCAAAAGAACAAGGACGGCCGTCAGGAGCTGGAAATTCGAGTGGGAAACGACCACATATCGTTCGAGGTTCGTGTTGGCGTGCGCTCTTTTGGCCCGAACTTGTGCTGACTATAGGACAGACGGCCAAGATCGGATCACTCGTCGACGTCACAGAATCTGCCGACCCCGAAGGCTTACGAGTCTTTTACTACCTCGTCCAAGATCTGAAGGCTCTCGTCTTCAGCCTGATTGCGCTTCACTTCAAGATTAAACCCATCTAAATTGGGCGTCCAAGCAGCCTCAATCGGTTGGAGAATGGCGAGAACAAAGACGAGTGGACGGCGGGCAACGTGGGCATGACTCGCAGTCTTGGCTAGAGAATTGGCGACGGGGGGAGTACCAGGTCATGAACTCGCGAATGACATGGACAAAGTCGACAAGAGCTTCGGACGGCGTTGGAAACGGCTATGCTTCTTGGTTCATGTGCATGGAGCTCGCGAGAGCCCCAGAACGGGGACTTCTCGCCCTGCCTGCGTGATGGAGCCAAAATGATAGATACCAGGTGGCCCAAGGCCGCCGCATTTTTCACGTACTGTATTTTGAACTCGGACAACATCATAACCCTGCAGACGATGATGCGTGCACGCGCGCCGGCTTGTGCTGGCATACTGCGCTGGCCATGATGCATCACAGGCGCCAAGAAGTGATTCACCGCCTCGAGTTGTGCGTGCTGCTGGATGGAGTGAGATTGAAGGATGATTCGGAGAAGCGGCCAAACAACGCCCTCCAGTAGTCTACGCGAGCCAGGGTGAGCACATGACATACGAGGGGGTTTGCGATGCCTTGCCAAGCTTCCCTCATCACTGGAGCGGGAAACCGGGAAGGGTTTCCACAGCGGGGGCCGGACGGGTCGAGACTGACTGACAACGGCCTGTGCCCTCCAACTTGAGCTCGGGGTGGAACTCGCCACCGACCAAAGCACACCTCATGCACAAGCGCGGCGCACGTTGCTCCAACAGTATCCCAGGTACCTAGCTCGAAGAGAGGGCGAGGCAAGGCGCGGCAAGGTTTTGCGCCCAAGCCAGAGCAGATTGCGGGCCCAAGGAAAGAGCGAGTGCATTGTTGCCGCTCACGATGCAGCTGGGCCTCGTTGCAGTCATCCGGTTCGCGGCTGCTCTGCTCTTTACCTCATTGTCGAGACTCTGCCCATTGTCTTATCCCTGCACCGTGCGGATGCCGACTTGGTACCATCGCGCGACGTCAAGACTGCACCCCGGGTACAGTGCCAGTCGATTCAGCACTGTATTTAGTCTTGGGGTACCGCCTACTCGTACCAACGCTTCCCCAATTGTTGCGTCGTTCGCCAATCCTCCGCCAGGTCTCGGGCAGGGTGAAGTCATTCTGTTAGGCCCCATCGTCAAGTCCCGTCCGACGCTTCACTTGCTCGCATTTACCTCCCCTGTTGGTTTGCTTGTCGGCCCGTTCCATCGAGCATTGGGCTTTGTCGCTTGAAGACGCCAGCGTCCGTTGCTTGGCCTGGCGCTGCTCCGCTTGACCGACGAGCGCCGATGATACTGCCGCCTCTCGACCGCACCAGCTGGTGACGCCCTCGAGCCTCGAACCTTCCCCCAAACCAGAGCGCGAGCGCGAGCTTGGCCGTGCCTCTGCGAGTCGCAGCAATTGACGCAAGCCTGACCTTCTCGGCTGCTGGACCACCGTGGTGCCAAGCAACGCGGGACGCTTTCGCCATCAGTGTTACCAAGTAGTAGTCGCCATCGAGCCTGTGACACACAGCCGCGGGCGTACGGCTTCGACATCGCCTCAGTCCACCACCTCCATCACGACCGCCGGCGACTTCAACGATGCCGACTCCTTCTTCCAACCAGCCGCCCGATCCCTCCTCCCCTCCTCCCTATACCTTCTCAACGTGCCCCGACGATGCGCAACATTCTCCCCGCTCGACACGTCAGGCCCATGTCGCCACACGGCCAGAGCCTGATGGCATCCAAGCGCGGCCCGAGTCGTCGCTTGATGGCCCGTCATCGTCGCCTCCGCCTTTCGATTCCCTGACCAGTCGCGACGGGCAACGAACTGGCCCCGAGTCTCCTGCGCTCGACGGCCAGACGTCTGTCGAGCCGTCATCGCGAGCCAGTACCGTCTCTCCCGGCCCTCAGTCCAGTACGACGGGAGTCACGTCTCCAGCACCGAGTGGACCCGACACCGATACTTCCAAGGGCCATCAGACGATGCTTGATGGACCAGTGAGCCAAATGGCTCCTGCGACGTCGCAGCAGTCGCCTGGTGGGCACTCGACTTCATCACCTAGTCGAGACTTCGACTCCCCAGACCTGGCCATGGACGGCGATGAGGCCGATCCAGCCTGCTTCCCATCAATGGGATCAGACTACTCTACCATGCGGGTGAGCACAGTCCAGCAATGACACGGTTCTGCAAGAACGACATTGTTTGCTTGACGAGCTGACACGTGCCAGACCATTGCGATTTCGCCATCCTCATATCTGCGCCCTGGTAGCAGGTTTCACGGGACGCAGCAATCCGAGAGGCAGGTGTATGATGTTCAAGTGGAGATCAAGCACGTTGACATGCGCGAATCATTTTTGTGCGGCTATTTACGCATTCAAGGTTTGTGGACATGTCTTCCTGAACTTCGAATTGGATCCCTCACGCAGGGGCTGACATATCGCGTCAATAAAGGGCTCACCGAGGATCATCCGACGCTCACAACGTATTTCGAGGGCGAAATCATTGGGTCCAAATATGGGTTCATTACCCAGCACGAAGACTGGGGGGCCAGTGTCAAGACAGACATGAACCACTGGGGCAAGTTCAGCGCGTTCCGACCCTTCCAGAAGCCCGTTCGCAAAGGTCCGGTCACAATACAGGACGTTGCTCAGAGGGAAAACATATTCATGCGATGGAAGGAGCACTTTTTGGTGCCCGATCACCGCGTGCGAACCATAACCGGGGCCAGTTTCGAGGGCTTCTACTACATTTGCTTCAATCAGCTCAAGGGAGAAGTGAACGGGATATACTTTCATTCCAAGAGCGAGAAGTAAGTAGCTCTTCTGATACTCACTGACTGGTGAAGCTAACGATGGCATCCAGGTTCCAGCAGTTGGAGCTGAAGCACGTCCCAAATCGGGGATGTTTCAGCGCGACGGAGTTTCGGTAACGTATTTTCTTTTGCCGAGGAAATGATACCTTGATTTAGCGACAGGGAGAATGTGATTCGGATGGCATATGAACGGCGAGTTTCGGGAACGCCCGGCTAGGGCAAGATCTAGCTGACGGGGAAGAGCGGCTCACGCTTGGCCCATGACGACATTTATGCAACGGGACAGAACATAGATGACATCAGATGGACTTGGTGCGTCTAGGCCGACAGTGGGTCGACTTGGGACTGAGGGGGCGTTTATCATTTGCACGGGTAGTCGCTGGGGTCACGACGCCCAGCATCGTCCCGAACGGAAGAAGACAACAGAGCAGCCAGACGAAAATCCAATGCTTCCCGTCTTCAATGCTATTCCTCTGCCTCAAACTTTCTGAAGTAGCCGCGGCGGAACGGGTTTAACTCGTTCGCTGTCGTGCCCAGGCTTATGATGCCTGTCTGTGCCGCATAGGCCATGAGCGCTGACTGCGGGACACTCTCGTCTGGAAGACGTCGATATGTGATCAGCCGCCTCGACCCTGAGTGAACTACTTAGCAAATGACATTACTTGGATAGCCTTGGGCGTGAAAACTCCAGGATAATGAATCTAGGGCTTGGGATCGGCCTTGGGCTGATAGCAGCTATAGCAGTCCAAGGGGAAAGTGGCCCGGAAAGTGGAGAGGTCTCTTACATTTGTTGAAAACCTGGACACTGACCACCACCAGCTCGAGGCATGGATGAGAGGGTACGGGGATCTCCTGTTCCTCGTCGTTGGCAGTGGGCATCCAAAAAGACAGTCTGCCGTTGTCCACCAACGTCTCGGCGGCAAAGACGAGGATATCGTCGAGCATCGCCATGAAGCTGTAGGGCTTCTTCGGCGGCACGAAGTCGGGCAATCTAGAATGAGTCAGACTTGACCGGCTGCATGAACGATTGCGCTCTAGATTGAGGAGGCAATAGGAGCGTGGCTGTCACTTACGATCCATCCTTTATCCCTTTCTCGACAAGCCAGGGGGTCTTCTCGGGATCCCTGAGACCAAGCACACGCAAACCTTCTCGAACCCCGTAAGGTGGGTCGCAGACGATGCCATCCCATATCCTTCTGTCCCTCTGGATAGGTGTGTGTGTCAAGTCTGCCGCGAATACATCCCCCAGTCTCGAGCCAAGCCCATACTGCTCAAAGTTTCCCGGTAGGCTCTTTCGGCCGCCTTCGCCGCGTATGCTCCGACCGTCAATGTCGCTCCCCCAGCCCATGGCACCAAAGTGCGCACAGGCTATGGGGAAAGACCCGGTACCGACGAAGGGATCATAGAAGAGCTTGCCAGGCGCAGCCAGCGCGATGTTGGCCGTGACCAAGGACAGCTCCGAGTCCATGCTGGTGGTTGAGATGTACCCTCGCTTCTTGAGGTCGAACTTGAGAACGACATCGCGCGATGAGCCCGCAACGAATCGGCCAAAGTGCACACTGTCAGGGTTCTCTATACCAAGGGGCACGCTATCGTAGGGCCACAGTTCGAAGATGGTGAAGATGTGATCTGGATTTGACAACCGAATGGGCCCCTCGAATGGCAGATATTGAAACGTGTTGATGATGGACAGCTTCTGTGCACTTGAGCGCGCGCCCTGATACGTGTCGGTGCTGAACTTGAATGAGGATTCTTTATACGCCGGCCACAGGTGAGTTGTTCGCTCCTTGACAGACTTATGGAGCTCATCGAGCGTGGCGCCCGTGCCCCAAAGCTCGTGGATGGATTGGGCCAGTATTGACCGTCTGATCAGCTTACGGGCTGCGTCGACAGACGGGAGTTTGACAAAGCATAAGGGTGACTGCCATTACATTAGTAGGTCAAACAATGCTGGCGTGTGAGCAAACGCACTTGATCGCTGTAGTCGACGACGGTCAGGTCGACGCCCTCAACGACTGCCAGGGCCTCAATCTCGGCCCGGCGGAAAGACTCGTGAGTCTGCGCAAACTTTACGACGAAGTCCATTGCGAAAAAGACCTCTGTTGTGCGCGAGTGTTTGTGAACGTGAACGGAGGCATGTGTGTGGCATTCACACAGCACAGCAAGGATCTACTAGTAGTCGATGACACTGGCGGTTTCGAGGCGGCTCCATTCGATCCAGGGGCGTCTAATGGAATGCAGGTAATGAGCGTATCGGCTCGTGCTTATCCAGCAGATAGCCTAGGTGCGTTCTGTTTGCCTCGTTGGGGATTCTCTTGGTCGTGGAAGAGCTTGGCCCATGGTGAACCTACGTGGGCGGCTTTCGAGGACTTGGAAAAATTCGCTGACAAACTTCAGGCTTGTCAACACCACTCGCGCCAACCGCTCACCATCACGACTCAGGCCACCCCGTCTGCGCTCAGCCCTGTGTATCAGTACTTTAATCCTCCGATGAGCGCTCATTTCGTTGCAAGTTTCCTCGTTTGACTTGCTCATTGGTTCCATCTCGGTGGATCCGACGGTCCTTGGCGACAACTAGGAGAAGTCGTTGCGTCTTCTCAGGATCAATCCTTGTCGAACTTCAGAGACATTTCATTTTCATCGACGCTTTAGGGCCACTGCTTTCCCGAGGGGGGTTCCAACCGATCATGTTCCCGCAGACATCTTCATCCGTCTATCAGTCGTCCAAATGCTTCGTAACGTACGGCACCCTAGGCCACGTTGACCCCAAGCAACCACCTCAAAGGAGCAAGCCATGGACGACCATTGCCGCCCAGGATTTCATCCACAAGGTACCTGTGCTTCCGCTTCCCGGCTATGCAATCTTGGTTTCGACTCACAATATTGAAGGTGGACCTGATTGTCCCTCGAGAATGCTATGCTGTCCTCTGCCAAAAGCTTGTGGAACAACGCAAACAACCTTGCTACGCCCGAGTAACCATGTCACTGGGCCAGATCTTGGAAGCTGATTTCTTTACGGAGTACATCAAGAAAGGTGCAGAGTCAAGAACCCTGTATCACCCAAATGGATGATGCATACTAACATGGACTCGTAGGAGACATATTGATGCTCTCAGAGGGTAGAGCAGCCACGGACAACGCATTCACGCTGCGAAAGGGTAGGCTAGGATCACCACGCTACTTTTGCCCGGTGCTGACCTCTAGCATAGGGACATTGAATATGTACCTCGACAAGGAGACCTTTGAGCGTGCGGGGCTTGCGGGGAAGCCATATGGCGCAAAGGGCAACCGTGGAGTCAAGCCCAGATGGGGTGAGCTTTATTGCTCCTTCATATGGCCCCAGTATCTTGCTGACGCTTCAGCCCAGTGGTGACATTCGATCTCACGAGCCCATCGATGGTGCACGGCAAGAAGGGGTTCGGCAGGCTCCAACACGCCTGCCAAACCGTCCTCGACAAGCCAGTGAAGTGGATGTTTTGTAATGCCCGTATCTCAGGTAAGTGACTGTGCCCTTGACAGCTTCAGCCCCCGTGCACGGAACGCTGATTGTAATTTCTCGTAGCGCCTACTCCTGATCCTCTGGAAAAGTACAAGCCAGTCAAGGACAAGGCGGAGCCGACTCATATACAAGATAAAGAGGTCGCGCATGTCGCGATGGCTGTGCCATCGGCGGTTCTCTCCAACGGGGACCGCCCTGCCCTGGAGGAAACAGCCACAGAGTTGTACGAGTGGCTATCTCTCATCCGCCTACAAAGTCCGCGGGTAGCAGCCAGCGACACCATTGACCCTTATCTGTCGCGGTACGCAGCGCCTTCCAGCGATGTGGGCGGCCGCGCTCAGGTTTGCATGTTGAGTTGGCAGGGCTGCATCGCGCCAGGCTGGCTTCGTGATCTACTTACGGATGCTCTCACTGCATGCTCGCCGCAGCAATGGTTTTCAATAAGCGCCACAGGATTTCCGAGGACTATTCCCGCGAACGGCAACGAGCTGACGCTGCTCCGTCCAGCCGGATCAGCGGGCGAGTATCTCATGTGGGAGATAAGAAGCTTGGATTAAAAAGCGTTTAGGCATGCTTGGAGCGAACGTTTCGCTCGTCACCGAGACCTTGGTCCACAATGGCGTCTTCCACCAGCTTGCGCAGATCCGCCTGTCCGGTAGGTGTATCGAAGTCGGCTCGTTGGGCCAGCTCTTCGATGCGCCGGCGGAATTCGGGATCGACTTGGCTCGGGACATCCTCTGTCTGGTCCATAGTGCCGAGCGTGAGCTTCATGCCCTCGGGAGGAGGATTGATGACGTCGGGAATAGCGTCCGCAGCCACAGCTGCGATACTGTCATCGTTATCGTCGCGCTCGGCAGCCGTGAGATAGGCAGCAACGGCGGGAAAGTCTCCTTCGGCCTCGATTCTTTGCCTCGCCGTTAACCCTTCGGAGCTGCGGTGTCGGATGTCGGCAGCCAGCTCCTCGACGAGGGCCTTGGCTGCTTCCAGAGTCTCTACAACGAAGAGAGGCGTCTCGTCGTCTTCATCCTTGAGATTGACGTCGACGTGGAACTCGCCTACGAGGGTTCGCAGTAGGTCCAGATGGTTGTAGCTGGCGGCAGCATGGACAAGGGAGTAGCCGTGTTCGTCCTGAGCAGACGCCAGCGCTGGCGTCTCACGAAGAAGAGGCAGCAGCGCGGGATGGTCGTCGGCGGCGAGGAGGAACGGGTTCTGTGTTTGCGCCATTGGAGGACGGCCGACAGCGCGAGTTTGGGGCAAATTCGAGCGTCAGAAGAGTCTAGATGACTGCCTGGGCATGCACAGTTTCTTGGTAGAAGAGTGGCGATGTGCTAGACGCAACGGGCACGACAGACGCAGGACGGATGCAAGGATGCAAGGATGCAAGGCTCTGCGGAGGGTTGAGGAGAGCTGGAGATGTGAGGGGCAAAATTAATTCCCAGGAGCCAGATTGGCGTTGTAATTAGTTGCAGGCATTCGTAGGTTATCACTATCACCCCTCTACAGGTACGCGAAACCACTTTATTATTGCCCCTCCATGCGCTGTGACCTGACGCCCCGCGCCATAGCCTTCTTCCTTCGCCGTCAAGAGTCATCGTGAACGCCACTGCCACCCTGACGAACCTGAACCCGGCCGTTGTCGACGGTAGGACTTGCAGCGGTCCTTGGTAGAGGATGCTCAAAGATTTGCAGGCACGAGCAAGAAAGCAAGTGGGAAAGGATTGATGAGCCCTTTGGGCACCAGAGAGAGCCAGGGTGTGCCCCACTGCGGCGTAGCGACTTTCTTGTGTGCCTCGCCCGCCTGCATGCCTGCCTGCCTTCAATCAGCCCAGGCATCACTCACAACCCAACATAGATGCATCGCAACACACACGTCACAAAAGAGCAGCTCATCTCCCGCGTTGGCTCTCTTTCGAGGTACTCTCATAATCATTTTGTAGGCGCGCCTGAGCCCTGGTTCTTGGCTCTTCGCCGCAAATCGCCATTTCACCCCAAAACCATGGCCGCGCCCTACGTACCTCAAGACACCCAGGAGGTCGCTCGTGTCCTGGGTGCCCTCGAGCAGGCCCGCAAGGAGAAGCGACGCGGCTCCCTCTCCGTCAAGAAGACGACCTTTGGTGTCAAAGGCTCCCAGGATGGCATCAAGGTCGATTCCTGGAGACTTCAGGATTGGGACTACAAGCGGCGGGACCTGCCTACCTACGCCCGCGGCCTCTTCACTACACAAACGCGCCGCAGGGAACCCGAGATCTGTGTCAGGGGCTATGACAAGTTCTTCAACGTCGGCGAGGTCCATGAGACCAAGTGGGAGAACGTCATTTCCAGGACCAAGCCGCCCTACGAACTGACCCTAAAGGAGAACGGGTGCATCATCTTCGTCGCCGGCCTCGAGGACGAGACTCTGCTCGTCTGCAGCAAGCACTCCACTGGTGACCGCGACGACATCCAGATCAGCCATGCCAGCGCTGGAGAAGTCCGGTTGGAGCGGCAGCTTGCCGCCGTTGGCAAGACCAAGGCTGATCTTGCGCGCGAGCTTCGTCAGCGAAATGCCACCGCTGTAGCCGAGCTCTGTGATGACTCTTTTGAGGAGCACATTCTGGCCTACGGTCCGGAAAAGGCCGGCCTGTACCTTCACGGCATCAACCTCAACGTGCCGGAGTTTGCCACATACCCGAGCTCGGCGGTGCAGGAGTTTGCCGATGATTGGGGGTTCCATAAGACGGGGCTGATTGTCATGAACGACCTTGAAGAAGTCAAGGCTTTCCTGGAGGAGGCGGCCCAGACGGGTGCCCATGACGGCCGCGATGTCGAAGGCTTTGTCATCCGCTGCAAGATGAGCATCGACCCGGCCACACAACCTTACCAAGACTGGTTCTTCAAGTTCAAGTTCGAAGAGCCGTACCTCATGTATCGACAATGGCGAGAGTGCACAAAGGCACTCATCGCCGGCAAGCAGCCAAAGTTCAGGAAGCACATCAGAATTACCGAGGAGTATCTCATGTACGCTCGCAAGCGCCTGGTCGTGGACACCAAGCTTGGCAAGCTGTACAGCCAGAATCACGGCATCATTGCCCTGCGCGACGATTTCCTCGAGTTTAAGAACCTCAACGGCGCCGACGCCGCCAACATGGAGGAATCGGATCCCGTAGTCATGACTGAGGTTGCTTCAGACGTCATTCTGTGTCCGATTGCGACCATCGGCTGCGGGAAGACCACAGTGGCTCTGGCACTGACACATCTTTTTGGATGGGGGCACATCCAGAATGACAACATCTCTGGCAAGGGGCGTCCGCCCCGCTTTACAACGGCCGTTCTGGACGAGCTGAAGCAACATCCAGCGGTGTTCGCGGATCGGAACAACGCGCAGAGACACGAAAGGAAGCAGATCATCACCGACGTGAGACTCCAACATGACAGGGCCAAGCTCGTGTGTCTAAACTATCGCCACGACGAGGGCTCTATGGACGAGATTCGGCGAGTCACCCGGGAGAGGGTCATAGCCCGCGGCGACAATCACCAAACGATTCACGCTGCAACGGACGAAAGCAAGTTCATCGGCGTAATGGAGGGCTTCGTTAACAGGTTCGAGCCTTGCAGCCCCCATAGTCGCCCGGACGACGGCTTCGACGTTGTGATAGACCTGGATCCGGCCATGGGCAGTCGCACGAACCTGGAAACGGTAGTTGTCCAGCTACACCGATACTTTCCCAACCTGGTCAAGCAGGTGCCATCCTCGGAGCAGCTCGATGCCGCCATCGAAGCGGCCATTGGTTACAAGCCGGACTTCAAACACACCATCCCCGATCGGACGTACAGAAACGGCAGCAATGCACAGCAGCAACAAGAGGCCCACAAGAAGAAGAAGAAGGCTCTTGAGTACATGTCTGTGGAGGTCCCCAGCAGTGCAATCAACAACGCGCTTGAGCTGGTCTTCCGGGGATCCGATATCCAGAAGTCTCGGTTTTATATGCAGCTGAAACAGACTCGGAGAATTCAGCCCAAGTTCCACGTTACGCTCATGCATCGCGCCACGTCCAGAGAGCACCCCGAGCTGTGGCAAAAGTACAAGAATCTGCATGAGGCAGCAGGAGAAACTGACCAAGGGCTTGGAGACTGTGACTTGGTCCTCGAACGGGTACGCGCTACATACATGTAGATTTCTCCACGAGGCAAACTTCACATGCTAACAGGGTGTCTTGATTAGGTTGTCTTCGACGATCGCGTCATGGCCATCGTGGTACGCCTAATCGACGCAGAGGGACAGTGGGAGTGCGTGAATCGCGTTGCTCATATAACAGTTGGGACTCGAGACGGCTCGGTGAAACCCAAGGAGAGCAACGATCTGCTAGCGAGATGGCTAGATCATGGTGTGGTAGCGGAGGGCGAGACCGCGGAGGTGGTTTTCGAGCCAAAGCCAACCATCAAAGGCGACGTCAAGGCCGTGCTGTCGAGGTAAAGCGCGAAGGTCTTTTTTCGTGACAGACCGCGGGGGACAAGGCGGCGCTCGGCCTGGCCGAGTTACGTGCAACTGCTGGGAGGTCGCTCGAGGCCTCGCCGTCACGCACGAGCGTTTTAGAAAAGGCATGATCTAGAGGAGGAAGTGGACAGGACGAGCAAGGCGTTATCGGTATCGATACATCGTCTGGACCGATGTCACCTTCATGTATGGCGTCAAGCTCTGACTGCCTTATGAATGCACTTAAAAAGATTCAGCAGCTTCGCGCGGCGAGGCGGCGAGGTCGGGCCCCTACACTGCAGCTGCGATGCAACTGTTCGTGCTCTTCATGACGCATCTGCTGATGCAGTATTCGTTACGCACATGCTTCCCCCGGGTCGGGAAGTGGGTAACCAGGGTACGTGGGGTATATCTATACACTTCAAGAGCCGCCAGGAACAGTGAGAACAGGAAATATACATGCCAACCAACGACAGACAGACGCTTTCGGTCACACCCAGCCTTTTCCGGTGCTACTCATCGTCTAGTATGCGGCTGGCTATCCTGCCGAAGACAGGCACCTCGAACCTGCGAGACAAACAGACGGTGTGAGCGGTGCTGCAGATGACGGCAGTGGGGACATCTTACCTGTCCAGGATCTCGGCATCCTTGTATGCTCTCAGGGTGAGGAACGCAACGAGAGCAACGTCCCCAATGAAGAAGACCCAGCTGAGGAAGGACGACCAGGAGAAGATGAGGTGAAAGACCAAGATGGCGGTGAAAAGCAAGGCAGACTGCCAGGCGTGAAATCTGGGAGCACGTAAATTTGTCAGCGCCACCATGTCACGAACGCCGCTGCGTCTGGTGCGAGGCGAGGCTCACCGAACGTAGTCGCTGTTGCGCTCTAGGATCAAAAGGACGATGGCGCCAAGCGGCGGGAGCGCCAGATACGCCAAGCACGCCTCGTAGTCGAGCCTCAGGCCGAGGCTGGTGTCGAACTCGCTGACCTCGGCGACAGGAAACGCACCGGGCATGCTCGGTGAGGGCCCGGCGCCGGCGCCGGCACCAGCACCGGCACCGTTCGTCCACCCGCCGGCCTGGCCATCGAAGCCGGACCAGGCGCGCTGAGGTTGCGGGTGCTGGAGCGGCGGCGGGCTCTTGGCGGCAGCGGCGATGGCGGATGGGGAAAAGGCCCGGCGACCGGCATCGTTGGAGGGCCGCGGAGACGACTGCTCGGGCGACGCGACGCGCGAGTGCTCCGGGGGCGACGACTGGTAGGGGGCAAAGTCCATGGCGAGCGTCGGCGGTCACTCCGATGGCATAGTATCGGGGGGAGGCGAGGAGGAAACGCGCGCTTGGTGGTCGAGCGGCGGGCGGCCCGACTGTCGCGCCAGGCTGCGAGGGCAGTCTACCTTGGGATACGCGCCGCTGTTGTCGCGCTGGCGGGCGGTGCTGGAAGCACTGCGCACTTTGAAACAAAGTATCGCGTAAAGAGCCTTTTGCGTATGCTCAATATATTCTGTATCGTCTGTCGTCGCGAGGCGCTGCTCAGGTAGATGCGTGTGCTGTGATTTGGTGCTTGGGTTGTCGTGGCCCTTGCTCTGCTGTCGTCGTCGGAGCTGCTACGGTCGCACATTAGGTAGGGTGTGACTGCAAAAGGGGAAAATGCCTTATCGCCGCCTTGCAGCCCCGCACGCTGTATCGTCTTAATAAGCCCGCGCCGACGAGCTGTTAATTGAAAATGCCTACGCTAATTGACCTTAGACCTTTACGTAGCTTTATTAAGGATCTCTTCTATAATAAGCGGAAGTTTATAGCGAAAGAGATCGCGGGTTTCCTTATTAGGAGCTTCGTACCCGAGGTTAGAAGATAGTTATAGAATGTACCTTAAAAACGAATTTTACCGCTTAGAACCTCTCCTACTAGTCGGGCTTGAATAAAATACGAGAAAAAGTAATAGCTATTTATTTATTTATTTAGTATTATCCCTATCTAAAAGCCTAAAAGACTATATAGGACTATCCCTATTGCTTCTACTGCGAGGGGGAAAAACTAGCAAGGCTAGGCCTTCGCCCTATATTAGATATAAGCATATAAGCTGGTAACTACTATTAGCTATAAAGATATAACTAGCCTATACGTGGCCTATAGCCTATACGTGGCCTAGCCTATACGTGGCCTATAGCCTATACGTGACCTATAGCCTATACGTGGCCTAGCCTATACGTGGCCTAT